>BLAL01000162.1:1800000-2137500 GCA_015698045.1 Rhizophagus clarus
AAGAGAAGACTTGGTAACTCCTCCTCAATCTTTAAGAGAACGCTTCAAATAAATTTATCCTTTATATGAAGAATATCATCAAAATAGGAAAGAATTTCACACTAAAGAAGAGATTAAAACTAACAGATGTTCTTCTAAATGGCAAAAACATTAAAATTGTGATTTTTTTTTTGTATGATAGGTGTTTAATAATGGAAATGATTGACATGTTTATTTGTTATACACGAATTTAAAAATTTTTGTATATAACATTAATAATATTAATAAATTATATATTGTACAATGTAAATAAATAAATATATATATACATTATTTTTAACTCTTCCCCTCTCCTATCAGTTGACTTATGTTATGTTAAACAAATATTTGATTTAATTCAACTTTACGCTTCTATAATTAGACTTTTTTTATATTTTACTTTTTAATAAGCAAAATTCTATATGACTTAAAAAAAAATTTTATATGATAAATAAGCAAATTTTTTTGTTACCTATATATATATTGTTTGAAGTCCTCCTAGTGTAAACACTTCTCAATCCTATCCAATTCCAAAAAAAAGAATATTACTTCCTTCATAACTATAACTAAGTGTACTAAGTATAAAAAGAATCTTCTTTCTCTAAACAATACCCTATCATTAAATCTAACAAAATCCCAATAAGAAATTTCAAGATGGATTTCACAAGCAATGTAAGCATAGCAATACTTGTCAGATTTAATAGAAGAAAGTAAAGTCAAATAGCAATTAGTCCAGTCCAAAATCATAAAATATAGTTTTCAGATAGAAATTAATTTGTTAAAACAGATTTTGGAAAAGTTAGCATCAGAATTAAAGCAGATTTAAGTAGATTACTAATTTATCACTTAAGCTATTCTATTCTTATATAGAAATTTTATTTTTTTTTCTTTCTTTTTCCTTTTATTTGTTTATTTTCTTTTTTTCTCTTTGTAATAATATTTTGACAGATGTTTAGACCAACTTTTTAGTTGGAAATGTAACTATACCTGTTAGAAGTGATGTATTATTCTTTCTTACATAAATAAAGTTACGCATTTTTTAACTACCTTAAAAAAAAAAGATACCAATATATATTAGTTATAACTTTTATATATAAAACATATCATAAGACTTATTTACAAAGTTTGTAAATTTCTTTCTAATTTTTTTTTTAAAAAATTTTTATAGATCAAATAAGATTAAACCAGTTATCAATCGGTCATATAACTAATTGGTAACCGATTGAAAACTGGTTGTTATCTATTAATAATTAATTCTTCAATCTGATACCAATCAGTCATCAATCAGGTATAAATTTCAAATTGATTATCAACCAGTTATATGACTGATTGATAACTGATTGGTATACAGTATAGCATGAAAATCACAGTAACAAAGATAATTAAACAGTAATATTATAGATAGAAAGATTACGTAATTAAATTACTTTAAGATTTATTTCTAGTTTAGATTTATTCTTAGTTTGAACTTTTATTTTATTTTTAGATTAGAAAAAAATAGTATTAGAAATATAGCATGAATAACTTCTTATAGCGATTTAGTCAAAGGAATAATTGGAGGAAGAAATAATGTAATACTAAGTGTTATAAAATTATAATAAATATTGATAAATAATTCAGGATTGGTTCATAAATTACTATTATAAAGGAGAATAAACAACTATTTTTGGAGGAAAGAAAATGTTTTCTTATCCTCTAAACTGTTTTGCAGGCAAATTTGTCTGCAATTTTATTTTTTAATTAAAGTTATTTTTAAGCTTTTTTAAATATTTTATTAAATAAAACAATATTTTTATAATAAATTTTATAGTATTTTTTAAGTAAAAATTGAAAAAAAGTTCAATTTAATTAATGATTTTTAAAAGTAAATGATCTATAAATTATTACAAATAAGGCTAAAGTCTTAAAATTAAAATATCTTTTTATTTACTAGTTCTAAAAACATAAAATTACCACCATTTGATACGTCTTAATGAGAAGAATCTGATAAAATAAATCCAGCTTTCTATAATCATTAAGTGATAAGATATTTTCCAATATCTAAAAATCTATAAAATAATATAACCTTTTATTTATCAAATTTCCAGATACAATTTTGCTATCATTAGAGATGCACCTCAATATGAGAAATCTAACAAACTAAATTTCATCTTTTTATGATCACAGAATTTTAAGATATCTTAAAAATTCTAAAATATTTAAAATTAATTTTAACCCCTATAGTTTAAGGGATAGTAATTTAGCTAAAGTAATAATTGAAGAAAGAGAATATTAAGTAACGTCAAGCATTACAATTTATGAGTCATCATTTAAAAAATAGAGAAATGAACAACTATATTTAGAGGAAAGTAAGGAAAATAGGATTAGATAGAAAATAATTTTTAGATTTTGTATAAATATACTCTATAAAATAAGGGAAAACCCTTAACTTGTAAGTTTGCAGCTAATAATAATAAAAGAAAACTCTACTTAAATAAAATTTTAAAGAAGAAATTTTTTTAAATATCATCTTTTAGTAGTTTTATTAAAGGAAGTTATTGATTTAGAATTAAGTTAATCTACACTGGTTAAAATCAATTCTATCAGGTACATATTGAAGACTTATATATCAGCAGCTAATCAGATAAATATTGGGTATTTTTACATATCAGATACCTGATTTATTACACTTCAAAATATGTCTAATTATCAAGACTCTGATATTTAAATTATTGGTTACTGATATATTATTTACACAGGTCAAAATATGTCAAATCAGGCACCAATCGGTTAACAATCAAGTATTTGATTGATGTCTGATTGATGACTGATTGGTTCAATCTGATACCAATTGGGCATTCCGATTAATAGCTGATTTCTGCCAAAATCTAATACCAACCAGTCACCAATCAGATAGGCCGATTGATGGCCAATTGATAGTCAATTGATGGTCAATTTATGGTCAATTTATAGTCAATTTATGGTCAATTTATAGTCAATTTATGGTCAATTTATAGTCAATTTATGGTCAATTTATAGTCAATTTATGGTCAATTTATGGTCAATTTATGGTCAATTAATGGTCGATTTATGGTCAATTTACGGTCAAATGATCAATTGGTAAAACTTTTTTATTAAAATTATAAACTCTATAAACAATAAAATATATAGTATCTTTACTTATTATATTAATAAATAGTGTAAATAAACATAAATAATTAATATTTAAAATAAAAACAATTCATTATGCTATAAAATGTACTAGTATCTGGATGTATTATTTGAAAACAGATGTTAGTATATGACTGATAAAGTTTATAGCAGAACTTAAAATAATTTGCTTATTGATCATAGTAAATTTTGAAATTTTCATCTGACCTATATATATATTATTTGAGGTCCTAGTAATCTTCAACTTTGGAATAATAAGATTAGAATCCCAAACATTTCTCATTTAGGTCAAATATAATATATAGTAAAATTTTCAATTTAAGATGTTTTGGTTAATATTAATACTATCAAAATAAAATTTATACTATTAGATTTGTCATATTGAGACAAATCCAATAATATAAAATTTAGTTATTAAAATCCAATCAGTAGATTTTTTAAATACAGGGATATATAGGTAAGAAATTTTCAAAAATACTTTTAAAATAAATAACTTTTTAAAAATTTTATATGATTAATAAGTAAATTCAATCTCTAACCTATTTATATATAGTTTGGGATCCTATAAGTCTGTTTCTTGGTACTATTATTTTACTTTTAATTTTAAAAAATTTTGCAAATCCTTTCAAATTAGCAATGAGAATAAGCTGTTTAGCTCTAATATTAATACTAATCATTTTATAGATTTTAATACTAATAACTACCATAAGAAGAAATAAACTACTTCATAAATTCTAACCATCCTAATAAAAAGTTTTTTCACTCTAGAACTGGCCAATCTATAAAATCCAATATAAAGAATATTATAGTTAAATTGAAAGTTTTATTAAAACAATTGGTTTAGTTAATTAGAATTATGAAAGTTGGATTAGCTTAGAGAGCATTTAGGTGTCTACTTTACTTATATTGTTTTTAGATATAATTATTTCTAAAATTTTTCTTTTGTTTCCTTTATTCTTTAAATTTTATAAATAGACTTTTCACTATTTATATTGAGAGTAGCACATGGAACATATCTGTATATGCCTGTAAGGTGACTATAAGTAGACTTTAACAATTTTAATTTTGTATTTTTGGATCCTATTATTAAATAAAGATTTAAGCATGTCTTTGGCCAAAAAAAAAAAAAAAAATAAAATAAAAATGATCGTCATTCTACTAAAAATATACTAGCCCAGCCGCACCGACAAAATTTCGCAGTCACGTGACTGCGATTTTAATCTTCACGTCCGTCACACCCTCCTCGTTTTCATTGTTTATATTTATCTGAGGGACTTAGTTTTTTTCGAGTAGACGAAAATTTATTTGTCACAAGTTATTTGTCACCGGACACTTTCACGTGTTAGTGCATAATTCCGTAATACGGGCCAAATATCACGTGACTGCGAAATTTTTGTCGGTGCGACTGGGGTAGTTCTAAAAATAACTATTACTGTGCCACAAGTTAATCATTCTCGTATCCCCAACATTCAAATTTGAGTACAATACATAGGTTATGTAGTAGTGTACAGTACAGTTTATCTTGTTTACAATGATTACAATCCAATCCAATCCAATCCTTAGCGTTGAAATTTTAAATGCAATATTTAATATTTAACTGAATAATAAAGTTACGATTAAGAGGTCTGGTCTAATAATAAGAGAACGTCATAATAAAATCGCACTAAATATTATACAAAATAGAAAGATCTAAAATAGGGCAATTTATTAAACTACTAAGTACCAAAAACAGTTTGTGTGAAAAAAACAATTCATAATTTTAAAGATTTTTTCTAACTTTGGTAAAGTAGAATTCAAAAGCTTTTATTTATTCCAAATCGGCGAGAATAATAAACAATGTAGGTCATTCTTCAATCAAACAAAGACAAGTCGATTTAGGTTGCACAAACCGGACAACAAAGTGATATTTTTGCTATATATAAGTTTTTATAATGAAAAATTTGAATATTCGAAATACTTTTCGAAGATGTCAAAAATATTTATTATTACGCTGAAGACTTAACGTTCTTTTTTTTTAAAATTTTGTTGCAGGTCAATCTAAATTTGAAACTGTTTACTTTAAGGGTGAAAATATTTGTAATCTATTGAAGATTCAATGAAATACCAATAATAACTTTTTGTGTCCGGGTACAAAGTCACTTCTTTAACCAGATCATACCTGTTTTAATGCTATGATTTTATATAAAAAAAAAAGCTTAAACTTGTACCTTTTTTAATCATTTGTTTTTTTTTGAATATTTATTTTTTCTTTCTTTTTTGTTTTTTTTGGTTTTTTTTATTTTTTCTTTTATTTAAATGGACACTCCATCGAAATATAATGGGACACAAAATCCTGAGGAATGGTTGAAAGAATTTCGCTTTTTCTGTATACTTCGAGGGATTCATGATGAACATACTATGCTAGAATTGGCAATGTTAAAAATTGATAATACAATTCCTATACCTGATGAAGGCATATCTTCATTTGCAGAGTTATCGGACCATTTAAAGGATCATATAACTTATACTTTGCAATGTAAAGTAGCATTTGAAGAATTAAAGAATATTAAATATGATACACAAATGGATGTAGTAGAATTCATTGCGAAATTTCTTTCGCTGTGTGATAATTCTCTCGTTTTAAATGTTCAAGATCAAAAACTTTGTTTAATTCAAGCTTGTCCCGATGATATTTCCAGAAATGTTTTTAAAAATAAAATTAAAAAAAAAACTTCTATGCACGAAGTTATTGAAATTTTTCATGATACTATGATAGAACATAAAGGTCAAATTAGATATGGATCAAGAATAGCATTGAAACATGTTGTTACTGGCCAATATTTATCACATGGAAATAAACATAAACCTGATATACTGAGATCAAATTTATCAGAGGTAACTAGTTAATTCAATGCAAAATTTTTTTTTTTTTTTTTTTTAATAAATTTATCTTTGATAATAAATAGGTATTTTGTAGCGGTTGGAAACGGGGTTGTAATGATGTTTGGGTAATCACAGCTGCTTATGGACAGAATAAAGCGCCTGGGGACCCAATTTCATCAAATTCTATGATTCAACTGGTTCATGAAGTAACGCGAGAATCATTATTTGGTGATGAAGGTCAGTTAAATTTATCAGGAGGTAAGTAAATAGATTGTGAATATGAATTATTTTTTACGAGGGAAACTGATTAAATTTTACACTAAATTTTCTTCAGCATGGGTTTGGACATTAACAGATCCAAGGACTAATTGGATCATCCAACGTCATAGCACTTTATATTATGATAATCCAGGATACGTTATGAATGGTGATATGATTCTTTTGCGTCATAATCTTAATAAGATGACTTTAAAAAGTCATGAATTTAAAAATTCTGCCGGAAACCAAGAAGTTATTATACATGGCGATGGACAAGAGGATCTTCATCAGGTACAATGAAAATCTGAAATTGTTATTTTAAATTCTTCTTTTCTATTTAAACTAATTTTTTTTTTAAAAAAAAATAAAAAAACAGTGGCAAATCGAACTTATGTCATAACTAATTAAAATTGTTTACATTATTTTATTATTTTTTATATAATTTTTCTTTATACACCATTTAATGTTTCCTTTTATTTTATCAATCCTTCTGTAATATAAAAATTTTTTTTTGATTTATAAATAAAAGTATTTATTTCTTCTAGCGTTGGGTTTTCGGGAAATTAAATCAGTTGTGGCACAGCTTTTTATTGCGTCATGATTTCTAAAATAAAAGTCGGACACATGACCTAATTTTTAATTGTGAATTTGTAATATCCCCAACATTAAGTATGTATGCATAGTTTAACGTGACAAAAAGGGGTCCAACTCCTTCTTTATGCTATCATTTTTTCATTTTCAGTAACATGATAAATCCGTAATAAGCCAATTCAATGTCCGAAGATCACCATAAAAATGGTTTCCCCCCTACCGGAGCTCAGGATCCGTTGTGATTTCGTATTTTGTTTTATTTTTATCTCCCTAATTCCCCTATCACATATATAAGTTGCACAGCATTACACTTTAATTTGAAATGCTTTAAATTCCTTTAAACATTTTCTATTTAATTGCGTTATGATTACGAAGACGAACCTCTCTAGCGATAATTAATAAACTATATTTAATTAACAACAACTTATAATAACCATAATTTAATAATTAACGATAATGTTTAAAAGAAAGTCAGCCGCTATTAATAATCCTCCTCCAACACGGAGAGCAAAATCTCCAGGAGGAAACAAACGTAATTCGATAAATTCTCCAAGGTTTTATGAAATTCTTGATTATTTTGCTACTAAAATGAATGGTAAAACGATAATGAAATGATTGTTTTGACAATTGTTTAAAGTAAAATATTTTTTTTTTATATATATTACATGACTTAATATTCATTTTCGTTCCATTAGCTCCAATACAATTTGGAACATTTATGAAAAAACGCCTTAACAAAGATGATATATCGGCACCTCAGGATTTTGAGTAAGAAACATTTTTACTGGCCGACTTTCATTGTATTAAGTTAATTTAGGTTAAATTTTTTAAAAAAAAAATTAATTTTCGCTTACGTCATATATAGACACCTTATTCATGCTGAAAGTGGAGACCAAGCCGAAGAAGTTTTAATTAATTGGGCCCAAGGTGCAGGTAAGGAATAAAAAAATATATGACGTGTATTTAAAGTAATTTACTTATTTTTATTTTTAATTATAAAAAAAAAATTTGTTCTAGATACTCGTAAACATTATAAAACTTTTTCAAAATTTGATGGAACATTAGTTCCTGATGTTGAGACAAATAAAAGTGGAACGGTTGTGATTAAAAAGAACGTTAGGGTTGAATCCTCTAATAATAATGATGATGACCTTAAAGATCAAGAAATAGTTCTTTCATTAGCTACAATTGAAAAATCAGTTGCTGCAAAAGTTTATTTTGAAAATTATTTTTATGGCATACTAAAAAAACCTTCAGGAAGAAACAAACGTCGTATGCAATTAGAGACAGAACTTGAGAATATGAATATTTCGGACCAAGATAAAAGAGAAATAAGACAAGGATGGATTAATTTGGAATCTGATTATATGCGTTTATTACGTAAAAAAATTACGATTAATTCGTTTCAAATGATCAAGACTGTTGGTCACGGAGCTTTTGGTGTTGTTAAATTAGTTCGTGATATTTCAACTGGTGTCGTGTATGCTATGAAAATTATGAGAAAAGCTGATATGTTAAAGAAAGGTCAAGAAGGTCATGTTAGGGCTGAAAGGGACCTTTTGACTGCTGCTGCTGAATCTGCTCAATGGATTGTTAAACTAATTTATTCTTTTCAAGATGCTGATCATTTATATTTGGTTTTAGAATATATGCCTGGTGGTGATTTATTAAACCTTTTAATTGAAAAAGATATATTTGAAGAAGAATTTGCCAAATTTTATATTGCTGAAATGATCTTATGCATTGAAGAAGCTCACAAAATGGGTTATATACATCGAGATATTAAGGTGAATTTTATTTTTCTTTAATCAAAACCCCAAAAAAAATTACTGAAAAGATTTATTATTCTTCTTATGTAGCCCGACAACTTCCTTTTTGATGCTGAAGGACATATAAGACTCTCGGATTTTGGATTAGCAACAGATTTCCATTGGGTACATGATTCGCAATATTATGAACAGCAAAGAAGAGATCTTTTACGTAAAACTGGAGTTGATATTGAAACAGATACTTTAACAAAAGTAATGGCTAAAAAATACAGAACATCTAAATGGATGAATCAATGGTCTGATGATGAAGAATCGGATAATGACATCCCTAATACAAGAATATTAAGTTGGAGAGATAAGCATCGAAAGAAGATGGCATTTTCGGTTGTTGGAACAAACAATTATATGGCCCCGGAAGTTTTAAGAGGAACGGGTTATGATAAAGGTTGTGATTGGTGGAGTTTAGGGGTAAGTGTCATAGTGAATTTAACATTTTAATACTTTTTAAGAATTTAACCCAACATTTATTTCTGGGAATAGATTATCATTTTTGAAATGTTGTACGGATATCCTCCATTTTGCTCCAAGTCTCGTCATACGACTCGTCTAAAGATTATTAATTGGCGTCAATATCTTAATTTCCCAGCACGTCCTCGTGTTTCACGTGAAGTTCAAGATTTAATTGAACGTCTTATATGTGAAAAAGAAGATCGAATAGGATCAAATCAAAAATATTCAACAATGAGACCAAATGGACTTTATATGGCCGGTCGTAAATCAACTCCAGGCCTTGGAGATGCATCAGAAATTAAATCACATCCATGGTTTAAAGGAATTGATTGGGATAATTTACATAAATCAACACCACCATTTAGACCACAATTAAATTCAGATATTGATACAAGATATTTTGAAGATGATATTGATGATAACCCATTAGCACCACCTGGGGGTGTTGAAAGAAAACCGAAAGATCCAATGTTAAGAGATAAACATCATGGTAAAGAAATTTTAAAAATGAGGAAAGAATTAGCATTTAAAGGTTATACTTATAAGGGATTGCCTTTGGAAAATCAAAGAGGTGGTATGGCTGAAAGAGTAAAAGTAAGGGGAGGAATAAATGAAGAAAGTTTAAGAATTAGATCCATGAGTTTTTAAATATATGGGATTTTTTTGGAGGGATCTTAAATGGGTTATCGTGTTTCATATTGTATATATAACATAATATTAGCATATATTATTTAATAATTGTAGAATTATTTTTTAACTTTTTTTTTTTTACAATTTATTTATTTATTTATTTCACTTCATTTTTTTTAATTTTCATACCGTAAAATAATAAAGATTTGATAAAGAATTTGTGAATTCCATAATCTGTTATGATTAGAGATTCAAACTTACATAACTGTGACGTAACTAGTTAAATCATACGTCATAATTATAATTAGTTAATGTTAAGTCATATATATCCGTAACTAGTTAACTAGTTACTAGTTATGATCAACAGAAGTATCTCCAAATTTAACGTTTAGCATTTAAATTTCCAAGATTAGATAGAAACTAGCTTCTGAACTCGAATTCAATCTTCAAATTCAAATTTGTAACCTTGAAAATGGATTCCACTTATGCTCCCGTTATAATTAACATTGAAAATGGTGAATTGGTTCACCAGGTTAGAAAATTGATTGCTCATTAACCAATACAAATTCCTCCTTTTTATCATTATTTTTTATTTGTTTATTTTATTTATTTATCTATTTAATCTTTAATATAGCGTATTTTGTTGATTTACGGACGAGCAGGTCCACAAGATAAGGAATTTGAATCAAATATCACAGTTGAACATCATTCAGACAATTTTCCATCCACAACATGGCAAGTTTTTAATTCACATTTCAAATGCTTAGTACACCTTGACCCAGGTTTAAATGATATTAAATTCATCCTTGATACCGAACCATTTTCTTCCGATTTACAACCATTAATAACAATTTTTCAAGTAAATTATGTTCCATTATTGCAAAATCCTCCTATAAATCTTGCAATCCTTGTGGCAAAAGATTCTAAAGAAACTATTGATATACCTGAAGAAAAGCATCCTGATGATAGTAAATTAGAAGCCGTTAAAGCAAAATTACGTTGTGCCGGTTATTTATGGCAAGCATTTACAGCGGAACAAATGAATCGTCATGGATTTGGAAGAAGAGTCTTTAGATTGGATGAAGAATGGACAGAAGATACAATTTCCAATCAAGATTATAAATTAAGACAAACGGCAAAAATACATATAATTCGTAGTTCTTATACTTTAGAACAAATTTTAGATCCAGAGATAGCTCAACAAAGTCCTATTAGGGATGATAATAAAAAAGATTTATATGCCATTTTCATGGAAGGTTTAAGAGAATATGGAGCGCCATTTGATAAAAAGTGTTTTGTCGCAGGATTAGTTTTAGATTCTCATTATGACGCTTCTCCCAATATGAAATATATTAGAGGTCATGCGGCATTAGGAGGTGGAAACGGAGATATTCAATTAGGAATTTTTGGTAGTCATTTGACTCATGCTTGGCCAAAATATCTTGAAGAAGTTGTTAGTTGCTTTCAAAATGATATCACTATTGATGAAAATAGATTAGCTAATGATAATGGAGAATGTGGAACTTGGTGGAAATGTTGTAATATAGGAATTGGAGCATTTTTACACGAAGTTGGGCATAGTTTGGGTTCACCTCATACTCCAAGTGGAATTATGTTGCGAGGATTTAATAATTTAAATCGTACATTCACAGTTAAAGAACCAAATAATCATTCACCAATAACACCATCTGAAGAAGAAGGAGCACATTGGCATAGGTGTGATGCCGTAAGATATAGGTTTCATCCATGCTTTCGTTTACCTTCAGATCCACCAATCCCGAACTCGTCTAATAATGTTGGTGCAACTTTTTTGCTTTTAGATGACCTTTTATTGGTTAGATGTCCCGCGGGTATTTCATTAATTGAATTTTATGTTAATGAAAATGTTGTTGGTTATATAGAATATGTTGAAGGTGATCAAACTGAGGTTACGTTAGAAATACCAGAAATCAAGGAAAATTATGGTGACGATAAAACAAGTGCCATTCAATTGAAGGTCATGGCTAGAAATCAAACAGAAAGTATCATAGAAGATTTACAAAAATATCAAGAAGAAAATAAAATTGTTTTACCCGAACATGGAGTGGCATATAAATCTAATTGTTTAGGACAAGTAGATAGTGAAAATACAAGCGAATTTCAAATTTTATTTAACCAATTCAGTGAAGAAAGGGGATATGTTTCATTGGAAAGAATAGTCGTTAAATATGCTTATTATATTGATTCAATTAAATTCTTTTTGTCTGATAATACTCAATTAAAGATTGGTTCGGATGATAGAGAGGGTACTGAAAAAGAATTTGTATTTGATGAAGGAGAAAGAATTGTTGAAATAAAAGGCAATTCCGGTTGGTATATTGATGGTTTTGACATTAAGACTAATTTAGGTAAACGTAGTGATTGGTTTGGTGGTCATGGAGGTGAGGATCATATATTAAAAACACCCAATGATGAGGCTGAAATTATTGGTCTTTATGGTAGCGGTGGTTATTATGTTAATACTTTAGGAATTATTTATAAGAAAATTTAGTGTGGTAATTGTTAAAGTGAATGGGTAAAATTAGAATTCTTTTTATTTATTTAGTTTATTTTATATTATTTATTTATTTATTACTGTATATTGCTTAATAAAATTCATAATTATTTGCTTAATATATATATATATATACATACAAATTAAAATAAATTGAAATTAAAAATTTACAAATTTATATTAAATTTTTTACAAATATTTTTATCAAAAGACCTCAAAAGATTTTGATCAACTTCGAGTGTTAAAAGGGGATTTGGTAACGACGATGAAAACAACGAAAAATCTTGTACTTTAAAATGTTGCGGTGACGATAATGGTGCACGATAATCACATGTATGACATTGTTTAAACGATCGGGATAAAGTTTGTGTTCCCAAAGGATTTTGCCAATAAAATTTATTTTTTAATGATTTTGAGACCATTAGTTTATTTGTTGTGGCATTTCTTTTGGGATTATACACGTAATTGGGGAAAATACATTTATGTACTTTTTTTGCACATTCAGCGAGGATGTCAAAAATTTTTTTTATGTCTAATGATTCATTCTTCCAATTTTCCGACGAGATTTTTGAAACTTTGTTTAAAGTTGCATTTGGTTCATCAGACAAGGCTAATCTTGCCTGATAATCACGTCGATATATTATAAAACTATTCTGTGGTCTTGGAACTCTACCACGAATATTCTCAGTTGGAATTAAAAGATCGTAAAGAGAAAGAGTTATATGGTTCTCGATTCTTGCTAAGGTCGATTCATCAATTAAAGTTGAAACAACTTTTTCGACAACGAAAGAATAATC
This sequence comes from Rhizophagus clarus, assembly GCA_015698045.1. Lineage (NCBI taxonomy): Eukaryota > Fungi > Glomeromycota > Glomeromycetes > Glomerales > Glomeraceae > Rhizophagus > Rhizophagus clarus. The sequence goes on from BLAL01000162.1 coordinate 1,813,119, forward strand.
TAAATTCATCTTTTCTCTTCTATAATCATTAATTTGATATGGAACGGCGAGATTTTGAAATTGAGTTAATTGTGACATTTTGGTTTTTTATGAAAGAAAAAATGAGAAATAAGGAATCGAATTTTTTTTTTTTTTTTTTTTTTTTGGTTTTTTTTTTCATTGATAATGAATTAATGAATTATAAAATTTTCATAACCTTTTTATAAGGAGAACCTGTAGAGTTCCTGTATGCCATATTTAGTAGTTAATTAGTGATTTCTGGTAACGAAATTTCAAATTGCAAACCCTAATTGCCCAAAAACCCTATTTTTTGGACAGGTATTCACATTTCACAGAAGGAAGTTTTTACATGAAACCTTTTAATTGGTTCCTGAATCAAACAAACTTACAAAGACAAAACCACCACTTTTTTTTGAAAATAGTTTAAATATACTATAAATGGATACAATGAATCCGGATATGATTGTCAAAAGCTTGCATTATCTCAACATCTATTTTTCCGAATATTATATGAAATAATGAATAAAATTAAGAAAAAAGACTTTCTTATCGATAAATTCACATAAAATGTTTACATTTTGTGATATCTTTTAATAAATTCGTTATTATTCATTTTTGAGTTCATTTATCAAGGTTTCAGAAAACCAAAAAAATATTATAATCGATAAATACAATTTGGTAATGATTCGTAAAAAAAAAAAAAAAAATAAATAAAAATAAAAATCGTTTTTAGGGTTTCAAATAAAATTTGGTCATTCATATTTGTCACGTTATGGCGAAAATGTTAAATTGTATTTTTTTTTTTAAAAAAAAAAAAAAAATATTATTCTCACCATTTTAAACTTTTACTTCCTTTACATTCTTTAGAGTACATTTACAATGATTAGAGAACCTTTACAATTTATAACCCCTTTAAATTTAATAAGAATTTTAGGAAAAATTAAAATTAAATGCAGATAAGTGATACGTTATAAAATATTTGTAAAATTAATATCAGATATTAAAATAGTAAAGTGGATAAAAGTGTCATGTGGTAGTACAATTGTGGAGTTTCTTTTTCCTTCTCCAGTTTTCCTTATCTTCTGTTTTTCTTTTCTAAATGTTTGCTTCATTACAAAACAAACATACATATCATTAAATTATATGTTTAACGTTTGATAAAGTTTTGATAATTTATCATGTCATACATGTTATGGTCACATAACAATTTTTATACATAGTCTTGCACAAAGACAACTTTTAAGTTTTTTGTTTTTTTGTTTTTGAAAATAGTTGTACTATTAATAAATAATAATAATTTTTTTTTTTTTTCGTCGAAATTGAAAAGTAAGTGCTGTTTTACAGCATTGTACTTGTGAATAAAAACAATTATAGTATAAGTTTTGTATTTAATATAATATAAGAGGTGGGTCGAATTTTTTTTGATTAGATCAGATTCAATCATTAATCATTTATCTATCCTAAAATGTATAATTTTTATTTTTATTATGCACCAATCATAATCGCAACTGGATTTATCTAAACTAAATTTATCTTGAACAGACGTATACTACTTTATATGGACTTATGTGTAAGGTATAATCAGTGATACAGTATATCCAACGTTTATTGTTTTTGAAGGGGGAATTCATTCTTTTAGTTTTCATCTTGATAATGATCTTTTAAAATAGTTTGTTACATTATAAAAGCTTTTGTACTCTCTTTAAGCATGGTAGTAATTGTTACGGCATAATTATTTTTAAAGGCGCAATCGCAAATTATAAATTATATATTGTTGTACGGAATTTTATATAGCATTACTGTATAGCGCTGCCGGTTGCCTATAGTACCGGGTACTATTTAAACAATACCTGGTATTATACAAATAGTACCCGGTATTATTTAACAAATACCGGGGTACAAGAATACATTAGAAAATGAACCAATTAAACCAATAATGATGAAATAATGTATGGGATGACTAAAATAAATTATTATATCAATTAATCAATACGTAAAATATGTAAAAAATTTCTCATAATTGAACAAAATTTAAAATTGATGTATTAAAAAATCATGAAATTGATTTGATTGGTTAATTTGATTAGCACCGGGATATTGTTCAAAAATACAGTCGGGACTTTATTGATATATATGATATTGATTTAAAATTAAGGAAATACAAAAAAAATCAAAATAAAACTTTTTAACAAAGTGTGAGTTTACAAAGGGAGGGATATATAATAATTTGCATTTAGTGCATAAGTTTCGGCTTGAAAGAATGTATTTATTAGAAGGTGTGCATTTATAGAGGGTAAATTATGGGGAGTTTACTGTATTTAGTTTGAATAATACTCAGTACTATTCAAGGGGAAAGCGCTATATGGTATAAGGAATTCCTTTGATATTTGAAGCTATTTAATTAAATTTAATAAAAGTACAAAGAATTATATTTTACCTCTTTTTTTATAAAAATATATATACTGAATATATACGGTATGTTACAAAATCAAGTAACTACTTACTAAATACTAATATCCAATTGGCCAACAAAAGTTGGTAATTCCAGAAAAGATTCTTGTAAGCATTTACTTCTAGGTACAATACCAAATGTCCCATTTAAGTATAAAAAAGTGGCAACAACAACAAGTTTGTTAAGGAGTTGAAAAACCATTAGGAAAAATATTTTAGCTTGAAAGAAAAGCGCTGGCGCATTAGAGAGAGTAAGATAATTATAAAACATATGAGACTAAGAGGTGCATTCATGGAGGGTCGACTGTACTGTATATTTTATTTTTAAATGAAAAATTACCCTTAACAATTCTACTATATTTCACATAACACTTCATATTGCAAGAGATGAAATTTAGCATTAAAACCTGAATACGATAAAAATTTTGGTCAAGTTGTCTATGCAATCGTAATTCAAGATGAATGTTGATTGTTGAGCAAATCACACTCGTTTTGTTTGAGAACGTCGACTTCTTAAGCAAGTCATGATGTTTTTATTTATGATTCTCTTGAAAACTTATGCTGCACGGACGAATAAAAGACGAATATGAAATATCACGAGTATTATCATTTCGTCCAACCGTACAATTTTTTAATAATGCAATTAAAAAATATAATTATATATTTAGTGAAAAACAATATTATGACATATTATAACATATTCATTTTATTTACTGAATAATTTAGAATATTTCGAAGTTAAAGTGGCCTCAAATCCCTTTAAAAATTATTTGATTCTGATTCTCAGTGATTATGATTTACAATAACATCGTTAATAATAAAAATTAAGCCACACTTCAAAAAAGGAGATGTATAATAAATTGTTAAAAATAAAGCTAACAATCTGAATTCTTGAAAGATGCTGATGACGAAGATGGAAAGTAAGTTTAAAGCGTTTCTAAATATTAATCAAAAATTATATGGCAATATGCCGAAATCAATTAAAGAAATTTATAGGAAAAAAAAAATTTATTATTGTATTCGCAACTTGATAAATTTTTGATTTTAATTTTATTGTGATATTTATTTAAAAATTATTTTAAATGTCGATGAAGTGACCTTCGGTGAAACGTTTGTAGGTAAAATGAGACAATCGCGACCCGGTAGATATGGTTAGGTTGGTTGATCACTGATCTTTGTTTTTAAAATCGATCACTTAATTGGTTACACAATTCCATCAGTCAACTTTTTGACACGATCAAAAATCGGGACGATCAGGCTTAATGTTTTTAAGAATTGTTATTCATCCATTTACTGTTTTTTTTTCAAAATCAAACCGATTGGGGAAAGCTCTTTAAAAACTGGCAAGATTAGGATAAAATTCTATTTGTTACTGCATTAAAACTCAAATTCTTTTATAATATTTGATATTTAATCCTTTATACTTAAGTGTTAGTAGAGATAAAAATTGTTTAAATTTTTTATTTATTTTTTTTTTTTTATTTTTATTTTACTTTTATTTTTTTTTTTTTTTTTATCTCAGACTTTTTTTGGGGAGGAACAATCCCTTAGATTCAGATTGGAAGTTTTGAATAAAAATTATATTTAAAAAACTCAACAATTGTAATAATATCTATTATATAATATGAATATAAATCCACGGTTTTTCCCTTCGGAGCAACTGACCTTTTTGCGCTTGAATTATTTTATCATAATAGCTCTTATTTTTTAATTATATCATAGTTTTTTTTTATTTACTTAAATAAGCGAAAAAACCGAGTAGATACGGCCGAGGCCTTGAATCGCCGATTCAGAGCTGATTAACTGATAGGCAAAAAATCTGGTCAAGTGATGACTACCAGTTTTTTGCGATTTGAATTAGAAATTATTGACTTTTCCATAATAACTAATAATAATATACCAAAGGTTCATATTCATACAAATTTATTGGATTTATTGTAATATTTTGGAAATAAAATAAATAAAATTAATAAAATGTTAACTGTAATTATTCAAACTGAAAAATATTATTGAATAATATCATTATACATAACAGATTTTACTTTTACTGAAGGAGTACTAAAGAAAGTTTTAAGTTAACCATTTCCAATAAGAGACTATCATTTGTGCTCTTGTTAACTTGTGTTTTCGTGAAGAGCTGATCCTGATTTTAGTGAAGAAATTCTCTTGTTTTCGTTTTCTTGGAATACTACCGAAAATTTTTAAAAATTTTGTCAAATTTGTAAATTGCAGTTTTCACCTCTAATTATTACAACTGTTAATTGAGAAAAGAGAAAAATAAAAAGTTATTAATGATCTTACGAAATTGAGCATTAAAATCAAATGTTCGATGTGTTTCCAGAATCTTGACTCCTCTTTTGGAGGTAGTGGAAACTATGCAACTTTGTCTTAACTATATGTAAATATAAAACGAGAGTAAAATATTAACAAGAATAAGAAAAAAAAAATTATACATGAAAACGAGACCACAAAGAATGAAAGTCAGTTTCAGATACTGGAAATTAAGACACTCTTTTGTGAATATTTCTTAGTTGAAATCGCTGACATTAAGATTGACTTCAGATAGCTTCCTCAAATCAGATCATTATGTAAATGTGGGGGTGCTCACTTGAAAATAACACCTTCTACATTTCTTCAATGAAATTTCAGGTTTAGTGTTATATTTTACAAAACAGATTGCTATAACTAAATAAAATTCTTTAAATTATACCAGGAATTTTGTCGTTGGGATAAGATTCTCAAATTCATAACGATATCAAGAAAAAAGCCGTTTATTTTCATAATATTATTCCTAATATGTTAATATGAAATAATTAACGGAGATAGAGAAAATGACGATTGCATATGTTGACTTTGAAAAGATTGGTTCTTCAATCGTTCATAGTTGGCACGGAATATACAAAAGGATTTCCATATGATTATTTGTTTATCTTACTCTTGACAGGTAAGAATTTTGTAACACGGCATAAATTTGATATTTGGACAAATTAAGTTATAGAATTCTATGAGCGTATCAAGATTATATTGGTGGCCAGAAAAAAAGATCCCATTGTTCCAATTAAAGATAATATGAACTACATTAAATAACTTAAATATCTATTAAGGGGATCTTTTTTTTAATCCGCCTACTTAAATGTACAGCAATTTTAAGATACGATTTTATACGATAAAAATGCGAACTTGATAACATTGTTTATGTAGTAAAATGACCAAATCAATATATATATATAATATATATTTTTAATTATTTAATTATTTTTATCCTGAATTGGTTGTCAAATAATAAATTCAATTACTTATTATATATAATAATATATTATATAACTGTGCCTCATCTGACGTGGTTCAATAGATATTTTCAATTAATTCTTTTAATGTTACTGAAATTATTTAATCTTTTCTGTTCTTTTTTCCTAACTCTTTTATTCAGTTCTTTTGTGATTGGTCTTTATTTTTGGTAAGCAAGTCTACAATTATAAATGATCATCGATTACTGACGACAGAATTCCAGGGAAGAATTCCCGAAGAATTTAAGATTTGCTCTTCGAATGGAAGTTGAGATTAACAAACCTAACCAAAATTGGATATATTAAGTAAATCATGATTTCATTGCACGTTCCTTGGCAAAAAATCAAAAAAAAAAATACTTGACAAAAACCCGAAGATATTGTACCTTTATCAATTTGATCAAAAAATTTTCAATATATAACACTCTTTTGACATATTCCTTTTCATTTAAAATCTTTCATACTTGTTATTTATTGGTATATATAAAGTATTTAATTCCTTTTTTATTAGAAGGTTTTATTATTTATCACTTTTTTGTTTCATTTTTTTCAGGTATAATGTCTGAAAAATTACGCGAGCACGTGGTTGATTTTTCTATTGAAGAGAAGGGAAAATTACCTTCAAATTCAAATGACGCTGATTTTATTATAGAAAATGATAATAAAAGTATAGAGGCTGCCTCTTCCTCTATACCACAATTGACCCTAGAAAGATCAATCTCCATTAAATATCGTACTCTGTAAGTCAATTTAAATTTTGTGTCACGTCCTCTCGAATGTATTATTAACTTTTAATTCCTTTAGATCAATTCAAACTTCGGATAGTATTCAGGCAAGAAAGCTCAATTTAAAAAAAGAAAAACCCGTAATTTCTCCCGATGGTAACCTTTTTTTTAAATTATCGTGAGAACTTTTTTATCGAAAATGATTAACATACTCGTTTACCTTTTTTACAAATAGATGAAATCGCACTACTTGATTATCACACCCTTCCAGTAAATTTGATTTGGCAACGTGTAGAAAGCAATGCAAACCTCGGTCTAAATTCTCAAACAGTTGCCCGTAAGCTTCAACATGATGGAAAAAATATTATTTCTCCTCCAAAAAACAATATAATATACAAAATCCTTGGATATTTATTTGGAGGTTTTTGTAGTTTGCTTTGGTTTGCAGCCATTATTATGATCTTATCATATGAACCATTTGGTAAACCAAACCCTGCCCCATTGAATCTTGCGCTGGCTATAGTTCTGGTAAGAATTTAATCACAGAAAATTATTTTTCTTTTTCTCGTTTCTCTAAAAACTTGAATTATTTTTTATATGAATAGATAATTGTAGTAATTATTCAAGCCGTATTTGGTGCTTATCAAGATTGGTCAACGTCAAAGGTGATGAAGTCAATTAGTAATATGCTCCCCTCTGAAACGCTTGTTATTCGGGATGGGAAAGTTCATAGAGTACTTGCAACTGGTAATGTTAATTATCATACTCTTATGAGTGAATTTTTTCCATACTCGAATGAAGTTTCTCAACAAAATTGTTTGAATCACTGAAACTTGCAGATCTCGTTGTTGGGGACATTGTTCAAATTAATATGGGTAACAAAGTTCCAGCTGATCTGCGTCTTGTGGAAGTGACGGGCGATTTGAAATTTGATCGATCAATTTTGACTGGGGAGAACTTACCAATTACTGCCACCGTCGAAGCTACAGATGAGAACTATCTTGAAACACAAAATATTGCTTTGCTTGGTACTCATTGTACTAATGGAACTGGAAAGGGTGTCGTCGTCGCTACTGGTAATTAACTTTATTAGTTTCATCCGTTCAATTTTGGTAAATTCCTTTATAAATATTAATTTTTATATTCATAACTCAGGTGATAATACCGTGTTTGGCAGGATTGCCAAATTATCATCTGCTACAGATTCAGAAACTACAATTCTTCAAAGAGAAATAACTCGGTTTGTATTGGTTATTGCGGCATTGTCCATTACCACGGGAGTAATTCTTATGATCTTGTAAGTTTTTTTTTTTTTTTAAAAAAAAATTAAATTTATCATTATTGGTTTATATTATTATTTTATATCTTATTTACTTTGAATTTTATCACTTTTAGGTGGGGTGCATGGTTAAGAGTGAAATATCCAGGTTTCTTAAGCTTTTCTGGCATGCTTGTGAATGCTATTTCAGTTATTGTTGCCTTCGTACCGGAAGGGATGCCTGTAGCCGTCACTTTGTGTCTAACCTTGATTGCCAAGCGCTCTTATCGTCAAAAAATTTTATGCAAAACACTTCCCGTTGTGGAAACTCTTGGTTGTGTTTCTGTTATTTGTTCTGTAAGTAAAAAGAATTATAAATCTTCTTTCGACCTTAAAAATTTTTTAATAATTAATATTTTATTGATTGATGTTAGGACAAAACTGGCACATTGACAGAGAACAGAATGTTTGTAAATAACGTGAGCTTTGTTACCAAGGAGATGAAAACTCAAGAATGCAAGGATGCATTGAAGTCTAATGACCATCCAGAAAAAAAGGCAGTTAGAATCCTACAATTAGCTGCATGTTTATGTAACGCTGCCATGTTTGATCCCGCTTCAATAAGACTTCCAGTATATGAAAGAGGTGTGAATGGAGATCCTACAGATTCTGGTCTACTTCGTTTTGCTGAAGACTTGAGAGGTATTTGCTTATATATAAGTACTTACATTGTCTATCATCTTTAAAATCATTATTCATATTATTTAATTTGTTTCAAAGAATCAACTACGGCTGATCGTCTCGAGTTTAAAACAATCTATCAAGTCCCATTTAATTCCAAAAATAAATTCGCAATCACTATTCACCGCTCTACCGACGAATATAATGACCTAGGAACCTCACAATTCGTACTTTTTTGCAAAGGTGCTCCAGAAGTTTTAATAGGAAATTGTTCTTCTTATCTTCAACCAGATGGAAGCGAAAAGTTACTTGATCATGAAAGTAAAAATCTATTAGAATCTATTCAAGATTCATGGTCAAGGAAAGGTCAACGTGTACTTTTACTGACGAAGAAGATTATTCCATCAAATATGTTTCCTGGAAAGGCAAAAAATGATGTTGAGATGACAAATTTAGCTTTGTCCTATAATAGGGATTTATGTATAATTGGTTTAGTAGGAATTGTTGGTGAGAATCTTTTCTTAATGCAAATATTTCTTAGATCTTTAAAATTCTTAATCTAATCGTTGCAAATTATAGACCCACCTCGTGCGGAAATTCCTGAAGTTGTCAGACGATGCCGTAGGGCAGGAGTCAGAATTTTTATGGTTACGGGTGATTATTCCTTAACCGCAGAAACGATAGCTAGACAATGTGGTATTCTTACGAGTAATAAAGTGGATAATATTGATAATATCATTGAAGCGGATGAAAGTGGCACGTCTATTCTTCATCGAAATTTAGATAATGATGACGACGATTATCAAAAAAATATCAATTCTCTTGTATTGTCTGGAAAAGATCTTACCCAAAAATTAACCCCTAAACATTGGGATGTCATTGCAAATTATTCAGAAATAGTCTTTGCTAGAACAACTCCGGAACAAAAATTAAAAATTGTAAGTTTCTTTTCTTGTCTAAATTTTAGTTAAATATAAAAAAAAAAGTTGCTATAACAAAGGAAATGTTTACTACTTATTAGGTAACTGAACTTCAACATCGAGACAATATTGTAGGAGTAACTGGTGATGGCGTGAATGATGCACCAGCACTAAAACAAGCAAATATCGGAATTGCCATGGGTTCAGGATCTGATTTAGCTATAGCGGCAGGAAATATGGTTTTACTTGATAGCAATTTTTCGTCAATCGTCGTGGCTATGGAGAATGGTCGACTTGTGTTTGATAATTTAAAGAAAGTTATATTGTATCTTTTGCCTGCCGGATCTTGGTCCGAAATGTGGCCCGTGGTGGTTAATGTCCTGCTTGGAACTCCACTTCCATTGTCAGCTTTTCTTATGATTGTAATTTGCTGCATGTATGTACATTATGTGCTTTACGTTCTTTTTGTTTCCGAAAATTATATTAACTTATTATTATTTTTTTTTTTTTGGAAAAAGAACCGATATATTCCCATCACTTTCTCTTACACATGAAAAAGCCGAATCTGACCTTATGTCACGAAAACCTCGAAGGGCATCTAGAGATCATCTTGTAAATGCTAAATTACTTTTACAGGCTTACGGATTTATTGGTATTATGGAAATGTTCTTTGCACATTTGATGTTCTTCACATATTTATCCCAATATGGTGGTATAACTTTCAGAGATACATTATTTGGTAAGTTTTAAAGAATACAATTTTTGAATTTTGATTTTTCATATTTGCTAAAAAAAAAAAAAATTTATTTTTATTATAATTAATAGCATTCAACAAGTGGGAAGACGGATTCATGGGAAAAACGATTGATGAACTTAATGAACTTAATGTTTGTATGATTCCAAGTATTGATTCATTTTTTTATTTAAAAGCTTAATTTAACAATGGAAATTTGTTTATTTTAACAGTATACGGGCCAAAGTGTTTATTTTATAACATTAGTAATTATGCAATTTGGAAATCTCTTGTCAATCCGAACACGACGCAGATCAATACTTCAAGCAAATCCATTTTCAGGACCATCCAAAAATTTGTATTTATTTGGGGGCATGTTTGTTTCCCTTGCAACTGCATTGATTATACTTCACGTACCTTTCTTTAACAATGTATTTTATACAAGGTATGATGGATTCTTTTTATATTTTATGTTGATCTATGTCGGTAATCAATATTAATATTTTTTTTTTTCAAATAATCTAACTAGACCAGTTCCAATACACTTTTACTTCATTCCTCTCGGATTTGCCACGGTTATTTTAGTTATGGATGAAATAAGGAAGTTACTTGTAAGAACCTATCCAAAATCAATTTTCGATAAGTTAGCTTGGTGAAGGGCAACCAAATTTTTTGTAATATATTGTAATATTTAAAAAATTTCATTGTACTTAATAACTTTATTTAGCTAATGTTTGTTTTTCTCAATTATTTTAATCAAGTTTTAAACAAACTTTTTTTTTTAATATGATGTAATAATATTTTAATTTTATAATGAATACATCACTTATACATGTATATACATAATTGAATAAAAATTGAAAGATCAAATAAATAATAAATGAGAAAAATGGCATGTAATTACAAATGTTATAATATGTATTTGAATTAATTTTGGTGCAAGAAAGGGAATACTTTTATAATAATTGTCCATTTTATATTTTGATGATAGTTCTAGGGCAGATTATAGTGTCAGCCCGAATCACAAAATTTTTCACACACAAAGGAATCATGTCCAATATAATTTTGGTCTTTCAAATGTTAAATAAGAAAGTGATTATTTGAATACAAAATACAAATTAAAACTGCAAAAAGTTTTTTATTTGAGTTATTTTTCCACAATACCTATTAAATTAATCTTCAACATCACCTTCTGTATCATTTTTTTCAAAAGCCGCATTAAATTCATTACTATCATTTAAAGCAGATGGTGATAATGACATTGGAGATGGTGATAAAATAACATCTTTTTTACTTTTTGTGAAAGGAAAAAGCGATGTTGGAGATTTTTGTGATGCCCACCTTGCACCAGTTTTTGGAGTAAAATTAACAATATCCGGATGATTTTCAAGAGGTAGTATTTCTCCTACATCATTTCCATTTGATCCTTCAATGATATCCTTGCTTTTACTCATCGCTATCGCATTATCATCATCTTCTTCTTTAACAAGAACCAATTGAAATAAAATGACGAAAAAAACATTCGAAGAGTCACGCGTTTTGCAAACATAACGAACAGGCTAAAATTTTTTTACAAATGAATATTTATATGAGTTAAATAATATAGTTTAAACAAAATATTCATTTACCTGACCATCCCAATACTGTAAAACTCCAAGCTTAAAACCAGGTAACTATGAAAGAAGAAATGTGTTCATTATATACAAATTGAATGAAAACAAAATTTCTCATAATTTACCGTTACAGCAACATCATTAAAATCTATATAAGAATTAAAGAAATCAAAATTCCATATTTGATTCTCTTTGATTTGAAATCGTTTCCTGTTTGATTTATCTACAAAATATTTTTTTCTTTTGGAAACATCTTTGAATTCTACACCTTCACTTGAACAAATTACATTCTCCTCAATATGTTCACCATATGGAGAAGGCCATGATGGTAACCATTTATCATCTTCAATAATAGGTTCTTCATATAAATTAATTTTATTCATGGTATAAACTAATGGGCTATACGCCCATGGTTTATCACTATAAATATCTGCTTGTAATCCAGGATCAATGAATTGAAGAATTTTTAATCCTAAAGATGACCCAAATGGTAAGTTAATCTTTTTATCAAAATCATTCTAAAGAAAAGAAAATTTATTTCAGTAAACGATCTTGTGATCATAATGATTGTTTGAAAATTGCAAACAAATATTTTACACCAAAGAAGATATCGTCTGCTGTCAAATTATTTCCTTTAAATCTTCCTTGTACTTGAATAGAATATTTAACATTATATCCTTCAAAATAAGGACTTGATTCGATTCTAGTTGTACCTTGTGGCGTTACTCCTTTAAAATCTTTTATACGGATACATATTCTTCCAGTAAAATGTGATGTATTAATAAAAAATGGATGAGAATCATCATTTGGAAGTATTATAACATGTTGTTCTGGATTATATGATGATCCTACACTAATCTGTAATTTTAACTGATCTTTGTTCATTTTTTTTTTTTTTCTTTTTTTTTTGAAAAAAGAGAAAAGATATCGATAGAAGCAGCGTTTAAATAAATGAAGATCCTTGATCATTAACTATTAAAGAAATGCATCATCCTCCGATCATCTGTCCTACGAATTTTTGTGTGACGCATGATAACAATCACAGTGGCGACACCCCCCTTTTTCAAGAGGTTTTTAACAAATCGGGGGATAATTAAATAAATTATTTAATAATTACGAAATAATCGGAACAAAAAAATAAGCTTTTCATTCGTTTTCTCAGCCTCATTTCCACTCGTTAGGAAAACTGATGAAATCATATACTTATTATGTTTAGTTTATCGAATTTTCTCCTCATTTTTCTTTAATAAATACATTTCTTTTTTCTCCATATACAATAAATTAAAAAGTACTATTTTCATCTATAGAGATATAAGCGTTTAATATTCTTTGAATCTTTTTAATATCGATCGCATCAAATATTTTATTCAAGTAACTCACAAATTTTGATTATTTTCTTCTCTAAAAAATTTCTTATTTTTATTACTTCTTTGCGTCATAATTTCATTAGCCTACTATGATCATGATCGAGACTCGATATAAAAATAGCATTTTTGAAAAACGCGTATAAAAAAATTAGACTATTAGTCACAAATACCAAATATAGATTACTATTCTAAAAAAAAAGTATAAAAATGGCATAAAAATGTATCGATCTGTGACACATAAACTAAAATTTTCTAATTTCAAACAATGCATAAAACTTTTTTAATCAAAAGATTTAAAAAGATTTTTTTTTTTTAATAAAATTGAATCAATATCTGCCAAGATATTACGACAAAAATATTAGAATTAATGAAATCGTTTATTTATTTTATGCAGGAGAAAAAATCTCAATGGTAAAGAAAAATTTTTTTTTTTTTTTTAAGCTCATTATGTACTAGATCTTTACGCGCTGCATTTTCTAATCGACAAAGGGCTGAGAAAAGCTTTTTCAGGAAATTCGATTTCAGGAAATTTCATCATAATTATTTAATAATTTTCCTAAAACAATAATAATAATAAATTTAAAAATTACTGTAACAAATATTTTATTGTGTAAAATATTGAATTGAAATTATAAAGTCTTGATTTATCGAGATTATCGAGATTGTTAGTAGCTTGTAATATTGTTATTTGGAGCTGCGGCGTCAAGTCACGATCATATTTGACTTTAGTAACATAAAAATAAATATTCTTAAAATTGATAATTTTAAAAAAGGCTTATTTGCTGAATCTTTGTTAAAATTAAACATGATATTGGCTCAAGGATGATGCATTGCAAAGATTTAACAATATTTATAATATTGAATTGAATCGACATTTCTTTTATAAGATTCATTGTTATACATGAATGAAGATTAAATCGTGATCTTAACATATCAATCTAAGTAGATTCAAAAATTATTAAATAATTTATCTGAGCTAGTATAGTACGATAGGGAGTTGGTATTCAAGTATATAATTCATTTGATTGGATCGTGGTCATCCTTCAGATAGATATGTAGGAGGTTGCCTTTTGAACTCCTCAACTCTCATGCCCCTATAAAAAATATTGTCCGGTATTTATCGGACAAACATTTTTTATAGGGATGGTAAAGCAATTCATCCGTTATGTCGTGAATTTTTGCCTCTTATTGTGACATAACAGATAATCATTATCTGAATAAATACTTGAGGAATATGTTGTTTAGTATCGTTGTATTCTACTTATGTTCTATGCAAGAAGGTGAATTAGATCGAAATATTACAGGAGTGTAATACAGTATATAATATCACACGAAATGAATCACACCGCCGTAATGTAGAATTGAAAATAATAAAGTTTAATATTTGCAAAATCGGCATTACAACAATGGTACAATTTGGCTTCAGCATTATGGTACTAGTATAATTAATAAATAGTTCAGAGTGAGTAAATCCTTCATTTTGTACATAGATCATGTCTACCAGCCTGGAAGACTGACTAATCAGAAGACTAGAAAGACAGACCCTCTGTTACGACAAAATTATCCACACAATTGTCCAATAAAAATTAATTATTGGGGGAAAATGCGAGAATTTAGAAAAAATGGGAAAACAAGGCTTTATCCCTGTTGTTAGCATTATACATAATTGTACAAATATGTACGCACTTGATTTGGTTACATATAGCACATTTTCCTAACACAAACAAAACTAATCGGATTTTAGTAATTAAATTGTTAATAATACGTTTATCCGAACTTTTCACGGCAGTATGTCTATTATAATAAAGTAGTAAATATTTGCTATACATTTATATTTCGAACGGAATTGACCTTTAAGAAAATTATTTGTAAAAATATAAATCGAATTTTTGTCCTCCAATTGAGTTTTTTCGATGTTCAATTGTTCAGAAAATATAATGACTAGTTACGTTAAAATTAATGTAAGGAAAACATACGTCCAATAAGCGAGTCGCAGAAAATTCTTATCGATGAATTAAAAATTATCAGTCACATGCATGACGCACATTTTTTACATCTTTCAAATGGTAGAGCTAATAAGTTAATAAAAATGAAATTTCCAAATTAAAATCTGATTATAGATCTTCCTAATTATTTAGCAATTTCCGAAATTTTCCTTTCTTACTTCATATCAAAGAATTAAAAAAAAAATCAAGATGTTTATGTAACGATATCAGATCTGCCAAGAAAACAAAGTTGCGGTTTGATTATTTTCTTTCCAGCCATAATAATTTACAAAATTGGTAAAAATCGGGTTCTCATTCCGGAACGTAAACTAGAAAATAAATGAAATCTAAATTTGATATGATCTAAAAGTAAATGAAACCCAAATTTGAATGTTATATACTGTATATCTATATATGTGCACACAACTAAAAATTGGGTAAAAATTTTTTTTTTGTTTTTTTTTTTTTGAAATATATCCATCTAAACAGTTATCATAAAATGAAGTTCTTGCCTACGATATTGTTGATATTGTCCAATTTTTTCGTAACAATTCCATCAGTTTTTGCTGTCACTGTTATTGATTCTGCTATGACAATAGTCTCACTTGAATCTTATAAATGCGTTAAAAACTTTGGTTACGAACGGGCCATTATCCGTGGTTATTTTGAGTCTTATTGTGGAAACCCTGGAGGTGACATTGACAATACTTTTGTCCAAAGTTATACAAATGCTGTCAATGCCGGATTCACCTATATTGATGTGTATATGTTCCCTTGTACTGGAATTCCACAATGTTGTGGTCAAGAACCAGCTCCGAAATGTGTAGCAACAAATTTTGCCTGCAAAACTCCTCAAGAACAAGTCAATCAATTGGTACAAATGATAAATAACACAAAGATAAATGGAGGTCAGGATATTATAGTTCAAACAATTTGGTTGGATGTTGAGACTGACCCAACATCTAATAATTGGCCGGCTACTAATACCGCTTTGAATCAGCAAACTTTGCAAGATTTTAAATTCGCACTGGATGGTACTATGTGGAATTGGGGTATATATGCAGTATGTAATTCTATATGTTTTTATTATATGTTATAATGCGTTACACAGAGAATTTCAGTTTACCAACTCACATAATAATAATTCAGCGTCCAAATGATTGGGCCACAATTACTGGGGACATAAATTGGGTCTTGGATTCTAATCGTCCATTATGGGTTGCTAATTTTGACAATATTATCAACGTGACGGAAAATTTTACGCCGTTTGGTGGATGGATGGTACCTACTGGTAAACAATGTAAGCGAATTTATTCATTAGTATTGGTTGTCTCCTTAATTTAAATAATAAATTTCTTTTATTTCGTGTACAGACAAGGGAACCGATTACTTTTGTTGTTTATGTGAGGATGGGACTGGAAGCCAACTCTCTTGTAATTCATGCTTTGTTAATCCTGGTCCTTGTTGTTATGGCTTTGACAGAAGCATCTTCTAAATATTATTTCATAAAACGTAGTGTTTTAGATAATATTGTAAAATTTCATACCGTTATATAAAATAAAGTTTACATATATTCACTATAACAGAAATATTTTTTTTTGAACGAATTGTATTATCTTTTTTTTTTAAAAAAATAAATAATCAATTTTATATTAACAATCTTTTACAGCAGCATCACAATGATAATATCGATTATAATTATTGAAATTAACATAACTTATCCATATAGTCATGGTCCATAATTATAATTTTATTTGTCATATTACATAAACTATTTTTTCAATCAAAATATTTGTAGGCTTCCATCTATCTCCATCTCCTATTAATCAACTATATAACTATAATTACCCAGTTTTTGATTTGATAATAATTGCGTTAAACTCTTAATTTTGCTACTTAAATAGCTGCTCTCTTATTAATTTTAGTATTAGATCCATTTTGACTTGAATGATATAATAATTTGAAATCATTTCCTATAATATGAGAAATCTTTTACGAAGTAAAAAAGACAAAAAAATGTTTAATTAATAATTTTCTTCAAAATCATGATTTCATTTATATAAACAAATTAATAAATTTATTAGAATTAATTAAATTTTAAATCTTTCACAAAATTTTTCAAAAGTTGCACGATTGATAAATGATGTTGAATCAAAAATTCTTGCATATAAGGAACAATGAATGAGCGTTAAGTTCATCTACCGCTAAACCTTATATTATTAAATAGGAGAAGGTTATATGTACAGTACTAAAAATAGAGAATATCATATGAACCTTTACATGAATTTCAAATGCATATTGTATTGCACGAAGGTTTTTCAAAAAGTTCATAATTTATAAACCATTTATAATGATAAAGTACATATTTTTTAACGAAAGGAAGAAATATGTTAAATTTAGTTCCAGCATCTTGATTAAGATTGAATTCGTTAATTTCAATATATCAACCAGGATTCAACATATTTAGAAGCAAAGGAAACTTTCTTGCAGGAATCGTTTTCAATAATTTGCAACAATTGGTTAGGAGAAAGGAAATAATTTTTTTTTAACGCGTTTCAAAAGAAATAAGTTTACTAATGAGCACGTACACCTTTATTAGACAAGGAAAAATAATTTCAATTTCATTATTTATGTTTCGCGAGGTTATAGTAAGTAAGTTTGACATGAAATTCCCGAATTAGCTTTTTTAAAACAAATTTTTTTCTAAAAAAAAAAACCTTATACATTATTTGAGATTACATTTGAACTAAAAATTATAGCAATAGTATATGAATGATTTTGATTATCTTAATCGATTTATGACTTGAAACACCTCAAAATCTTCTATTTTAAACTGTGTCGGAATTCCTAAATAAGGATAAATATCATTATCGTTATACGCCCAATAATTGCTAAAATCATGACGGCCTAGACCAGTTAGACTACCCATACTAAGTCCTACATTATCCTTACCATTTCTATTTGTAAAGTTAAATAAAAAACTATGTTCAGCATATTTCCAACCACAATTTCCATTCCAATCAAATGGACTATATCCTCCAATTAATTGTGTTGAATCTTGAATTTTTGCTACCCAAATAGTAGCTCCCTTATTATCACAATTCCTATGAAATGATTGAGCATCAAATCTGTCCCTATTTGAACGATACAATAAATTAAAATTATAAAGAGTCTTCTTCTCATTATAATATGAAGAAACTTTTTTATCAATCCATGAAGAAAAAAGAGCAATATGTTTTGATTCAATTATGATTGAATCTAATTTCAACTTCGGTTTTCTTGGTATTACATTAGCTTTAGGTTTCATATTAGGAACAAAGTGAAATTCCAAAAGATCATGAATTAAGTCTTGTGGTAAAATATCCTTATACCGATAGACTTTGTAAAAGAAATCTGCAGGTTCAATATTATAAAATCTAATTAAAGGAATAAATCTGTGCAATAATCTCTCAATTGTTGTAATATCATCTTTATTCCATTGATTAGGATCATTATTTTTAATATTTTGTTGAGCAAAACACCATTTCAATAAATTCTCCCAAATTTCGGTTTCATCCATATTCAAATCAATCCTTTCTAATAATAATTCCAATAAAGAAGCTTTTAAATTAATAAATTTATCGGAATTAAATAAAATTTTAGGATTTCCACAAATAACTTCAAGACATAATTCCGTAAATGCTTCATATTGATAAATAGTTTCAAGAATATCAACTGGGTTTTGTTCAATTTTATGTTCAATCAAAAATTCTTGAATATGAGAAATCAATGGTTGGATATTAAGTTCATCAACTGCTATTAACAATTTCAATAAATCAATATCTTGTAAATTATTCAACTCGATATTTCCGCAATAAATAAACCTAAATTTAACATTTAAATAATTAAAAAATTTTTTTTTTTTTTTTTGGAAAGTATTGTACGCGGTTAGATTAAAGTTGATCAGAGTACGAAAAGTACAAAAAAAAAAAAAAAAATAGATATTTAAAAATTTTATTTATAATAAATTACCTAAGAATGATATCAAACAATTGTGGTGAAATATTAGGTTTTCTAAAAATAAATTTCCCGTCTTTTTTCTCAGCCCATTCATTAGAAAATGCTGCATAAAAATATTGTGACCTATAACATAAAATATTTGAATGTAAATGAAATTCTTTTATGTTTGGTTCTTCACCAACATAAACAATAACATCATATCCGAATCCATTTTCAAGAATTTTTTCGTAATCATTGGACAAATCCGCCCAAAATTTTGAAGACATTGTTTTTTGTGAAATGATTGAAGACTATTGAAATTATTTAAATAATAAAAGTGTGATGAATGTGATCTTGTCATAGTAGGAATAGAAAAATTTGGTCATACTAAATATAAATGACTTTATTTCTTTATTACTTTATTAAAGATTACAATTTATTACAATTTATTACTACCGTATAGCACTGCATAAGGGATCCCCCTTTTCACGTACCCCCATGATAATATACCCGGGTATGATATGTGGTTAAAAAATCTTAATTCTGGCAAAAATTCAGCTAATTCTGGTCAATTTCTCCATATTCAATACAAAATACCTCCGGGTATAATTCAATTTTTAAATTGGTGAAATTGATATATACCCGGGGTACCTTACGCAGTGCTATACGGTAATAGTTTTACTAAAATCTAATGAGTAATAATTTATAATTTTCTTTTCTTTACCTGGAATACTCCCTATTCTTGAACTTTAAATTGATTGGGAATACCAATATCCTTATAGGAACCACTGCTCGAACTCCCAATGTCTAAACTTGTCATAACTAAATCGTTACTATAACCATTTAAATCACCAAATATTGGACCCCAACCTTTAAACCATCTTATAGCATTTTCTGAATCAATAATTCTACCAATTTTATTAGTGCTAACGATTTTTGAGTCAATTAAATGAAAATAAAAAACTATCCTTAGTAGATTTTATATTATTACCTTCCTATCCTAAAGGATTATAACCTCCAATTAACTTTTTTGAATAATGGTCGGACCTTTATTATCACATTTTTCGTGAAAAGATTTACCATAAATTCCATCTCTCATTGATCTAAAAAGTAAATTAAATTCATAATTAATTGATTGGTCACACGTTTATCAACCCAAGCTGTAAATAATGCTACATGTAAATGATTGATTAAGGTTGAATCTAATTGCAAGCTAAATTTCTTTTGTGAAAACTTTTTCCTATACCAGAAGTTATTGAACTAATCGACTTTTTAAAATTTGATCTGATTTATTAAAGATGTAAGTTCTTAAAATTTCCTTTTTAATTTCTTTTGGTAATAATCTTTCATATGGCATTACTTTATTAAGATATTCTTGAGCTGTAATTTTTTCAAATTTAATTAAATTAAAAGAATTTCAGTTTTAATATCATTAATTTCTTCTTCGCTCAAATTTTTCATTATATCATCGTCATCATCATCATCATTCTCAAAATTTTTACGTTGTTAAATACACCATTTAACAATGTTTTCCCAAAAAATTATTTCATTCAATATTAAATCTTCCCTTTTAATCAATATTTTAAAAATCTTTATTTTTGGTTAGGGAATAAAAATATCGAGTTCCAAAAATTACATTAGGTTTTTTGACAAATTGATTGAAGATACCACAATCAAGAAAATTTCCATTTTGTAAAATTTCTTTTCGATTATCATAAAAATATTCTTTTGAATGTTGTACGAGTTCATTTAAATTAAAATCCGAAGCTATTATTATTATATTTAATATTTCTTCGGCAGTAAAATCTATATCGCCATAATATATATAACCTTTAAGAAAAAAATTTTTTTTTTTTTTTTAAAAAAAGTTTGAAAATAAAGTAATTGTAAAAAAAAAAAAAAAAAATGAACTAAAGAAATCTCACCTTAAAATACGTGAAGGAATGTTTTGTCTTTTAAAAATCTTTTTTCTCAATTAAACTTTTGTGAATTATAACATCATATCCTTCTCTTGTTTCCTAAAAGTTGTTTAAGATCATCTATAATATCCGGCCAAATTCGATGTTCCGGTTTTGTTAATAGGTCATGCATTTTATAAGAAATAAAAGAAAATTAGTAAATATGTAAAATATATGTAAATATATAGTCCCATTGACGTGTAAACCAACATATTTACTTTTTTGCTAACAATCATACCAAAATAATGTTATCTGTTATTACATATATTACCACTACATAATGGATACGGCCTATTTTTCATTGTTTAATCGTTCAACTTTTTTTTCTTTCTTTTTAACATTAGCAATGTCTTCAAATTTTTGGGCAGATTTATCCAATGATTACGAAAAAATTCTTGAAAGTGGATTTGGATACGATGTTATTATTTATGTCGGTGAAGAACCAAACGTAAAAGAATTTCATTTACATTCGAATATTTTATGTTATAGATCACAATATTTTTCTGCAGCATTTTCTAATGAAAGATGGGAAATTTATTTTTAGAAAACCTAATATTTCACCACAATTGTTTGATATCATTCTTGGGTAATTTATTATAAATAGAATTTTTTAATATCCATTTTTTTACCTTTAATCTGCCGTGCAAAAAAAAAAAAAAAAAATTAAATTACTTATTTAAATGTTGAATTTAGGTTTATTTATTGCGGAAATATTGGGTTGAATAATTTACAAGGTATTGATATATTGAAATTGTTAATAGCAGATGATGAACTCAATATCCAACCATTAGTTTCTCATATTCAAGAATTTTTGATTGAACATAAAACTGAATTTTTACGTCAAAATCCAACTGATATTCTTGAAACTATTTATCATCATGAAACATTTACGAATTTATGTTTTGAAATTATTCGTGGAAATCCTAAAATTTTATTTAATTCCAATAAATTTATTAATTTAAAAGCTTCTTTATTGGAATTATTATTAGAAAGGGATGATTTGAATATGGATGAAACCGAAATTTGGGAGAATTTATTGAAATGGTGTTTTGTTCGACAAAATATTAAAATAATGATCCTACTCAATGGAATAAAGATAATATTACAACAATTGAGAGATTATTGCACAGATTTATTCCTTTAATTAGATTTTATGATATTGAACCCGCAGATTTCTTTTACAAAGTCTATCGTTATAAGGATATTTTACCACAAGACTTGAAGATCTTTGGAATTTCACATTGTTCCTAATATGAAACCTAAAGCTAATGTAATACCATGAAAACCAAATTTGAAATTAGATTCAATCATAATTGAATCAAAACATATTGCTCTTTTTTCTTCATGGATTGATAAAAAAGATTCTTCATATTATAATGAGAAGAAGACTCCTTATAATTTTAAGTTATTGTATCGTTCAAATAAGGACAGATTTGATGCTCAATCATTTCATAGGGATTGTGATAATAAGGGAGCTACTATTTGGGTAGCAAAAATTCAAGATTCAATTCAACACAATTAATTAGAGGATATAATCCACTTGATTGGAATGGAAATTGTGATTGGAAATATGCTGAAGATAGTTTTTTATTTAATTTTACAGATGGAAATAATATTTCTACTGCGAAATTAAGTTATATCAATGATATGAATTATGCTATTTTTTGCGATTATAATCAAGGACCTAGTATGGGTGATCTGGAATGTTATAATTCAAATAATTGGCGATATTATTATGATGGAAATTATTATCCTGATATGGAAATTCCAGGAAGTTTGAAATAGAATATTGTGAAGTATTTCAAATAATTAAAAGATATAATATATTTGGATCGATTCAAATATTTATGTCCCAATTAATTATTCTTTTATAATAATAATTTATCTCAAGTTCTTTAGACTTTTATTGTTTAAATTAACGAATTTTAAGAGTTTGATTTTCAAGAAACCTATTTTCGGGACTCGCTTTTCAATGTTTCGTGCGCTATAATAAATTTCGCATATTCTGAATCGTTGCGACAAGATAAATTGATTGCAGATGTTATTACATTCCTTATTTTCCGTATCGATTCTACTGTTAAATATCCTGATATCTTTCACGCCTATTGATCATGAGTTTTCACATCTTTAGCCAGAAAGATAATGAAATTGAAATTATTATTCCTTAATTAATTAAGTTTTTTTTTTTGAAAAGTTCGTCTTCCAAACAGTTTCGTGCTAAATGGAGCGGTGAAAAAGGATTCTATTGTTGCAGAATATGTTATTATTTTTCTGGTTGTTGTATTGTTGTATTGACCAAAGGTAAATAAAATATTATAAATTTATTAAATTAACGAACTCAATTATTTCTTTGAAGAGCTAAATTAATAAATGCTTTTATTAATATAAATGGTTTATAATTATGAACTTTTGACCTAAGTAGCAAATTTTATTTATTGTACTATCTTGTGTATTATTTTTCATTTTTCATTTTACATACTATAATTGTTAACGGTTATGTTATTTGCATATTAAAGAAAAACTAAGAATTTTTATCGCTACTTTCACGCAGAGGATAGAATAACATCGCCTGAAAAAAATAAATAATTGTTTCAAGTAATAATCTCGTATAAATTAAGTAAAAATTTTGTGAATTAATATATTACTATAAATAGAAGGTTAAATATAAATCACGTGAAATTACCGGCTTAGTCACAAAAAAATCTGTTTATAATGATCTCCCGTACTTACAATAGGTCAATAGAAGCATTTAGTTTTGCCTTAAAAACGAGATGTTTAAAACGTGAAAGGTCGCAGCATTTTAATCATTTTAAACTTCACTTTCCGCTTAAATTGAATTCCGTGGTACAATTTTTGTAGGGACTACGGCTTTTGAATTTTTAATTTCAGTTGTCATCATGCATTTTCAAAGTAAAAATGGTTTTTCTAAAGAAAATAAATTGTTTGTATAATGTTGAACAAATTGTCATGCGCCATAGTATTTATCTAAACTTATATAAATTTTATCCCCAAAATAGGTTTATTGTATTGAATTGGTACGGAGTATTTTTCCGATGGCGTAATTTCTACTTTGCATTAATTAGTAATCACAAAAACTTTCGATAATTTAATATCACCCATGTTATTTACATTACACGTGATGTCTTCTACGAATTTTATCAAACCTTTTTTCCCCACTTTGCAAATTTTTACTAAAAATTTTATAGAGTTTGATATTATGCATTCATTTTTTTTTTTTTTTTTTTTTTTTTTTTTTTAACTTTATATATATATATATATATATACAATTTTTTCTAAAAGGAAATGAAAATTTGTCAACCCTTGTGATGAAACAAACAATGAAGAAAAAAAACAAAAACAATCCTTTTTTGGTAATCAATAAAAGAGGGTTTAGTGTGTGCCGATTCCGAATTTATTCAAAAAATGAGTTTAGGTAATATATTAAAAATAAATAGCATTAAAACTCATTTATATATAAAATAGGTGGGACCATTTATTTTCAAACTTTTTTTGTTCAAAACTTTTTTTTTTCACTCACAACATGTCATTTTTGGCAGACGAAAAACTTTATGAAACGAGAAATGAATTTGATGCTATTATTTATGTCGGGAAAGAACCAAACATTAAAAAAGAACATGTTCATACAAATATTTTATGTGCTAAATCTCCATATTTTCAAGCAGCATTTTCTCAATATTGGGCAAAGGAAAATGATGGAAAATTTATTTTGGAAAAACCAAATATTTCACCACAATTATTTGATATCATTCTAAGGTAACGTAACTAAATATCATTAATAAAAATAATATATTTATTTGTTAACTAATTATATATTATTATTTGTTAGATTCATTTATTGTGGAAAAATTGAATTGAAAAATTTACCAGGATTAGATGTATTGCATTTGTTAATGGCAGCGGATGAACTTAATATTCAACCATTGATTTCTTATATTCAAGAATTTTTAATTGAAAATGGAACAGAAATTTTACTTGAAAATCCAATTAATATTCTTGAAATCATTTATCCTTTCTATCAATTTGAAATATTTAAAGATTTATGGAATAATTATCTTGAAATCATTTGTGAAGATCCTAAAGTTTTATTTGATTCGGATAAATTTATTAATTTAGAGGCTTCTTTATTAGAATTATTATTAAAAAGGGATGATTTTTATATTAAAGAAATTGAAATTTGGGAGAATTTATTAAAATGGTGTTTTGCTCAACAAAACATTGAGATAAAAAAATGGAACAAAGATGAAAAAATTATAAAAATTGAGGATATATTGAATAAATTTATTCCTTCAATTAGATTTTATAATATTGAATCTACGGATTTCTTTTGCAAGGTTTATTGTCATAAAGAAATTTTACCACAAGATTTAATTAATGAACTTTCGGAATTTCATAAATACCCTAATATGAAACCTAAAATTAATTTGGCACCTTTAAGAAAATTAGATTTAAAATTAGTTATTGATTCTAACTTAATTGAACCAAATCATTTTATTTATTTTGCTTCATGGATTGATAAAAAAGATTCTCCAAATTATAAAAGAAGAAAGTTCCCTTATGATTTTAAATTATTATATCGTTCAAGTAAAGATGGATTTAATGCTGGATTATTTCATAAAAATTGTGACGATAAGGGAGCCACTATTTGGGTGGCAAAAATTCAAGGGTCACAATTAATTGGAGGATATAATCCACTTGATTGGGGTGGAAATTGTGGTTGGAAAAAAACTAAAGATAGTTTTCTCTTTAATTTTACAGATAGTAAAAATTTTTTAACTGCGAAATTAGGTTACGTGAAAGATGCAAATCGTGCTGTATATTGCGGTGAAAATTTTGGTCCACATATGGGTGATTTAAATTGCGCATATTATATAAGAAGTCCCAATAAATGGAATTATTATGGCGGTGATTCTTATCCTTACATAGGAATTCCAAAAGACATTACGGTACAAGATTATGAAGTATTTCAAATAATCAAAAAATCAATTTAGATCATTAATTTACACTTAGAAATATAGTACACAATATCATTATATATTAATATATGCATTGTTTTATAGATTATATAATATGTGCAGACAATTGTAATAGATTATACAAACAATTGTATTATAATGTGACAATGGTGAGGATATGATAGGGTGGTCATTTCGTGGAGTGAAGAAATAAGTATCCACGTGATGTAATAATTATATATATGTACTTGTAAAATTTGAAAAATAAATAATAAACATTTTATAATTAATATTGTTAGAAGGAGGAGGAAAAGACAACATATTGATAAGCCCAAAAATTTGACAAATAAAAATATAATATATAATTTGGTAAAACTTTTTAGAAAAGAAAAATTATTAGTTTGATTCTTTTAAATGGAATTTTAAAGATTACACAAATAATTTACAAATTGAACGGCCAAAATATATGCAGATTTGACTGAACATTACATCCGTAATTAGATAAGTATAAGTATAACCCGCTGGTATTTTATTTGCAGGATATACCTTTTTACATTGAATTGTCGATTTAATGTTTATTGATAACAAGATTGAGATGCATGTATAATTTTTATTGCCATAGTACAATTTAGACAGTATTTAGACGATACATCGCAAATCTGAATTTTTTAATGTTTACTATATATATAATTGGTGTTAATGGCTAAATATTTAATGGCTGGACCATTTAAGGTTTCACAATCTAATTATAATATTGACAATATCCATATCACCCCTGATATTTTTTAACCCCCAATCAATATTTATTATTATATACCACGTAAAAACTCGTTGAATTCAGTACAAAATGATATATTTTTGGATTTAAATGTGAGAATTATTTATACTGTCCTAATTCTAATCGGGAATTATTTACTATAATTAATTAATAATCGTGAAAGTAAAAAAAAAAAAAAAATTTCAAACAAATTTATATTTTTCGATATTACTGTACGAATTCAAATTTAAATTTTCAAGACATTGCGTTACATGACCACATGTCCATATTTATATGATCATCAAAAAAAAAATTCATTTATAAATAATAACATTAAGTATAAACAACAATGTCGTCTTCAAAATTTTTAAAAGAATTATCTAATGATTATGAAAAACTTTTAGAAATAGAATTAGGTTATGATGTTATAATTTATGCGGGTGAGGAACCAAGTATTAAAGAAATTCATGCTCATTCAAACATTTTATGTATTAGGTCCTCATATTTTCGTTCTGCTTTCTTTAATGAATGGGCTGAAAAAAAGGATGGAAAATTTATTTTCAGAAAACCTAATATTTCACCACAATTATTTAATATTATTCTTAGGTAAAGTTATTTAAATATATAAAAAAAAATTATTATTAATTTATAATAAATTTAAATATATATACAGTATATACACACATTATTTATTTATTTATTTATTTTTTTTAAAAAAAAGGTTTCTTTATTGCGGAAACATTGAATTAAAGGATTTACAAGGTCCTGATATATTAAAATTATTAATTGCAGTGGATGAACTTAATATTTATTCATTAATTTCTTATATTCAAGAATTTTTAATGGAACATAAAATTGAATTTTTACATCAAAATCCTATTGATATTCTTGAAACTGTTTATCAACATGAAACTTTTACGGATTTATGGAATCTTTGCCTTCAAATTATTTGTGAAGATCCTAAAATTTTATTTAATTCTGATAAATTTATTAATTTAAAAGCTCCTTTATTAGAATTATTATTAAAAAGGGATGATTTATATATAGATGAAATTGAAATTTGGGAGATTTTATTAAAATGGTGTTTTGCTCAACATGAAAATATTAATAATGATCCTACTAAATGGGATAAAGATGAAATTGCAACAATTGGAAGTTCTTTGCATAGATTTATTCCTTTAATTAGATTTTATGATATTGATCCTATAGATTTCTTTTATAAAGTTTATCATTATAAAGATGTTTTACCTCAAGATTTAATTCATAATTTATTGGAATTTCATATAGTTCCTAATATGAAACCTAAAGATAATATCACACCTTCAAGGAAACTTTATTCAACTATAATTAAATCGAATCATATTCCTCTTTTTGCTTCATGGATTGATAAAAAAGATTCTTCATATTATAATAAAAAAAAGATTCCTTATGATTTTAAGTTATTATATCGTTCAAGTAAGGATGAGCTTGATAATGAATCATTTCATAGAAATTGTGATGATAAAGGTGCTACTATTTGGATAGCAAAAATTCAAGGTTCTTCACAATTAATTGGAGGATATAATCCACTTGATTGGAATGGAAATTGTGGTTGGAAATATACTACGGACAGTTTTTTATTTAATTTTATAGATGGTAAAAATATTTCTACTGCAAAATTAGGTTATGTTAATGATGCTCGTCATGCTATTTATTGTAATAGTAATCAAGGTCCTAGTACGGGTAATTTATTCTGTCCTTATTCTAACAATTGGAATTATAATTATAATAGTAGAGAATATTATCCTAATATAGGATTTCCAACTAATTTTAGAGCAAATAATTAAAAAATAAATGAATAGAATATACATATTTCAATTCCTAAAATTCTAGCCTTAATATAAAATAAATATTATGTGTTATATATTAAACCAAATGTCATTTACCTGACTTAAACTATAGCTATAATTTCTAAAATTATCGTTGATGTCGCCTAATGTTTTATAATAAATACATTATGACACTGATGCAGCCCGTTATCTTACGGAGGCAATTTTAAGCTGAAATACGATCAAGATGCAATTAAGTTCTAGTTCCCCTAATATTACTGAAACTCGAAATTTGATTCAACTTTTGAATTTGTTGTTTGAGCCCATAATCCAGCTTGTAAAAGGAAGTAGATGGAAAAAAGGAAAATGCACATTTTGTGATGTCAAATTAGGTGCTGAAACCTCGACTCAGAGGACATCAATCATGTAATATACATAAAACAGTCAATGCATGCGACATTGCAAACAGCTACTCATTTTCAAAATTATGTTAATACCTGAACGAAAATCTTTAATATAAATCACAAAAGATAATTGACTTATAGAAAAGGAGAGTTTTTGAACACATTTTGAAATCTTAACGACAAAGTACCCCGGCTCTACCACAAAGGGACTCCTTAAGAAGTGCATTATGCTCACCCTCTAAGAACTATTACAACAATAAGCTGATATTCATGGGCTTTCTAAAAGCAAGTGCCTATGTTCCAACACACATATTACTATACGGCACCAAGAATTTTTTTTTGAATAGTTAAACATGAAAAACGAAAAAAAGGAGCATAATAAATAAGAACAAGATGGAGGAGAAAGGTGAGAAAGAAAGAAAGGAAAGAAGGGGTGGATGGAAGAGCTTTTTATAGATTTATTGTGTAATTTTAAGTATGATCACCAATATTGATAAGTGATTATGTACAAGCTCGAATATAAATATGCGAATATGAACAAGGATAATACAATACTACAATATTTGCAAAATACGGTTTATAAAATTTAGCAATAAAATCATAAGTCCTTGACTTTTTCAAACTTTGACTTTATTACTTTAGATTTACACGATAATTATGACGCGTAATATAGAGGAGAATAAAATATCCCAAAATATAAAATGATTTAAACCATTTATTTAAAATTATAACCTATAATATATGACTCGCTAGGTATCGCTATGTCAGATAGGTTATTAAAAAAAATATAAATTCGTCGATTTATTGGGATTTTCATCGATCGTAATCATCGATAGGTTCATCTCAACTTGAATGACCTTTGAATTCTTGACTTCATTTTCTCATCATTCGCTACCTATATTCTTTAAATTTTCTTATCATATTCGGAAATTTTTCATGAACTACTTCCAATATATCCTTAAATACCTACCAATTCATCGGTTGGCTGAAATTCTTGGGCCACACTTTCTGGTATATCATCCGCAATTTTTTTGGAGGTCACTATTTT
This sequence comes from Rhizophagus clarus, assembly GCA_015698045.1. Lineage (NCBI taxonomy): Eukaryota > Fungi > Glomeromycota > Glomeromycetes > Glomerales > Glomeraceae > Rhizophagus > Rhizophagus clarus. The sequence continues at coordinate 1,843,065 of BLAL01000162.1, forward strand.
AAATTTCAAACCAAAAGTTATTGATCGAATGTTAATTATTTATATCACCATTTTAATAATATAAACCTACCATTTTCATTTTTTATTCGAGTCTTCTTTATGACCTGAGTATAAAGATTTTTACTAACAAATAAATCAAAGTATAAACAAACAAATGATTTAATAATTTACCTCTTTATTCAAATTAATGCTTTTTCTTTTTAAAGTAATTTCGGATTCGGTAATATTTGCATAAAATTCTTTAAATAGGGTGAAATTTCTATAATTGATATTTTTCAAACTGTCATTATTTGACTCATGCATCTTATTTGTCCATAACTTTTGAACTCGAGGATGTAAATAAAATCGTTTTTGATGATGATCTTTTAAATGATCAACTTCCATTAACATCGTATCATTCATCTTTTCTTTAGCAGCTTTCTCCTTTTCAGCCTTTTCTTTGACAGCTTTCTCTTTCATCTGCCTTCTAATCCTCATTAATGCTTTATGAGCTACTTGAAGTTTTGCCAATATTTTAATTGGCATCGCGTCAGAAAACTCAATATTATCGTTAAATTCTAATGAGAAATAATATGAATGTTGAATGGTATCAAAATAAACCTTATACTTGGGAGGTTTATATTCACTTTGATTCGCGATATAAAACTTTTGTAAATTAGTTATTGGTCCCGGATTTGTCATCAAATGTCTATAGGGACTTGTCGATGAAGGAAAAGCCACATCGAAAAAATCTTTAAGTTTTTTCTTTAAATCTTCCCTTTTATTACGTAAGATTTCACCAGCAGAAAATTTATTTATAGAAGTTTCTGAAAATTTTTGACGTTCAATAATTTCCACTGGTAAACGAACATTTTCAGGGGCACCGAGAGATTTGAGAGTAAAAAAACGGTCGTTATCCTAAAAAAAAAAAAAAAAGATAATAATAATAAACTTGAAATAATTTCTTGGTCATATTTTTCTCTCGTAGGATTTACTTACAATTTCCCTTCCTCCTAAACTCATGCGTGGACGTCTTGAACTTTTACAAGACCTGGAACTAATAGTTGTACGTTTAACGATTCTCATGGTTTTTTTTTTTTTTGTACAAGATATTATTAAGTGCGCAAAATATATAGAAGTTACGTTATGTGAAGATATATTTTCTAAATCAAAATTTTACGAATATTTTTAATATGTTATTAACATACGAAGGAGAAGCTGAGAACAACAAAAACAATTCTTATCGAGGTATTTAAAGGATTTTACATCAACATTTATGGTGAACGAACATCCCTGAAATTACGTAAAATTTGTCACGTGGTTCAAAATAACCAATAAGAGAATGAAACACGTTAAAAAATCACAGGATTTTTGGTATACATTATATAATACGCGTCAGTACAACATTAAAATTAATTTTTTGCACAGTAATCAACCGCAGCAGTGACATTAAATTAGCCGAAAATAATATTTCTTTAATTAGATTTATAGTTTTATAGTTCAGCCAATAATTTATAGTTCAGCCAATAACGACTATTAATAAATAATAAAACTTTTCAAATGTTTGATAAAAATTGATTTTTACTGTAAGTACTTAACATATTTAGTATAATTTTCTTAACTTCCCTAAACTTCATTATATCAATAAATTGTAATCAAATTTATTATGAAAAATAATTAATATATTGTACAGTATGCTTGATTATTTTTTTTTTTCTTGTCAAGACATAATTTTTTTTTTTTTTTTGTCATAATGATATTATTACATATTGAAATTTGTCAAACCATAATAAGTCATAATATAATTAAGTCATATGAAAATGATCGAAAAACTAATATCTACATACTATAATATTTAAAACGAGAATCTTATGTTATTACAACAAATTATTATTATGATTAAAAGGGTTATAAAATATACACACACAGCATATATTGTATACTGTATACATAGGTAAATTATTGTCCAATATTATTAAATTAATTTATATTTTGCTTTTTAAATCTTGTAATAATATAAATTCGTGCCCATATTGATCCACGTAAAGAGCTTTAGGAAATCTAATGAAAAAGAAAATAACGAGAGAATTAATAAAAAAAAAATATATATATATCTTAAATTTTATTGTAAAACAATGTATAAATAAGATGATTCAATACCTGGACACAGTAGGATTTTCTTTAACGGTTTCATCGGTGGTAACATCCTTCGCATGTTCTTCTTCTTCTGATCCATCAGAATATTTTTTAAAAGATTTGATATCTTTTAATTCTATCAATTCCTATTAAATCGAATAAGAATATAATTTAGTAAATTAAAAAAAATTTTTTTTTTATACAAGTCAGTATAGGTTAATAATAATAATAATAAAAAAAAAAGATACTAACGTATAAAAATCGATTTGCAGACATTTTTTTATATGACATTTGTAAGATTTTTGTAAGATTTTTGTAAGATATTTGTTTTGGCGTAAATTTATTAGTCTTCTTTTTTTTTTTAAAAAAAAACAGGTTTTTTTCTTTAATATTTTTCTTTGGTGAGAAAATTTAATTTTCTTTCTATTATTGTATCCGAAGATGTTGGAAAAAGGATGTTGAAAGGTGTTGGTGTATTTATATTACAAAATTTTGATCTCGTATTTTTCGTTCGTATAAACAATGATGCAAGTATTACCCGAAGACTGATACACACTTATGCAGTCTTCTTACAGAATTGGATATTCATGACGAAACAATGCGTTTTGCATAACATGATGTATATGATGTAATGTTCTGTGATTCGCCGTAGAACATATCGAATTCTATAGAAATTGTAGAAATTTTCTTTTTTTTTGAAAGTTTAATAGAGTTACTATAAAGATCTTTATTATTTTATTTAACTACATTCAAATGATGACCATATTTAGCATTATTTACAGCAAAATTTTAATACAAAATCACATAATACATATTTTTTTTTTTCTTATTCGAAATACAAATACATATATGTATAATTTTTTTTTTTTTCTAAGCTACCGACCTATGCTCATGATGTACGTTTTTGTTCAGGGGAGATTTATCTCCCCAATAAATTAAAGAATCATAAACAAAACCAGCTACCAGCCCACCAACAATAGGTGCAACTATGGGAATCCAAAAGTAGAACTTATAAGCTGTAAAAACTTCTATACCATAACCAATAAAGAAGGTAAATAATCTAGGTCCAAAATCACGAGCACCATTTAAACTAAATCCGGTTTCAAAACCAAATGAAATAGCAATGGCCGTTAAAGTAAGACCAATAGTAATAGGAGCGACTATTCTGCTGGTAGGAACATTACGTTCATCAGTTATAGCAAGGATAACGAGTATTAAAAGGAAAGTTCCAAAAGCTTCGGAGAAGAAGGCCCCTCCAATTGACATAAATGGTTGTGGATAGGTAGCAAAAATACCGGCTGTTGCATTGTGTCCTAAAACTTCCCTTTTGTCCCCGGCATAATTATAAATAGCAGATACGTAATTAAGGTAAATAACTGCCGATGCAACAAACGCTCCAAGTACTTGAGCCGTGATATAAATTGGAACTTTAAGCCAGGGAAATTTACGATAAATAGCCATGGTGATGGTAACGGCAGGATTCAAATGTCCACCTGAATAAGTTCCACTAACTGCGACTCCCAAGGCGAGACCAAGACCAAAACCTAAAGCGATGGTGATCCAATTTCCATTTATCCCTTTGCTAAGTACGGTTTGAGCGATACTTCCTACACCAAATGAAACCAAAAGGAAAGTTCCCAAAAATTCTGCGAAAGGTTCCCTGAACCTAAATTTAATATAATACCATCCTGAGTCTTGAATAACAATTACATCTTCGGTAGCCGTTGTTCCTCTTGTTCCTCCTGACTCTCCATTATTTTCAGTAGCCCCATAAGTCGACGATGGTCCGCTCTTGTTAATTGGTCCACTTTCATCCGCCATCTTTTTTTATTCAAATTTTAAGTAGGATTCGTAAAAAAAAATGGTTACGAGGACTTACTTTTTGAGAAAAAAAATATCTCCGAAAGGTTGTTGAACCATTTATTTATATCAAAGAAAAAAAAAAAATTAAATATTCCCATCTGTGTAATGTACTTAAAAAATTGTTGGTTTAACCTTATCAAAAAGAAAAACTTTTGATACTAACTACTACTTTGTTTGTAGTGCAAGGCGTAAAGTCAATAAAGATCTTGAAAAGGTGTTATTTTTATCATATGAATCATGTGATGTATATCATATATACGATTTGCGATAATTCCGCGGATTGCTCATTTAAAAAATAAGCATTATTACATCATCATTCAGGATCATCCAATTAATTACTTCCTTATCAGGAGTTTTTAGATTATCTTTAATTTTTAAATATTGTTTGACCTGTTCGCAATGATATTGAATTTTTATTTTTGCAGGGTGTTACTATTTGTAGTTTCCTTTTTTCCTTTTATGAGTCGATTTCGCGCACGAACTCTCCTATCCGCGATCCCACATGGAATGTACAAAATGTATTACAACTTTAATATTTATACATTAGACCTCTCTTTTTTTCACACGAGACAAAAATTACATAAAGATATCTGATACATCTATTATATAAATTTGGAATCACTAAAATAAATCCTAAAAGGACGGAACGACTTTTTTAAAAAATGATCATGACGCAGCAAGTACACGTGATATTAAACATAGCTGATCTATTTGCTCGGTATTTACGGCTATTTTTTTTAAAGTTTTATTTATACATTATTACGCGTGAACAAAATACAGGAATAGAAAGGTTAATATGTTCAACGACGCAACTTTATTATACTCCTCAAATCTCCTGTACCTTTTCCAGCAAGAAATCAACGATTTTAATACGCCAGCAAGAGAGTTTTTTTGTTAATTTGAAATAATTTAGTTAGAAAATGGAAGGATTCAAAATTTTTTTTTTTTAGTTATGCGATTTTTTTCTTCAAATATTTATGTGATCTTATTCTTTTTCTTATCATTAATTTAATTTCTTCCTCGGTTATTATGGTTTGTTTATTTAACATTGCATACTTCATTAACATTTGTTACTAATCAAGAACAAACAATTCGTTAATATTAATAATGGTAATGGTGTTCGGAAAACTATTTGTTAGACACGATCGCAATCCATGATTTGATTTGGATATCTCGTTTTTAATGATCAAATTTAAACAATTTTATGGATTTCTTTAGCATAACTACTTAAGATGGCTTTGAAAGCTATTTATCGATATTTTAAAATCTTGTTCGGATTGTATTTGATTGTGCCCGAAAATAGAGGAGGACAATAATGCAAAAAATATAATTATCACGGATAGATTTGATATAAGAAGAAAAATAAAAAACTAAATGGAGGATTAGAAGAAAAATTTAACCGATTATTATAATGGATAGTGATCTTAAATTTAAACAATACTCCTTCAGCTGATTTTCAATTAGTAAATATGAGAAATTTACTTACGGATGTAAATTCAAATCAAATTTTAATGTATATTACGCGTCGACGTTCATTCCAATTGAGGAGATTGTATTTATTTCTAGAAGTTAACCGGCACGAAAAGAACAATCACTGGGTAAATGTGTTCTGATGTTAATATTATATAGGAGGAGGATAAGGAGCATGAAGAAGATAAGAAGGTTCAATTTGACCTATATAACTAACATCAATACGAGTTCACCAAAAGTTACTATCACGATATGGATCAGCGAGTGAAATTGAACCCGCGGATTAATCCAATCGAGTGGACGGGATTATTGATATGATTATAAGTAGAAAAATTAAAAACAAATGGACATTTTAAGCTCAAACTATGGATACACAAAAAGCGACGATGTTATTCCGAGTATCATCAATTTATATTAACAATAATGGGCTTCAGTCAGTTATATTGTTAAGTCCAAATGTAATTGACATAGATACATTCAATGAATGAAAGAACTACGAGACGCGATGCGATGTAAGGATAAATTGTTATTAAAACTAATGTGTGTTCAATCTAACAATGAAAATTGTCAACTTCTTTGGAAGAATAGATATACAACGAACATCATGAAGAGCAACAGCAACTTCCGGAAGATGGCATAATATTAGTAATTCTCCTTTAATTTGAATGTCAATAATAAGTTTAGAAAAGGAATTCAACCTAATAATATTTATTGATCAGTTATTTGTTCTAGTTGATTGAACTCTAATTGCTAAAAGTCATAGACCATCATTAAAAGTGTTAAAACAGAACTCGTTAATGATCCAGAAAAAAGGTTTGTTCCAAAAATAAAAGAATACATCAGCAAAAAGATTCATGTGAGTAATTTTAATATTGTTCATTTAAATGATATGCCAAGATTATGACATAATAATGTATTATAATAACAGCACAACATTCACTTTTCTAACATAGATTATTTGGGAAATTTTTAGAAAAATATTAATTTAAAACTTAATGTTTACAATTGCAAAAAAAAATAATATACAATCCACAAAAATAATAAAATATTATACACTTTTCACCTATTTTACGGTGTCTTTAGCTATTATTAAAAAAAAAAATAAAATAAAATAAACAAACTCTATTAAGTTCATCCCATTTTAAAAGTTCATATAATTATTAATTTTTAAGATTTAATAAAAAAAATTAAAAAATACAATTTTCTAACCTAATACACGATTTAATTCTTCTACAGGAGTATTAAGTATAGAAGGAGTTACTTCAGGAAAAAATTCATCATCATCATGTAATGAGTTATTTTCTGACAAAAATGAATCACGATTATGAGATGATGTACTTTTAGTACTTTTAGCTGAGTGTGGGGGAGTGTGCGGGGGAGAGTGAGGTGAATTAATATGTACATTTGGAGATTCTTTCGGTGATTTTGGAGGTGAAGGAGGAGGGGTTGGCGTTGTTGTTTTTGGCATATCATTTTGAATAGTCGAGTGTGATAATGATGATGTAGGAAGGGTTAAATATTCCGTAGATGTACTTTTAGTTGGAGTTGTGGTTACTGTGGTTACTGTAGGTGATACAGCACTTATTGGAGAAATGTTTAGTGGAGAAATATTTTTTGGAGAAGCGCTTAATGGAGCAAAATTTTCTATTATCATACTAGGACTTCGATTATCTACTGAATCTACCGGATTTACTGAATCCGTTGATAATGTAATGGGAATAGAATCTGGGGAACTATCCTGTGATTTTTGCGCGTCATTTTCAGTATTATTCGATGTACTACTACTAGTAGAAGTATTTGAGGTGGTTTTATTATTAGTTTGATTATTACTGGTTATATTAGTGTTTTTATTATTGTTGTCATTATTATTATCATTACTATTATTGTTACTGTTGCTATTGCTGTTACTAGCTTGATTTAAGATGCCACCGATACCCGTTCTACGACGAATCTGTTGAATATTAACTTGGGACCATCTCCGAAAAGTCGACGTGGAAGAAGTAGTAGTTTGAGCTGAATTATTCGAAGAATTACTCGAATTAGAAGGAGATAAATTATTCTCTCCATTAGATTCCTTTGTATGCTCTTTCGCGGGTTCCTTCACCGTCTCCTTTACGATTGCAGAAGAAGAATCATCAATACGTTGCTTCATGAATTGTTTTGATAGAGAGCGAAATCTAGAAGTATTTGTTTTTAATAAATTTGGTTCAGAGAAAGCAGATTTTAATTTTGTTGTTGCCGTTGATGACCAGCTCCTGTTATTATTCTCTGTGACATTAGAAGTGACTGCTGTAGTAATTGTAGGAACAGAAACTTCTACTTTAGCATCTGACTTAGTTGATTCTAATCTTGCAGGAGAAGAGGTAACCACTCTAAGAACTTCTTCATTTGTTGTTAAAGTTGATTGAATATCTGCCACAACATTTTCTTCCTCAGTTGATTTGGGAGTTTCCTTTTCAGGATCAGTTGGCAATAGGACTGACGGTGGTGTTGGTGGTGTCGATGGTGTCGATGGTGGTGTTTCCACTGGTGTTTCCTTTTGTTGTTTTGGTTGTTCGACTTCGCCTTCGTAGATTCCGCCCATACCGAAGCTATTAAAGAAAGAGGTGTCATCCATATTAGGTAATACCAAAGAATCCATAATCATTTCGTGAATTTTTGATTCGATAGTTTTAATAATTGGAGCAAATTTTAATTGAGTTTCAGATACGATGGGTTCAATTAAAAGATCCAATTTTGGCATTTCATGAAATCCCATCCAAAGTCTATTCGTAGGAGGAGATTTTACACGTAATAACATTTTTCCTTGTAACCCCCTTAATACAACAGCTAACACTAAAGGTACTTTGATAGTCTTCACTCCAACGGATATGATCGCTTCGGTTTCAATTTCTACACGAAAACCTCCAGTATAATTTAAACTTATATCCACATCTAAATCGCCACCTGGGGATAATTTCACCAATTCTGGATTTGTTATATAAGGTATGCCATCACCTACATCCACAGATTTTATTTGTATATCGGATAAAAATCCGGGTTTTCTCACCTTTTTTATCTTTCTTACCAATTTACGAATAAAGTAGTCTTTAATTGCTTGTGTTTTATAAACCGATAAAAATATTCTACCTAATATTGCGTTTAACCACTGTGTTTGTAAATGATCATCGTTTGAATAAAGAGTCTTCAATAAATAATTCATAGCAAATGAATCAAATAGTGATTTATCCTTATTAATTTGTTTATCAGTAGAATTATCATTTGATTCTAACTTGGAAGATCTCTGTAATGCAAAATACCAATCTTCTTTTTCCACTCCGGTATCACAAAACAAGTAATAATTAGTATTACTACAATCGTTATTTATAGCCATTTCCGCGCAAATTGATGGTTTTTTAGTTAACCTTATTGAACTAGATTTAGTAAATATTTCATTATCAGGTAATTGTTCAGGAAATATTGTTACATCATGATTTGATAACTTTATGATACCTTTACAATCTAATTGTCTCTCGCTATCATACATAAATAATGTATTATATTTCAATACCGCAAAATATGAATCTTTCATTCGTTTGTTGTTTTTATTATTACTTGATCCTTCCATGAATGATGTTATTCCCTGTTTCATCATACCGAATGTACTTTTGTTTGACCCATTATTAGGTAGATCGAATTCTTTTGTTACTCTCAACCATCCAAATTTATGATAAGATGAATCATCCCGATTTGTAGAATTAGAGTTAAGAAGATCTTTTGATGATACATCATCAAACTTCATTGTTGTATTCTTTTTTATTTTCCATGTCCATGGTGGAAATATTATTATCGTTATTATTCCACCTAACAACGGAAGGAAAGTGAGACCGCCAAATGCGTATATAAACAAAAAACTCGCTAGTGTCATGTCTTCTTAACCAAGGGAAGCGATCAATAAAGAAACAAATTAACGTGGGAAAATAACGAAAACGTTATTGAAAATAACTGCAATTTATGATGCAGTCAGTATAGGGTCAAGTGACAATAACCTTTTTTTTGCCTGTTATTTAGTCGTTCGTATATATAGTAAGAGATTAAGTTTATCAAAAAAAAAAAAAAAATCAAACTTTACAAAGAAATTGGATCATTTATATCATTTATGTGAAAGCGTAAAAAATTTTTGTTTATCCCTTATGAATGACAATTGTTAATACTTCACTTGTTGATCAATTATTATTATTATTTATTTTCCAGCATGTGATATCTTTGGTTAAAGTGATTCGGAAGTTACGGGTGTTACCTATAGCGGGAATCAATTAAAATTTTCCGATTTAACTTAGTTTGACCATTATTTTTTTTTTTTTTAGTTTAACCCTTTTTTTGTTTGAGAAACCATTTTTTTTATTTGTAAAACTTTTTTGGTAATCCAAAGATTTTTAGAAAATGCATTCTTTTTTACATTCTCCGGTTTTATGTCTTGTGCTATTCTTTCTATGGTATTTACCATTTTTATCTTTGAAGTCGTCTAATTAAAGCTATAATTTTTTTTGTTTATATTCAAAACTATTAGTTTATTTGCTATACCGTCATTCTGTGTAGAGACATACAAGATCGAAGGAAAACTAGTTCCTAGCTTAACAATAAAAGGTAAACCATCACATCGGGTAATTAACTGTAATTTAAAAATTTTTAATTCATAAATTTTTTTTTTTTTGATCCAAAATTAACCATAAATCTTTTTGAAATATAGATGTATCACAACTTGAACCAACAACAAAGATTATATTAGATGGAGGAAAATACTCTGCGTTAATTCGTAAAAATGGAAAATTCGTAATGTAAAACTAATTTAATGATTTTATTATTACTATCCTTAAATTTTGATGATTTTAACTTTATTATATTTCTAGAGAAGATGTACCACAAGGATCTTACTTGTTGGAAATTTCTTCAAAAAAATTTATATATCCCAAGGTAATTTTTTCGAGATATTTTAAAGTCGAATATTATTTATCACCGATGAAAAGTAATTTTTTAAATCATGATAGATAAGGGTTGATGTTGACTCAGAAGGAGTTAGACCGTTTGTAACAATAATAGGTAGTGAATGGAGTAACACTGGTCCTTCTTTACAATATCCATTAGAATTACCTGCCAGATCCGCGTCAGAATATTTTATGGTAAGTATCTATTAGACTAGTTTCAGTCTTATTTTTTTATAATAATTTTTCTTTCTTTTTTTTAAAAAATTCTGATAGGTTAGAGATGGATTTAGCATCGCGAGTTTATTTGCAAATCCGTATATAATCATGATGGGTTTCAGTGTATTATTATTATTCATTATGCCAAAAATGATGGCTAACATGGGTGAGTCAATAACGATAGTCTCGTAAAAGAAGAATTAATACTTATACTTCTCCTTTGTTAAACTGACAGATCCAGATGCCTTAAAAGAACTTCAAGAAAATCAAGCGCAAAATCCATTAGCTGAAATGCCTGATATTTCTACTACTTTAGCAAATTTCATGTCGGGTGGTAATAATAATGCTAATGCCGAAAGGAGAAGAAACTAGATTATTATTTGTTATCCTTATTTTAATGATTTACACTCAATTTTTGAATTCGATGAAACCCATGGTTTTTTTCCGTATTTTACACATGTGGATTATAGGACGTAATAATTATCGCAATGTGTTGCTCTTCTTTGCTCATTTTATAATTTTTTTTTTTTTCGTAAAAAAAAAATGTTTTAAATTTTGAAGTTTTCGCTTGAATCTTACCGATCCAAAGTAAAAAAAAATAAAAATGGTTTTATTATACTTCTAAATAAATATCGAATAAATAGAAGGATTTGTATTCAGACAATAACGATGGAATCCATTTGAAATCTATGAAAAATATCGATATTTGTATGTTCGCTCGTATAAATATTTTATCGTTATATATCGAGTTTTTAATATGTAATCGGGTATATCAATTATCAAGTATCAGGTCTGATTCATATTCTGGCTTGGAGTAACACAAATTTTCTACCCGTACATGTGACGGAAATAGCGCGGCTTTATAATAAAAATAAATATATATATATTTTCATAGTATATACAATTTAGTCAGTCTATCAAGAAAGTTACACATTCACAAGGAAATCTACCATAAAATTCCTACCGGCAAAAGTGACTTGAAACATTTAAAAATTCTATAAAACGTAAATAAACAAACTTATTTGTGTCTGTGGCTATACCTCGGATAATTTTTTTTTTCAATTATATATATTTAATGCAATGTACTATTTTGTTTAGACAACGATTATTATTTTATCAAAGAAGCGCGAGATAAAGAGATCAAATAATAATACTTTATTTATGTACATTAAATTAAATTATCAAATGTACAATATTGTTTAAAAATGCAAAACATAAGTACAGCATGTATGTTTTTTTTTGTAGTTTCATCATAATAGATAAAGACTACATGATAAGTCATATTAAATTTTTAATGCTATTAATAGACGTCAAGCTATTGTACAATTTATTCAACCATTTTAAGTCCTGATTCGAATGCACCAGGTTTTATGAAAAAGAATTTGCGTAGATTCACTTATTAGCATTTAAAGAAGTTTTGACACACACTTTTGAACCAGTAATTTTGTTACTTTAGTAGTGGATAAATGCCAAGTCGGTTTTAATGGTCGAAATAATGTTTGATTTATTAGACATTGGACTTCATATGAATCGATACTTTTTTCAGCTGCTGGTTTAGTAATTAAACCGAAAAACATGAGAACTTTGGCAGTGCAGTAAAAATCCGAATTTCATAGGAAACTTCCAAATAGTTCAGAAGAAATAGTTGATGGTATAAACACATTGATACCTTTTTTAAATGAAGGATGCATTCTAGTTAATAGTACAAAACATTTCACTTTCGTTGGTTATATTTATGATGAGAGTGGAAATAACATTAAGGAATTGAATTTATAAAAATTCGGGTTAAATACGCGTATTTTCAATTAATAACACAGTTTAGATATTGCTTGATAAAGTTGGTTGCAAATTTGCTATAGCAAGACACTTATATTTACGAACGTTTAATTTAATAATAATGTAACTTTCTTTCTAAAGTCAAATTTCAAACTCAATGTAAAAAGGTTACGGTCACCCCACCCGTATTTGTTTATTAACGCGGTTTTGATCCAGTAACAGAACCAAACAAAATAACAGGTAAATAAAACACGTAAGTTTACGCGTATGCACGTATGACGAACACATTAAAATTATATGCTCTATTCAGAATCTGCAACGGCAACGTTACGATTTACAACACGGGTCAACAAATTTTCATTATCAGAAAAAGACAATTTTGTAATATCGATCGTTTTCAACTTAGTTTCAGCATTTCTATGTTTACATACGAATGGAAAATCATAGAGAAATTTAAAGAATGGTTTATAGAAACGTTAAATTAGCATCAATTTCACAATTTTATCATCTACCGATGTACAGTAGGTTCCTTGAATATATTGAACTCAAGGTTCGGTGGATTCGAATTATTTAATTCTTCATTATCGTTAAGAAATCACAAATTGATATTTTATGGTATTGTTGCAAGTGATGCATTATCAAAAACTTATAGTCCCATTACAAAAAACCGATCCACCAGAGGTGTTAATATTAATATTCAAAATTTCACACATTTATATATCTCGATTTAACGCAAATAAAGTATCAGCTTATAATCATTAATATGAAAGAATTATACTATATCATATATACATTTTTTAATATTTTTATACGAATTGCAAACAAGAGTAACATGATTTAAAGAAAAGAAAGACAATCTCGTGTAAATGATAAATACTTGTAATTTTTTTTTCATATTAAATGTATTGTATAACAATTAAAAATTGGTTCTCTTTTCATGGACTCAATTTTGAAATCGGTGACTCGGCGACCGGTATTTGAATTTTTTTTTTTTTCCCTTTGAATGACTTGATATTAGCATATAATCATATATTTTCCTAAGATTCAAACCTTGCAGTCAGTGCGCGAATTCAGTAATAGATTAAAATTCCAGTTAGGCGACACAAAGTTATAAAAATGGTTTATCTTATCCCGCATTTGTATATTATAATTGGTCAAATGCAAATAATTTACGTTTTATAAATATGCGAAAAATTCCGGAATTCATATCATTTAACTATGATTTAACTATGACTTTATTGTGTACACACATGAAATTATTGATAACAAATTTAGATTTTATTGGTTATAAGATTTTTGAATTTAAAAAATTTAAAAAGTAAAAATCCGGACGGTCGGTTCAAAAAGGGCAAATTGTGATATGAAACCCAATTTTGTTTGGGTGGAAGTTAACTCTTATCATTGGCGTGTCAACTTTTTTTTTGTTTTATTTTTAATTCTCAGGGGTAAGATTATTTACTTTTGGACTGCATGGAATTCCGAAAATTTCGGAAATTTTCTAAAAAAATATGACTATTATTAGCGCATATTTATTTGTCACCCCCCCGTGAATATTATGTAATTTGAAGATCAATGTGGCTGATTAAACGAATTTCAAAATTTTTGTCAACAAACCTCTAATGATATATTTTTTATAACTCAAAATTTCCCTTATTTTCATCTTTGTGAGGTCATCCAAGTCAGGGATCTCAAATCTTTATTTTAAATTCTGAGTGGACTATATAAAGAGATGGTATTAATGTTTAATTATGATTTCGTTTTGTAAATAATATCGATTTACGCTTTATCAATAGATCAATTAACGGATAAAACTGTTTTTGCCAAAAGTCTCGGTTTCATCACCAACTAGTTTCGGTTTCGTCATTGACTAAACTATATCATATAGTAAAAATTTTAATTTTAATTTTAGTTATATGTATAAAAATATTAATTTTATTATAAATTTTTTTTTTAAAAAAAAATATTAAACTATATGAAAATTTATATCTAATAATTTATAAATATTAAAATTCCATGGGAAAAATCAACAAAAATTCATGGAATATTATATTTCGTCATTTCGTTTTTTAATTTTAAATGACTAAAACTATTTCGGTTTCGTCAAATGACTAAAATATTTCGGTTTCGCTTAGGATCACTAGCCCGCATCCATCTTTCGTTAAATCGAGCCTTTCTTATTCCTTACATGTTCTGTGGTAATAAATATATCAGCAAGAGAGATTAAAAGAAACAATTGATAACCACTTATTTGTGCCAATAATTCTAAAATAAAAATTTACGAAGGATTTGGTGCAAAATCTCTGGCTTTACATTTCTCAGATTACTAACCACGTGATTTCATGTCCTCTTTTATTTGCAAGATCGGCACTCGTCACTTCAGGGCCGAAATTACGTAATGACGGCTGGCATTATCTAAATACTGTTCGGGCCCTTGTGAAAATAATTATATAATTATTCTTTTTGAATCATGGATGATTACAAAACAAAATTAATATTTCATTATACTTCAACGCTTTAAAACTTTTATAATACCTATTCCCTTTACTAAATAACTGATAATACATTTCGTATTTTTTATCATTTTTGGTAATAGAGGTAATAGAGGTAATAGATAATAGAGGTAATAGGTAATAGATAATAGAGGTAATAGATAATAGAGGTAATAGATACACAAAAGTATTATTATTGAAAAATTTTTTGGTGGTTCTTAAAATTTTAACTTATGCATATAAAAGATCGGTTGCGTCGTGAAAATTGGATTATCCAATTCAACATTAACTGCTTCCTTTGTTCAAATTCCCGGTATTATCCACGAGTTTGTTGTACTCTTCAGAATGCAATAAGTATTGTGGGTTAAGCCATAACCATGGGCAGTCAAAATGGGTATCGTTATTGGCACACATGGATTTGACGGATTACCTTTTATTCCAAACTGTTGATTTGGCCATGTCAAGAAAAGAATATTTCTCTTATTAATATACAATTCATTATCAATAAAACCAAGGCATGATTAAGATGGTCCTTCCAGCAGAATCTGATAAAATAAAATGCAACATTTATTTAAAAATTTGACAAAAATACTTATTTTTACACACATAACGAATACAACGAATAAAACATATATCGATATACAAGAATTTTTTTTTTTTAAAAATTTAATCAAAAACATCTAAAGTTTCTCTTCCTTTATAATCTAAATGTTCCTGATTGACATAATATAATAAATAGGCGGCAAAAGCCGACAAAATGAATCCGATGAGGAACATCATTATGTCATTATCTTGTTGGGATGACGAATATGAATCTATATCTGGTAAATTTGTTTGACACCATTGTTCAATCTTTAAATAGAAAAAGGAAAGAATTAGAAATTTTCATAATAGAAGGAATTTAAATAGTGATTTGAAATAAAACTTACTTTTCCACATGCTACACTAATTTTCATAAAATTTGGATCTTTACTATCATTCTTTTGAATAATGACTCTTGCATAATAGCGAAAGATATTTGCGACTTCAAAAATATTCGTACATTTTAAAATTAACTAAATAAATTTTTTTATAATAAGAGTAAAATTCAAAAACATATAAAATCTTATAAATATATATGTATACATCTCACCTTAACAGTTTCACCCTTACGAATTTTAACGACTGAAGTATAAACGTTATAATTTTTAAATAATAAAGCTAAAGTAGCAATAGCCATTACCTGAGGTATAGCACAAAAACTAAATATACTTTTATTCTGTAATTTATTCAAATAAGTTAAACATTCAGGAGCATGTTGTAAAGCATTTAGTACAATTGTTGATAAACAATCAATTGCTTTCTTTTCATTTCCTGGTTTTCTAAGGTCTGCTAAATCGTCAACATATTTTGACCAAATTTCTTTTGGCCAAAATCTACGATTTACTAATAAGTCATCCAAATAATCTCTTATAATATTTGTTTTTTGTAAAAACAATCCCATCGAATTCGAGCTAAAATTGCAAAAAAAAGGTAGAACTTAGAAGGCAAATTAAATTAGAAAGATGAAAAGAAAAGACAAGACTCACAGTTCGATTTCTTTGGCTAACTCCGGTTTTTCCAATCCACTTGTACTAAATAAACTACTTAAACCAATTCCAACCAAACCGGCAACATAATGACAATATTTATCAAAATCTTTATTTGTTATAACTCCATATTTATTATATGCTGCATCCTTTGCATAATCAGCCATACCATTTCCCATCTTATCAGTAATATCTACAATAACATCCTGAAACTTTTTTCCTAAACCTAAAAATTCATCAATTACGACGTCAAATTCTACAAGTAATTGACGATCTTTTTCATTTGGACCGTCTATATCAAATAATATTATTCATTGAAAATTTGTTTGATATTAAGAAAAATAACAATAAAAGTTAAAACTTCTTACTTTCATCAAAGGTCCACCCTTTTTTATAAATAGTTTTACAAAAATTTCTCAATAAAGGTTCTTTCTTTTCAATAGGAATCGACATATCATCTTCGATGGTATCAAGACCACGTAACACTAGATAAAATATACAAACCTAAAATTTTTTTCGATATTATTTAAAAGGTTATTTGTTAATTAAGTTATTTATCAATGGCGATTTTAGGCAGGATTGTTAATTACAAATAAGTTACACTACAGCAACTGTATATCTCGGGAACCAAAAAGTTAACTTACGGCGTCTCTAATATCATCGTCTAATTCTTTAATAACAGTAGCAAATGACCTAGAAGTTTTGTTTAAAAATTCATAACAGCGAACTTTTGCTTTTTGTTCAGGGGGAATTACCCGATTGGGAGAAGGCCTAAAAAACTTATATTGAATTAAAGCTCCAATTTCGCTTGGATAAAATATTGATTGAAAAAAAGACGTTGCCATTTCTTAAAAATTTTTGAATTTTTTTTAACGCTTATAAAAAAGCGAGAGGAGTAAAAATCGAATGAGAACTTCTCAAAGTTGACAATTACTAATGGGGGAATTTTTATTGCATGTTGGTGTAACATTAAAAATTTTTCGCGTTTAGTTTCACGAAACTTTACAAACATGTGTCAATGTAAAAAAGGAAGTTAAGTTATTACTTTTCGGCATAACTTTATGATGATTAACTCACGTTATCACTACTTGTAAAACCTGTAAAACCGTTTATCCGGATCATATCCATTATTTTAGCAAAGGAATTCGTATTAACAAATCATGGTTAAACTGATCTCAATATTTTATTATACGATCCAAACATAGCTAAGCAGGGACAGTGCAGGGACCAGGGTACTTTTTTTTTAAGGCAACAGAAAGATAAATTTGTAGTGCCGCCCAGCATTATCAATGTAAACAATTACGCAAGTTTATCATGTGATATCATTTCAATGCTCGCTAAACATCTGGTGCAACTATAAAGTATAAAAGTATAGTTTGTACGCCAGATAAAAAAATAAAGTATAAAAGTATAAAAAGTAGATGAAATTAAGCAGTCTTGATGTTTTTTTCAAATAAATATGGCGTCAGCACAATCATCACAGGCTGTGGTTGAAGAAAATGAACAGATTATTGAAGAGGATATCAATAATTTTGCTCCTGTTCGTAAATCGTATAATACTTTAGGTCTAAGCATACTGTGTATTTGTATAGCGTCGTTTGTTATACAAACGGTAACAAATATTTTATATTTTTAAAAACTTGTTAGAATTTCTTTAACAGAATAACTTCTTTTTTTTTCCAAATAGGAACTAGCACAATTTGTACAAACAGGGATTAATTTTCATAAACCATATTTTATTCTGTAAGTTGTAATAATAATTTTTATCATTATCATTTTTATTTTAAGAATTTAATCAAAAGAAACTTAATTCATTAAATAGATGGATAGCACATAGTTGTTATGTGATAATTTTACCGCTTCAATTTATGTTTAGATTAGATCCAATTCAATATTTAGAAGAATTTTTCAATGTTGGAGTTGAACTGGCTAGTACAGTTAAACCAACGTATTATTCAGCTTTAACAAGAAATCGAGCAACGGAAGAATCAGATGAACATAATATCAATAATTCGGAAGACTTTACATCAATAATGCAAATTTTAACATCAGGATATTATAGATCAGTAATAATTTATATTTTAAATACGTCATTTCTGTTTTCTTTTTGTTTATGTATAGTAGGATATATTTGGTATATTGCTGTGAACTTGACCACAATGGCTAAATTAACGGCAATATATAACACAAGTTGTTTTTGGGCTTACGCATTTTCAATAATTTTATTAAATGAATCAATTAAATTAGAAAAAGTTTTAGCAACATTTTTAAGTATCGCAGGAGTAGTAATTATGACATATTTCACTAAAGAAGACAAAGATAATGGACATTTAGATAATAGTATGATTATATTAATGGGAGATTTATTAGCATGTTTTGGTGCTCTCATGTTTGGATTATATCAAGTGCTTTATAAGAAATTAGGTAGTCCTCCAATACCATCTTTCTTATTTGCAAATACAATAACAGGATTAATAGGAATTCATACTTTTTTTATTCTTTGGATACCAATACCATTATTACATTATACTGGTATTGAATTATTTGAATTACCTGATGCGGGAACATTCGGTTATATACTTTTAATTGCACTGGCGGGAGTTTTTTTTAATGCAAGTTATTTGTTAGTGATAGCATTGACTTCCCCTTTATTTGCTGCTATTGGTATTATGTTAACTATTCCAATTGTTGCTTGGGTTGATTTAATTCTTATTAACACTCCAATAACTGCGAGTACTGTGATCGGTGGTTTTTGTATATTAATAGCTTTCATATTATTAAGTTGGACAAATATCAAAGATGAAATTAGAAAACTTTATTTAGTTAGAGATAAATAATAGATTAAATACTGTAAATACTAGAACATTACCTCATCTTATTTTTGTATTTTTAGTATTTTCACTTAAAAGAGATTTTTTTTATTTATCTTTAGTCTTTTTTATTTCTTCATCTTGAAATCCTAAATTTTTCATTTCTTCAGGTATCATTAATCCTCTATTTAATAATAAATAAAATAAATAAATTGAATAAAATAAATAAATAAATAAATATATGTATATATAGATAGATAAATAAATAAATGTACTGTAAATTAAATAATTTCTTACTTGTCCATTCTACATTTTAAATAAGCTTTTGATAGATGTCTACAATTTCCATTATTCCCTTGATTTTTTTTCAAGCATTCAAGATATTCTTTAACAAGTTGTTTACATTCACCTTTTTTATTTAAATAGTACTTATTTATTTATTGAGTTATTTATATATTTCATAATAATAAATATCAATTTATAAATACCCTCATGATCTAAAGGAAAACTTCCTTTTTCTGGTGGCGTTGGACTGAATGTAGAAATATTCGGCGGCCTGCCAAATGACATTTTTTTTTTTTTATCTAATAAAAAAAAATAAGATTGAAAGGATTCATAACGAAAAAAAAAAAAGAATTGGTCAATTGTGATAACGTCTGGCATTTCAACCGCGTCGCGTCAATGTCAATTTAAAATGACGGACATACTTAGTCAGTGTTTGTCTATATTACGCGCATTACTTTTATTTACAATTTACAATTTACAATTAAATTATAGAATTAAAATATATATTTTAAAACTCGAAAGAAAATGCAGTGGTTAGAAACTTAGAAATGTTCTTTAGGTGACGCGTTTTACACATTTAATTGATTAACCTATCCTATGCTTCTGATAATCCTTTCAAATGGGCCTTTATTCTTATATTTTCATATTCATCGTTCTGAGCTTCTAATAAAATGTAATCTTGTTGTTTAACAACTAAAGAGAAATGAATGTCTTATTCATTAATATAGATTAAATAAGAATTCGAAAAGATAATAAATAACTTACAGCATGTTATGTTCAATATACGCGGAAGTTTAAAGAATATACTAAACAGTTGTGATTTGATTGTTGTAACATCTGATGATCGCATGTCGACTTCATAAAATAAAAGAGGTTGAATATTATCTCTAAATAATTAATTCGTAAAACAATAGATTCTTACCTTGACTTTCCCTACTGTACTTAATTTGATGGCACATTTTACTTCCTGTATCAAGAGAATATTTAATTTTGAAAATATGATGACTTGCTGTATGTTGAACCGATACATAGAGATTATCTTTAACTTTTGAAAATAATTTAGCCATTTTAAATAGCTTGTGTAAATCACTAAATTCAAGTTTAATCGCTTTCCGCTAAATTTTAAAGAAGAAACTTTTATAAGTATTAACGGATAAATAAAATAGATAAAATTTAAATTTGTATATTACAAAGATTAGTGGAGGAGTACTTAGTCTGTAACAATTATCAAATATAATCTCTACTTTGAATTTTGATGCCGAATTTTCAGAACTCTAAGATTATTTATTATAGTCAATATACTGTTATATTTAATTTTAGTTGGATCAAATAAAAAAATAAGTAACTAGCTACCTCAAAAAAAAGGATTTTGGTATCATCTGCCTGTTGTCTAAGTTCCATTTTGACATTGGATTTATTGTACATTTCTTCTAGAGCTTGTTCCAACGAATTAAGTTTGAATTTTAATATAAGATGATTGTGTAAACTTTCGTTAATTACTTTTATATTATTAATTTCTTTATTATCATTCAATGTTCTATTTGAATAAGTTTATAAGAGAGGTATTATATATTATATTACGTGTTTTGTAAAAACTTTCATTAAAGACTAGATAAGAAAAAAGAATAATCTTATTGAATAAAATTACGTAAAGATTCTTCCTCTGTTTGGTTCCTCGTAAAGTAATTTAATTTCTTTTTCGTTGATAACCATACGCACGTTTTCTTCCGCGAAGAATCTCATATATGATGTCATCACTAAAAAGTAGGTTTGTTTCTTTCAGATAAAAATTTAAACGCGTTTTTTTACTAAATTTAAGTACCTACATCTAAAAGCAGCAACACTTTTGAAATCGATTCTTAAACTACACTTTCTTTCCATACTTTCGCGAAATTGAGATCTCATTTCGTTATGTTCATATAAAATTCGATCTTTCATTGGGATTCTTTCATGTGATCGCAGATCAACTTGTGCGACAATCGATTTTTCCGTCTTCGATTCGATTCGTAGCTGCAATTTTTCTTGCAATTTTTTCAATTTCAAATTCGTGAATGATTATAATAATATCCGTAATATTGTCACGTTTCTAATCAACAATGCTCGTCTGTTTACTTTGAAGCATGTTGGTTTCCTTTAGTAGGTACAGGCAGATATTATTTCATGCTTTATTCCTCTCATTTACATGTTGCTACCCATTCATCCCAACCTCTTTTACATTTATAATAATAATAATAGAGATTTGTTCGTAATGAGTGCGCGGAAAAAAATATTTATTCTATATTACAGATTCAATACTAACGCAAAAGAAAATTATATGTATAGACATAAAAAGTAGGGAATTATTACATGTTTTATAATACAAAATCAATCTATTCTCATTTTCCATCTGATAAACTAAACAAAGTCTCTTTTCATTGTAGAAGAATAATATCTAGATTCAACTTAGAACTGATAACTTCAACACCTTAAGTATGTCTTAGTGAAGAATTAGAGCGGGAAAAGAGGGAATAGAAACATTTCTCCAGTACTGATCACTTTTATTTTAAACGACTGATGATCATCTATTCATTGCCACCATTCATTGATTTTGACATCATTCCAGAAATCAAATTTTTTTCAACTTTAAATCATCATTTTCACTTGGTCTACTTGTTTTTATAATTTTTTACCGATACTTCAATAAAAAAATCTTCAGTATTGAAATCTGAGAACTGCATTTGTTCGTATTCTTTTTCAGATTTCTGTATTACATCAGGTATCATCAATTTGACTGAAACCTTGTCTGATGGTTAGAAGCTAGTAGAAACCATTTTACATAAGCTAGAATGAGTTTGTTTCTCTGTAGATTAATTCACTCTTTTGCTCTCTCCCTCTTGCTTCTCCTAATGAGATTCTGCTAAGAATTTGTTTCGCAATTTCATTGTGGGTTTTTTTTTGACTATATAGTATGTCTTTTCCCAGATTATAGTTCTGTATATAGAAACCTGTTAGTAAACGAACAAAAAAATATTAAAATGAAACTTTATAAATCTACTATACCATAACCATCCAATCTAAGTGAATTCCTTTCGCAGTTCCGTTTTATCTGGGGGTAAACCTGTTGAATAAAATGAGAGTACTACTTTTATAGAAGTCATATGATACCATTAAAAAAATGTAGATATATGCTTACTTTTTTTTTCAAAAATAAGCATGACAGGCCTCGCAGACATAGGTCTTTGGGGATCCAGTATTCATGAGAAAATGCACGATTTTTGTTTTGATACTGAACTTAACCGTCATCAGTCATCACGCAGTGAAGTTATATCACTCTTTCAACCTATAAAGAATTTACAGTTATTTGTGCTCAAGCTTTTGGATATTGGTCCGAATAATTTACTTTGCAGATGAAAAAGTGAATCAAAAGTTCTCTTGTACCTTAATAGAATCTTTACGCAAAAACGTGGCAGATTTCAATTTTATTCACCAAATAATCAGGGTCTTTCAACCAAGAATTTTTTTTTTTTTTTTGACACGAAAATTCAAAAAAAAAAAACTAATTTAATTATTTAGTTTACAAACATTGGATCCTCCGGGTAGTACCTTGGTGATTCCTCATCACATTCATCCTTCGGTAACGCATCAAGCTCAATTTTGGCTAATTTCTCTTGGAGTCTCAACAAGGAAAACAATTTCCAATTTAATGTTTACTGATACCTATCATAATAATTTGGTTTAGAATAATGCTAAAGAGTACCTCCTATACTGAGATAATTGATCTTTAAAAATTAAGAACAATAAAGAGATTGCAGGAGTATATATAAGGCCGATCGATTGTCGCACAGATTGATAGTTATAATTCGAATCATGTGATAATTTTGAGTCTGAAATACGCGTCGTTTTTAATAATTTTTCGTTTAAATAAATTTCCATTCCAACTAGAACATGCCCCTCCGCTCCCTCATTCGCAATGACACAACTATTATTGCGCCAAACGCTTCTCTTCGTCGTATTATAAACCGTCATACAAAAGACTCCTTACTCAATACTATACGAAAATGGCTGCAAGACCCAATAGCGCGCCCAAAAATTGAAGATACTTCTGAAGACGAAGAAAACCTTGATATTACCGATAATGAACAACAAATACAGCGACTCTTACACCGTTATGAAAAAATTTCTAGTAAGAAGAATATGGTTGATAAAATATTTCTTGAGGATTGGGTACGTACCTTTGTAAATAAAATTTCTGTATTTATTTGTAATATTAAAATTTTTTATATGAATTTTTGTAGAAAAACGGATTGAATTATAAACAAGTTGCTCAACTTGATATGAAATGTACGTGTATTTACAAATTACCCAAAATTTCTTTAATTTATTAACATTGCAACAGATTATCGTGATCACTCTAGTCTCAAACATTGGAAAGCATTAAAATTATGTTGGGAGAACGGTATATAAAGTTTATTTTCTCCTCGTCTGATCGTAATAAATGATTCTTATGTATAGATAATCATACAGGTTAAATTTTTAGGTTTGAAGAAAAAAGAATATCGGAAAACTTCAGAGTTTAATTCATCACTCTTGGCACAAATTTCGCCATTTTTCAAAACTGTAAGATATAGAAATGACGCGCTTTTTTATAATTATAATTATATTTATATTTCTAAAAAGAAATTTATACATGCTTTTAGCATTTATATACCGAAGAATTTGAAAAAAATTGGTGGATACGGATTAGCATTCACGATGGAGTTCCGCCGAATGTCCTCCCTGTTAGCACTAACATCATTTACGTAATTTATTTTACCAATTCTGAGCATTTATTATGTAGCAATATTAAACGTGAACATAAGGAATTTATAATGCAGGTATGTGACTTTATAATTTGTATTTTTTATTATCAAATAATTGATATAAAAAAAGACATTATGCATTTTAGGGACTTTTAAAAACATTTGTATGTAATGAAATTGAGGAGTGTGATTTGAAAGGTAAATATGTGGATTCTCTTGAAAAATTATTATTACATCGACAATCTCAAGGAACGTACAGCCGTTACCGGTTAAACCAAGTTGATGATAATCCGCTATCATTTCCATCCAAAAAGCCAAAGAAAGATGGTAACCTTTTTATCTAATTTATTGAACTGATCGGGCTGAATTTTTTAATGTATCCTATAATTAATTATAAATTATAAATTTTCAGATATACCGGAAAATATCGATGAATTTGAAGATATGATGGATGAAGACGACAATTTGCTTTTGAAAGAAAGAGACACTGCGGTAAATGACAATTTTGGGCCAAATGAACAGCCATCACTTGACACACTTGAAATCAAGGTAAAAAATTAATTGCGTATATTTTACTTTTTTACATAGATTTAAATTCATAACTTTGCCTTTTATAGTTATCAACTCCTTTACATACGTCTACTAATGATCAATCGACATCGATATCCATGACAGTTCTCTTTGAAGGAACAAATGTGATTGAGGGAATAAAGAAAATGATTATGGCAGGAATTGCCGAACCTCCATTACCAGCTTATTTAGCTGATATACATAGTAACGGAAAGAATTATATAGAAGTCGATGAAAATAATGTTGTAATAAAGAAAGGACACTAGAACATCTATAATAACAAAATAAGTAAGTAAATTATGAATTCAATTCTAGACTAATTATGGAAATGAACTAACGAAATTAATAGTCAAATTTAATTAATTTTTTTTTTTTTTTTTTTAGAAAATTGTTATTTATACACTCCCATCAACTAATTTTTTTAATTCAAATTCTACATCTTTAGCAGACAAATTGTTTAGTATGACTTTTTCCTCTTTACCAAAATCTAACATAATAATTAATAACGGCAAAAGAATTGATAAATTAATAAAAATGAATTAATGAAAATAAAATACTAATAAATATTTTAACTTTTATTTTCATACCATAACGAGCAAAAAATCTTGCTTCTACACCACTCGCTTCACGGATAAGAATTGGAAAATTTGGATTAGCTTCTTTTAAAGAAACATAATTTTTAGCGATAAATTCTCTGTTAAAAAAAAAGGAGGATATTAAATTCGATTAAAGATAAATATTGATAAGAATAATGAAATTTATTGATAAATTTATCCTAACCTAACACCACTGCTGGCAGGATTAGTTTGACAATAATGAACGCGAAGTTCTTTAAGATTTTTTGATAATAAATTTCTCCAAGACATTTTTCTTTTTTGAGACAAAAAAATTGGTGACCAATTTTTAACAATGCTATTACATAAGCAAGATTATCGATGAATATTTTTTTATCAAGATGATTGTGTAACCTCCGTGAAAGTATTATAATTTCGTAAAATAATAAAAAATTTAAACATGACTTCAAACGAGGACAAAATGGAAATAGATCATGAAGGAACGGAACTTGATGTAGTATTACCAGGAGATCCTATAAACATTGCAAGAAAAGATGATTTAAAATTAGGACCAGGTTTAACACTAACTCAAGATTCTGTAATTTGTATTAAAGCTGGATTATTAAAACATTTTAACAAGAAAAATAAATGGTATGTTGAAAGTAATCAAAAAAGGGTAAATAAACGTTCAAAAAAAAAATTTTTCTTTTTTAATATTTTATTTTATTTTATATATATATATTTATTATTTATTAATTAATTTATTTTTTTTTATTCCGATCGGATAAATAATAAATAAATATACTATGTGTAGTATATACCAGCAGAGGGTGATCCAGTTATTGGCATTGTAACTTATAAAGGAGGAGAATATTATCGATTGGACATTGGTAGTGCCCATCAAGCTATATTACCAATATTAGCTTTTCCGAATGTTAATAAAAAGAGTCGACCAATCTTAAATGTAAGTTAAGTTGAAAGAAAAAAAAATATATATATATATATCATCTCTTTTAACGCGTTAATTCATCTTTATATAATATACATTTAGATTGGTAGTTTAGTTTATGCAAGAATAACTTTGGCAAATAAAGATATGGAGCCAGAAGTTGCATGTTGTAACCCGAAAACGAATAAAGATGAAGGATTTGGAGAGTTAAAAAATGGATTTGTAATTAAATGTTCTTTAAGATATTGTAGAAGGTAAAACGTCTATGTGCTTTATGTTAGGTTTTTTTTTTTTTTTTTTTTTTTTTTTTTAAACGTAATTTAATAAAATTTAAACCATTATATCTGTAAAAATTATAGGATAATTTCACAAGAAACTGAAATTTGTTCATTATTGAAAAAATTAGGAGAGAAACATGAAATTAATTTAGCAATTGGAATGAATGGTAGAATTTGGATTCGTCTAAAATCGGATGATACTAGAGATACTATTTATTGTTACGATGTTATTAAACGAGCCGAAAACTTGGATAACGATGATATTTCTGAATTAATTAATAGTTTAAATGATTAAAAAAAAAGGAATACTTTAAGTAATGAAGAAAATTGATAATATGAAATATTTAGTAAAGCGAAATGTTATAATTGTGAAACAAGAGATTTCCATATTTTAAATTTGATAAGAGAACATTTCATCATTATTATCTGTTATATTTTAAAATTTTGCGATAAAATAATTAAAATCAAGAAAAAGAAAACTTTCAAATTATAAAAATAGATAAAATCAAATTTATACAGTATTATTAAAATTAAATATTTTTTTTACGTACAAAAGCAAAAAAAAAATAAGTTGGATTTTTTTTTTTTTTTGTTGGAATAATTCAACTCGCAATTCAATAAAAACATTAAAAAATTTTTAGTACTCTAATTTACATATTAATAATCCTTGACTATTGCTATATTTGTTCCTAGAATAAATTAATCACATTTAGTTATATAAAAAGGGTAATGTAATTTATTGAATTTTTTTTTTTTTTTGATTTTTTTCCCAAAAAGGAAATAGGGTGTAAAAAGGAAAAAATAGATGTGTAAAAACATGAAAAAAATGTTATTCTATACAAATTTTACAAAATCATTTTTCTTCAGAAAAATAATTTTTAACAAAACGTAATAAACCTAATAATAATCAAAATCCCGGTAACAAAAACAAAATATCAGAATCATCTCCAAAAATAATATTAAATTAAAGAGAAATACTGTTCTAAAAACAGTTATTGTTTCTCTAATGTCTTATTTTTCCATTACACTATGCCGGCAAATTGGACATTTGTCAGAATTTTTAAACCACACGTCAATACAATCTTGATGAAAATCATGCGAACAAGGCAAGTCCCTAAGCCTTTCATTAGCTACATAATCTGTCAAACATATTGTGCACCTATTTAAATAATATTAATACGTTATTACAATGTATCAATTATTATAATTCAAGAATTTTAATATTATCAATTGCAATTTATACCTTTCCTCAACAGTCTTGCTCTTGCCCGGTATATACGTTTGTGTCGGTAGGGTTTTTATGACATCTTCTGGAACACCTTTAGGTTTTGCATCACCTATGCGCTCACATAATCGAAGTAAACCTTCGTAGCTTGAGTCAAATTCATCCTCATCCTATAAATTGATAAGCAAATTAATATTAAAATAAAACTAAGTTCGTGTTCAACTTGACAAATTTAAATGATTTAATTACCAAATAATTATCTGGGTTGGCTGCGATGCCATTACTATAAATAAATAGAAATTGAAGTTAAAATAAATATAGTTAATAAAATAATTATAATAAAATCAAATTCGTACCCCCAGGGAATTAATTCCAAAATTTCATCAAACTCTATTTCGCCTGAGTCAATAAGGTTCCCCCATAAAGGATGGGGAATAAAATGATGTAGATAACTGCCTGCACTGCTCGACCTTCCACCATTTCTAGATTGACTACCACGTGAACCATGACCACGGTTTCGAGGTTCATTGCTTCGTTCCTCATGATGATGACGCTCATGAGATAAAATTTCTGGTATTCTAACTGGGCCACGCGCTGAAATACTTCTCCTGGAAGAATCACTTCGTGATGATGATGACGGACCCGAAGTTGTATCTCGACGATTTGTAGCAGTGCGAGCTAAACAAGACAAAGATAATGTTAAGCCTTTTATTTTAATTTATTTTTAAATTATTATACTATCATACCTCGACCGGCACCAGCAAGGAGTCTGGCTAAAACAGTTTGATGTTCATCAATCTAAAATTAAAAATAATTAGTTAAGTAATTACACTCAATATTCAATAACTAGACTTTTAAAAAAAAAAAACGTACAGAGCTGTACTCATACGCTTGCATTCTTCTTGCTATCTGTTCATCAGCAGATAATGGACTATCATTTGAAACACTACTTCTTGCTGCTATTGCTGCTAACGCTGCTCGAGAATTGAAACGATGAGAATCGCGCGTGTTATTATTATTATTATCTTGTCGTGATTCATGACGTCTAGGTCTCCAAGGAATACGAGCTCCGGAAATAGGCGTTGCTACATTTACTTCGTTATCCGAACTTTCCGGTATCTCAATTGCGGTCTCGGGTTCCTCATCACTTGCAAAAACGCTAAAATTTGGACTATTATTATTATTATTGCTATTTCTTTGATGAATCATACGACGCTGGAAACTTGGATTTGGCATAATGGGTCTTGATAATGTCTCTGCACGTCCTCTTGGATCTCGAGGCCATCTAGAAGTAATTGTAGTAGTTGTAGTAGTAGTTGTAGTAGTAGTCGTCGTCGTTGTTGATGATGATGATGGTCTATGAACCTGTGGTAGACCTGAAATATGACTATTATTGTGTGAATTGTGAGAATTGTGCGAATTGTGAGAATTGTGAGAATTATGAGAATTGTGTGAATGATTATGATGTCTTCTTTCCGATGTTTGTATTATTTCAGGATATGTAACAATTGGCACATCTGAACTAACGGATGTGAAATTAGAATTGTATTCTTGTGGATCGTTACCATTATGATTAGACGTAGGTGTTGGTCTTCTCATTTCAAGAGGTTGAGGAATTGCGTGACTATAATTTCCTCTTGGAAGACCGTTAGTAAACGGTGATCGATTATAAAAGAAAGGAGGTTGTGACTGAGATTGCGAACGAAATGGATAATTATTATTGTTCGAAGAGTTCGCAGTTGAAGATGATGATTGTGTATTTGAAGGAAAATTTCTTGATGGATAATGTGGTAGTGGATTCGCAGGTGACGATAAAGGTGCGGAATGAGTGTTTTCATTATTAGGTGAAAAATGAAGCGACATTCTACTTGCGGATGATCTATTGGAAGATGGTGGAGATGCGGACGAATGTGTTGATCTTATACTTTGATTTATATGAGGTCTACTTGATATATCTCTATTAATAGGCTCCAAAGATCCAAATTGTATAGGTTGAGAAACTTGTGAAACATTAGACCAATCATTAGATATCGATCTTGCTCTTTTTCTTGAGGAAGCAGTATCATGTGAAGCAGTTGAAGAAGTTCCATCCTCATCTTCTTCCTCTTCATTATCTGGAAAACCAAATCTTAAAGGGCTTTGTTTTCGTTGATTCGATATGGAAGATGATGATAATGAAGAAGTAGGTGACAATGAAGAAGCTACAGTAGCATCTGTACTATTAGGATAACTTGGAGTACTAACATTTGGAAATCTAAAAGGGGGTGGCGGTGGCGAAAAATTATCAGAGAATGAAGGTATGTTATAACCAACACCATGATCTCTTGTCGAAGAAGAACCATTCCTTGGTGGATGTGGTAATAATCTTTCCATAAATTGTGAAGGATCCATAAACCTATTATTAGATATATTTAATGTAGGATTTCTAGGAGTCAATTGTACTATGGGAGGCAAAATATTATTATTGTTGTTGTTATTATTATTATTATTGCCATTTGATGATCCATTGTTATTTCGAATCAAATTAAAATTATTCCCATTATTAAACACATGACTTTGTATATTTGAATTATTGCTAATTCGTTCTTCTTCTTCAGTATCTTCTGATTCAGTATCAGAACTACATACATCCATTTCATCATCATCGTCCTCGTCTTCCGTTGTTGTAATTGAAGTACCATTATTTGTATAATTATATTCCCTTTCTTCAATTTCCTCTTCACTATCCTCCATTACTTCACTGATGTCGTCTTCAATGTTAGAATCCTCATTAGAATAAGACGGTATACCAGTAAATTCTTCTTGTTCGTTATCAGAATCTACAGTAGAATTACTACTATAAAAAGGAAAAGTTCTTTGGGTTACGGTAGAATACGGACTAAATGTGTCGCTAACTTCAGAAAACGACATTATTGTTGAAAAAAAGTTTTTATTCAGAATCAACCAAGAAAAAATAAAAAGAATTTAAACAAATTGTTAAAGGAAAAAGGTTTGATTGGTTTACGAGAACTTTTAACGTTTGGTGTATTTATAACAAACGGTCCCACTTTTTTTTTTCTTGTAAATGTAAATAATTTTTAAGTTAAACCGGAAAAAATGTAAAAAAAAAATGGCTTAAGGCTGAAGGCTAATATGCTGACGGGGGAAAAATTTTTTTTTTGTCTATTTATTAAGGGGGGACAAGTTGAGACAACTTCTTTTTATATACTTTGAAATACAACTACGTAATCTTTTTATTGTTTGTTTAAGGGTTTTTGTTCTGGTCAAAAGCTCTTTGGGACCCGGAGTTAATTATGAACAATAATATTAGTAATATATATTTATAGTCACAGGTTGTCTATCGTATTCGATTATTTTAGAATTTTTTTTTTTTTTATAATATTGTACTCTGTGTTCTGAAAGGTTTTGAAAAAAAGAAAAGTGTGGAATAATAAAATTAAAGAGTAAAAACACGCAAAAGACAAAAAAATAAAAATAAAAATAAAAAGTACGTACACGTACACACGCAAAATGGACTAAATAAGAAGGAAAATTAAAAGTTATCGAAAGTAGTCAAGATAAATATTAAAATGCAAGAATTCCATAAAAATTTAGATAAAAGCCGCAAGTGGGTAAGAATGGGAGAAACAGTAAAAGAAAATTGTCGAACATTATATATAATTGACAAAAAAAAAAAAAAAAAAATTATAAGCGAAATGAAAAATCTCGATGACAAATTACTATACTTTATTTACTTTGATCTGATATGACTAGATATGGATGATATAGTTAAGGCCAGAGTTATAGTGTAATGTACACACATATATATATATACCATGATTTTCTCATTCTAAAAAAAAAAAAAAAAAAATAAAATAAAATAAAATTACAGGAAAGAAATAGCATACAAATTAAACATTCACGCAAACAACTAATAACATGGTACTACCGAAAACAAGAGGCAGTTTGACTATCAAGGAATTTTTATAGCTTAAGAAAATTCTTTTTTATATATATATATGTCAATGGTCCTTCTTAAGTTTTCAGGCATGACTAAAGCGGCACTAAAACACGAATCAAAAATTGTGTTTATACGAAAAACCGAGATCACATGATTAAACTGGATATGATCATGAAGATTGGGGGAGAAGAAAATTATGGCAACACTAAAAAAAAAAACTCTGGTTATAATTCTTTTTATATAACCAAAAAAAAAATAAAATAAAATAAAATAAAATTTAAAAAGGCATGTGAAATACATGAATTAATGCTTTCATGCTAAACTTTCTCATTTTCTACTGAGATAATTTCTTCCTTTGTCTCTTTTGAAGGAAAGGGGAACGCAGCAGGGTCAGTTGATTGAACCACAACATAACTGTCAAGGTACGATATTGTACATGTATTATAATATTATAATATACCATATATATAATCAATCCTTTTTTACAAATTATTTCGGGCTTTGCATTTTTTTTTTTTTTTTTTTTTTTCGAAGCTGAGTTTGTTTATTCTATGAAATCATAGAAATAGACTCTACAGTATTCAGCTCCACGATTTTTATTTAATTATTATTAAATTAGTAAACTTTTCAATTTCCCCCTAACTAAACTTTCGGAATCAACGTTCGGTGATTGATCAACCCAATCTCGGATGAAACAACAATAACAATTCCATAATAATATAAAAAAAAACCACATTAATTTTCATATCTAAATACCTGTATAAATTATAGTAATCTATTTTTAATGATATCAATTTTATCTCATCTTTTGTTTTCAATTTGTCAACGATGCGATTTTCTTTTATAAGCAATTCTTTTCGGACCTTTTTGCAAAACGGTACAAGATGAAATTGTTTGAATTATTTAAAAAAAAAATAAAAAATAAAAAATAAAAAAGTAAAAATAAAAGCCTCATAATTATATAAGTTTATTCCCATATTAAGCTCCGCAGCAAAGGTCAGCCGCGAAAAGACTCAGCCGAAATTTAAATCTAGTTATTTCATTCCAAAAAGGTTACACATTATTTTTTAGTTTTGTGTTTCAATCTTCGCCCCAAAAGTTTCCAACAGGGGCGAAATTCCTGTTCTCATAGGTTGATTTACATTTATTTCTTTAATTTATTGATTGGTTATACATTACTCTTATTTTAATTCTGTCGTTGAAATTCTTGCTGTAAACGGGAATTATAATACGGATATATCAAATATATATATATATATATAACACTTGCAGAATTTTCATTTGATCTTTTTATTGGGCGTTATAATAATAATAATAATAATACCTTTTGGTTCCTTTTTTTTTTTTTTTTTTTTCCTTCATCGCGCAATTTTATAATTTCAGATGTTAATGTCAAAAATTCCTCCTTTGGTAAGTAGGTGAATCTCTTGCAGACACAGAGATAAGCCACAAACCATTTTAAATAGACAAAAGCTACTTAAACGTAAAGAAAATAGATTATTGCAATATTGATAATATTTGGCCGAGATTATCTCATTTATGACCAGAATTATCCATTCGACATTTGTAAAAACAATTACTGTATATTTTCTTATTCATATTTTATCTATTTTATATATCTAAAGAATGTTCATTAACTTATCTTTTCTGTCAATTTTTTCTCCCATTCGTTTCATTTTTAAATTTTCTTGTGTTTCATTTTCTTTTGAGTACCTGAAAATTATTTTTTGTACATTCTTATATACATATTTATACATACAGTTTTAGCTTATTAACGTATATGGAAATGAATATCCATTATGTTGTGCTCTTTTATATATATATAAGTTTCATATAACGAAGAATTTGGAATTTTTTTTTTAAAAAAAAAACCATTAAATATTTTTATTGTTTATGAAAATGAACTTTTAATTAGCTAGAAGATCATCATCCATATTAAATGGAACACGTGAAAGAATTCAATCAGGTTTATCGGCAATTCCGATTTAGCACAAAAAAGAATTTTTATTACGTAGTTTATTCGTTTCACGTGAAACCATTCTCATAATATACACCAATAATTATCGTCGAATTATCGTCTCCTGAAACATCCAATTATAGTAAAAATAAAATTTTATCTGTGGAGCGGACCTCTCATCTAAAATCAGCTGATCAAATCATTTCGTAAATTTTCTTGGTAACGATCTATGGTTAATAATTTTCTTGATCATGTCTGAAACTCTTACAAAACTTGTAAAACGTTTAGAAGCTGCCGTTGATCGTCTTGAAGAGTTAACTTCTTCAAATGGTGCTCAAAATAATGACGCGATTGTAGGTGGTGAAGTTCCTCCTGCTCTTGCTGCTTATGACGAACTTATTGAAGGTCCTTTAAAAAATTTTCTTGAGCTTTCAAAAACTATTGGTGGTCTTGTTGAAGATCAGGTAAATTTTTTACTTCGTTTTATATTACTTTACATGATTTTATTAATTTTCTTATTTTTTATTTTATTAGAGTCATGCAGTTGAAGATGTTTTTATTGCACAACGAGACTTTATTTATATAACTACACAATGTTCAAAACCAAACAATGAAACAATTATGGAATTGATTAAACCTGCTCGGCAAGCTCTTGAAAAGGTTTGTGAGTATAGGGAGAACAATCGACCTTCTCCTTTCTTTAATCACTTATCCACTGTCAGTGAAGGTATTAGCGCGTTAGGATGGATTACCGTAGAACCAAAACCTGCTCCATATGTCGAAGATTTAAGAGATAGTTCTCGATTCTTCGCTGATCGTGTAATCAAAGAATTTAAAAACAAGTAAACCTTTTTTATTTATTAATTGATATATACTTGTATATGTGTAATATTTCATTTTCTGATTTTTTTTTTCCGATTCGTTTTTATAGGGATCAGTCTCATGTTGATTGGGCAAATAGTTTTGTTTCATTATTATCAGAACTTCAGAATTATGTTAAGAAATTTCATATGACTGGTCTCGTCTGGAATCCAAAGGTTAATATTTTCTCGAATATTTGACTTTATTTTATTCACTTTTTTTATTAAAATTGTTTTTGATATTGTTTAGGGTACAAATCCAAAGAATTTTGTTGGAAGAAAACCCTCTA
Source organism: Rhizophagus clarus (assembly GCA_015698045.1). Lineage (NCBI taxonomy): Eukaryota > Fungi > Glomeromycota > Glomeromycetes > Glomerales > Glomeraceae > Rhizophagus > Rhizophagus clarus. The sequence continues at coordinate 1,878,022 of BLAL01000162.1, forward strand.
CTTCTTCTTCCTCATCTAAGATACCCGCGCCATCTGCTCCTCCAAGTGGTCCACCGCCGCCACCACCACCACCGCCTCCACCGCCGCCTATAGATTTTGATGCTCCTTCCTCGTCAGGAGATAAAGTTGACATGAGTTCTGTGTTTGCAGAACTTAATAAAGGAGAAGCGATCACTTCCGGTTTAAAAAAAGTAGATAAAAGTCAAATGACACATAAAAATCCTAATTTAAGAGCTAGTAGCATTGTTTCTGATGTTGGAGGTACGAGTACAAGTTTGGTTATTATTTTTTTTCGAAATAATTAATTAATAAAATCTTTTCTCACAAAAAAAAAAAAAGTTAAAAAGAAAACATCTCAAGGACCTGCCGCTCCACCAAAACCACCTTCATTGTCTCTTAAAAAACAACCAAAAAAGAATTTGAATGGAAATAAATGGACTATTGTAAGTACATAAATTAATAATTTCTTTTTTGACGATTTTACCTCACAATCTCTTTTTTTTTCATTCTTTAGGAAAATTATGAAAACGATAGGAATATTATTGTTGAAGACACTCTTATAAATCAAACGGTATATATTTTTGGATGTAAAAATTCTACAATACAAGTCAAGGGAAAAATTAATGCTATTGTTATTGGTCAGTATTTAATATCTATAGTCCTTTGTTATTGAAAGTATTGATTAATTTTTTTTTCCTTTTTAGATACGTGTACAAAGGTTGGAGTTGTAGTTGATTCAGTAGTGGCAACAATTGATGTAGTGAACTGTAAATCATTTCAAGTTCAAGTTCAGGGCAAGACACCAACAATTGCAATTGATAAAGCTGATAGTGGACAAATATTTTTATCAGAAGAATGTCTTGACGTTGAAATTTTAACCGCCAAAAGTTCATCCATTAACGTTAATTTACCTGGATTTGGTGAAGATGGTGATTATGCTGAAAGACCTGTACCTGAACAATTTAAAACTACCATTGCTAATGGTAAACTTGTTTCTGTTCCTGTTGAACATACTGGATAAAAATAGTTATAATGTATTTTTTAAAACGATTATTTAATTAGAACAAAGATATTTTATATTTACACGGATTTTTAATAGGAAATTGTATTAATTGTATTTAATTTACTAATAAATTTATATATCGACACAAACCTTTGATGTTGGTTTTTGTTTTAGAACAATTATTTTTGCATAAATCATTTAATTCTGGCCAGATCAAAATAATTTAGGCCTATCCTCGGACAGTGCTTAACTTCGTCAATGTGTCGGCCGGAATTGAATATTGTGTAATTTGATAAAAACGGAATTGATAAAACCGGAATTTCAGGAACGAGAATTAAAAAAATTTATAACTCTAAAACAAATAAAGCAATACTTGTTGTACTCTTATTGTGAAGCTCCTTATTCAACGTTATTATGACGAAAAATAAACAATCTCTATCGGATTCAGAAATTGGTAGTAATGGTAGTTCAAAGGTTCGTGTTTGTTTGTTTTGAATTTTAAAACAAAAGATTATTTTCATTCGATGGTAAAACTTTCAAAGTTACTATCTAAGGAAGATAAAATAAATATTTCAGTTATTATTTAAGGATGATAAAAAGTAAATTTCGGTTATTATTTAAGGGTGATAAAAAGAAAATATTAGATCCTCCCACCATTGAATCCGTTGCTCAACTTATCAAAACTGGAGAAGGTATTTCTGTCGCGAAACTTTTTTTTAAAAAAATTTTTTTTTTTTATAAAACCGAATATTGAAAAGAATTCTATTTTCATATATTAGCGAAACGCATCATTGTAATGGCTGGTGCCGGTATTTCTACAGCTGCCGGTATACCAGATTTTCGTACACCTGGTTCTGGTCTTTATGATAATCTTCAAAAATATGATTTACCATATCCAGAGGCAATTTTTGATATCAGTTATTTTAGAGTATGTATTTTTATATCGGTAAATGATTTAGAAACAGATTAATTAATATATCATTAATATATAATATATAATTATTAGGAAAATCCGGAACCATTTTTCTCATTAGCAAGAGAATTGTATCCTGGCAATTTCATGGTAATTAACAATTAATTTGTAATAATAGTTAAATTGCAGAGTTAAATTAATAATAAAATTTTCTTTTTCCTTTTGCTCTTTTAGCCTACCTTGACCCATTATTTTTTAACGCTTTTACACCGTAAAACTACTTTATTACGTTGTTTTACACAAAACATTGATACATTAGAAAGGCTTGCAGGATTGCCAGATGAGTACGTTGTAGAAGCTCATGGATCCTTTGCTAAGTCAAAATGTTTAAGATGTAAAAAATTCGCCGATGCTGGATGGATGAAGGAAATGATTTATAGCGGTGGAATACCAATTTGCGCTTCATGTAAAATTGGTGTTGTTAAACCTTGTATCACTTTTTTTGGTGAATCATTACCTGGTAAATTTTTCCTAAGAATTAACGTAAGTATACATTAACCAAAGGAGGTGATTTTGAGCGAGAAAAGGAATAGTTATTTGGTCAAGTTAAAACATTTACCATATAACGCGGGTCGTATTACTTCCCAATATAGTACCACCATTTTCTTTGATTATATTATTTAAACAATCAAATTTTCCTAGGAGACTCTTTGTTTATAATGGGGCCACGTTATACGGTACGCTTAGAACTAACATCTAATTATTATTTGTAAAATTAAATAGGATTTCCAAATCTGTGATCTGCTTATTGTTATTGGAACTTCCTTACAAGTTCAACCTTTCGCCAGTTTAATTGATTCTGTTGGAGAAAAAGTTCCGCGTTTATTAATTAATCTTGAGCAAGTTGGATGTGTAAGTTAAGATTCTTTTTCAAAAAAAAAAAAAAAAAAAAAAAAAAAAATTGCTTAGAAAATTGTATAAATTTAATTAACTTTTCTTAGTATGGAATGTCGGATATGGGATTTGATTTTGAAGGCAAATATCAAAAATATTGGAGAGATGCTTTTTATAAAGGAACTTGCGATGAAGGAATAAAAAAATTAGCAGAATTATGTGGGTTTAAGGTAATAATAATTATAATCATACTTTAAAATTAACTTTGTTATAAAATAATTTCTAATTCTTAATGTTTTTTTTTGTAGGATGAATTGCTACAAATTTATGAGGAAGGACATGAATCACTTATAAAAGAATTTGGTAAAATCCCTACTCCAGTTGAAATTGCCCCTAAAGTTGAAAAGGAAGCTAAAATTGAACCAAAATCTAAAGTTGAAGAAGAGATTGATCAACTGACTAAAGTATTTGAAGAAAAAATTAAAATCAAATCCGAAATTTCTGATGAAGTTGATCGAATGTTAAAGGAATATGATGATTTTAAAGAAAAAAATTTTAATGTCGAATTATTAAAGGAAAAAGAAAATGAAAGCAAGCCTGATGATAAGAAGAAAGAAATTGAAAACAAGTCTGATAAAGAATTATTAAATGTAAAAGAGGATATCGACAAATCAGATAAAGAGAAGAAGGAACTAAAGGAAATAATTAATAATGAAAATTTGATATGATAAGAAAATATCGTATAATCGTTATTAATTATATCTATTTCCGGATATTGATATATTTAGATCAGAGTGTATATATCAGTCAATACTATATTGTTTTATTCATTGGCAATTTCTTTTTAGTCTTTTCATCATTTACATTTTATTCTTCATAACTTGCATCTTTCTTTAATTTATTAATTTATTTTTTCCTAAGTTAATTGTAAATTCAAAGAATAGTTTCTATCTTTTTCATAAATATAATGTTATTTGTCATTTCTTTGCCTAACACTGATTTATATATTCTACGATAAATAAAAAATTGGCACTCTTAGATTGGTTGATGGCATAATTAATGTAAAATCATAGTATATTTTTGTGCAATGCACATTATTATACTACTATTATACTGTACTTACATTTTTCGCCTAATACATTGGAGTTATTTCACAAGATTTTTTCCTACAGAATTGTTATGTTATACAAACATATAGAATATACATATTTTATTCACTATTCCATTCTTTCATTTTCGTAAACAGTTTCTAAGGTTACATTGATAGGAATGACAACAGAATATTTCTACTTTCTGAAGTAATTTCATAAATCTTCTTCATCATAGACTGGAAAATCTGAATCTCCATGATCCAGTTCCTGATTAAGATGATGGTATAATAGCTTCGTAATAAATCAACTGGAGGAAAATTCAGAAAAAGGTTATGAATTGATATTCCTTTTATCCATTCTTTTTCCCACGATCACTTTCATCTATTATATTTTGTAAACCATCGATAATTAAGATTTTGTTTCATCCTTCAATTTTTAGAAGCATCCTGAATATTTTTTCCATTTCTTTCGATGATATTTAATTTCAAATGCGTTGAACAGCCAGCGAATTTTGTACATAAGACCGTTCCAAGGATAGAAGAACCTTTTTTCCAAATTCTTTCGAGATTTGAATGAATAACGTCAGAATTATTTTTGTATCGAAAATTTGTTGCTATAATCACTATATCATTCGTTAGTCCTAAATAAACAAATCATCTACGCTGAATTAACTTATTTAAGAATTCTGCTCGGAGTTTGAATCCCTAATTTCACCAATTTCATTCCCTAAATAAGTATTCTAATAGTTTTCTTTGCGCTTCACCTTTTCCAAGAAAATTTGTCTTAGCTATGTATCATATTTATGGTTTTTTTGACGTACGGTTTGCACCTGATATTTCTGCCAAGTTTTTTCCGAAATATCCTATTCCGGAATATTCCTAATATCGAAGTCTCCATGGAGCCGTCTTGTTTAATAACATTATTCTGATAAACACCGTATTTTGTAACAAAAAAAGAACTAGTGAATTAGTTGCACGTTTATACCCATTCAGCATTTTCATTACTCATACATATGGCTGTATTCTTTCTTGACATAAAATAAAAAATTACATTCATATTCATAAGCAATAAATAAAATATATTGTTCGCATAAATCAATCATTTATCAAAAGTTTTACCAGTCAACAATTATTTGATAGAAACTCCATTTATTAACGAATTATATTGGCGAATGATAAATTCATCTGGATCGTAATATTAACTCAAAATTAAGGCATTGGCTGCAGCTGTTTATAATGGATAGATAAAATAAACGATGCCATAACTCACTGAAATTGTTATTATTATTCGTCTCTATATTGGTGCTACTGTTTTTAAACGACATAACCTCTTTCAAAATGCAGTATGTGAGAACAATCTCAATTTTTTTCTCTTTACACTAGCGAACTTTGCGAGTTTTTTTCTTCCTGGGATATTAAAGACAAAAAAATTTGTCACTAGTAATTCACTTATCGGTAATGAGTTATTATTAATGAAGATTAAAATAAGCAAAAAAAAAATTTTTGAATTTTGTGTATTCTTTCCAATGTTACTTTCTTATCCCAAGTAATATTATTATTATATGTAAATAAATATCTTATTTATTTTACTCCATTTGTAGGAATACTTTTGGTTAATTTTTTTTTCTTTTTATTTATAATTCGGTTTCATATATTCAAAACTTTTTATTTCATAAAAATAAATAATAACGTAATAATTTCCCCTCATAATTTTTTAGGCTTGTTCCTACTATCGCGATATATTTTAAACCCCACAATTCAAAGTAATGCAAAAGCGATTATTTGATCTTGTGGAATCGAGATAATAACCCCACAAGAACTAGATTATCCGTGATATATTTTCGCAAAGAACAAATAAAAATAAGTTATCACTTAAAGACCAATTTTACTCTTTATATTTATTTATTTATTTATGATTTTACTCTTTATATTTTCATACCGATTAAATAAAATTACTACACTCTTTTACACTACTCGTGACTTGAATTCACTGCGCCATACAAGTTTGAGTGATATTCTGGTGATATAATAGAAATATTTAATTTTCTGCCGTTTCCTTTTTTTTCTTAATAAATACACGAGGAAATTTAGTGGCATTGCATTGTTATTTAATTTGATTAGATTGTTATTTAAAAGATAAGATTAGATTTTTATTAAAAATGGTGTAAAAACGTTTGCAATTTGCATCAACAAAGAAAATTTTCTTGTCCAATACGGTAAATGCAAAATAAACGTGTCTGCTATATAAAAAACCGAAAAATTTTTGACCAATAAGATGAATATTTTAATACAACGTGTTTTATTGCATCAAATGAATCACATATGATACAATATCAAACATAAAAAGAATGTTTCTTTAACAAAGAACATTTGTTGGGTAAACAAACTATTTTATTATGTAAATCTATTTATTTCGAATTAATAATCTGAGAGAGATTGTTCCAAAATACTAAATTATAATCTAAATTTCTGGGTATCATTTAAAGTAAGTTAGTAATAAATTATTAAAAATAAATTATTTATTTATAATCAATCTATCAATTGAATTTTATATCAAACTATTCCTGTCCGATGTGCCATTACAACCCCAACGATTGCAAATATAATTAAACACATTAATATAGAAAAAAACCACGTCAAACCCTCTGATTCTTGACCCGGGACGGGAACATTCATACCCCATAAACCTACAAATATGCAAATTATCTCAATAATGCATTTAAGCAGTACAAAAAGCGAAATGTTGGTTTACCTGTTACAAGATTCATAGGTATGAGAATTGTTCCTAGTGCAGTAAGTCGAGACAATATATCATTAATTTGATTGTTTGCTTGTGTCATCTCAATAGATATTTGTGCTAAATAATTTGAATGTGATCTAGATAATATTTTTTCGTAATGATTTAAATTTTGAACCATTGTAATTATATGATCTAAAATAAAATAAAGTTATAATTTAGCATAACACAAAAAAAAAAAAAATAATAAAATAAAATAAAAATTGTTATGCAACTCAAATACCTTGAATGTCACCTAGGTATAATACAATTTCGCTGCTAACTATAACATCCCATCTTAGCTCATTACATCTCTTAATTAAGCCTTTCATAACATCAGCCTTGTTTCCTAATAATCTTAATAATCCCAAGACTTTTTTACGACAATGGCCAATCCGGCGTAACATATCACTCTGTTCTGATTCTTTTAGAATTAAAACCAATTCATCAATTGAATCAACTTCAAATTCGATCGTTCGTATTAACGGTGCAAATGAATCGGTGATATCGTCAATAATTGCGTAGTTAATCCAATCTGAATAATTACAACCCTATTAGATTATGACCCAAAACTAGTTATTAAGTAAATTAAAAACCAAAATTTAACCTGGTGTTACATTTATATAATCTTTTAATTGACGTATACGTCGTCTCACATTTGATGGATGTACTGACGGGCGAAAATGAAACTATTTCAGTATAAGCGAAAGGAAATTAATATTTGAATCAATATATACTTTAGAAAGGAAAGTTTTTTTTTTTCATTATACATACCGATAAAATTCCCTCTTTCATAACTATCATGTAAATACTTACAGGTTGTAGATATGTAGGGGAATAATGATCTTGATCAAATGACCGGAAACATATAAAATAATACTCCTTAAATAGTTCACATTTCTCGCGGGTATCCTCTGTTTGAATATCTTCGACAGTAAGAGGATGAATTCCAAAGATCTATTATAAGCTAAAATTATTAGAATTAATTGTAATGAAAACAAAAAAAAAAATATGTTCCAAAATGTGATACATACCCTACCCAAATCTTGCACTTCTGAATCAGTTGGTGATAGGATATCGATCCACCAACATCCAGCTTTCAACATTTCTGAGAGCGAAGTTCCTGTGGATGGAATCTCAGCTAACGATCGGGCATGTATTGTACTATAAGCTGTTGAATAAAAGGTGAAACGTTCTGATGGATTCTGATAAATTATATTAAAGAGGGATATTTATTAAATTAAAAATGAATAAATATTCTAAAAATTAATATAAAAATCTGATAAATGTTAATACCTTATTTTCTAAATCAGAGTAAATATAATTCAAGTCTTTTTTAGCAAAAGCAGAAGCTGGTTCACTTAATCTTCTTTGTCGTCGTCTCTGCTCCTTCCTTCTCTTTTCATTTTCGTTTTTTATATAATCCTCAAGAGTATCGTAATCCACTCCTTTCTTGGACGCAGTTTCCAACATGGGAAAACATACGTCTGTCTGTATTTTAGAAGGACGACGAGATGAAATCAAAGTGTCTGTGCCACCATCCGAATCAGACTCATCGTATGAATTATTTGAAGTTGAATTCGTCTCATAAATAGAATCGGAATTATTGACATTATTAGACAAATTCCCCATATACTCTTGACGAAGATTAGTATGCGAATAAGGTGACAATGGAAATTGAGGACTGTTGTTTTGTCTTGGACGTTGTACCCTAGAAGGAGAGGAAGATTTTTGCCTCCGAGAAAGATCAATTGGTGATGTTGGCCTATAAATAGGTGAAACAAGTCTATTTCTTAATAAAGGTGTTTCTTCACTTAATTCTTGTTGTTCACCTCTGAAATCAGTACGCGAACTTTTTATATTAGCCTGATCAGTTTGTTGTGAAGCAGGATCATAATCCGATAGAGTGGGTGCTGTATATGTTGGAGGTGTTGAATTTAGAGTATCCGTTGATTGAACAAGAGGCGGAGAATCATAAAGCCGCGGTGAACTATTTCTCTCCGGAGAAGTCATTTTTAATCGAAAGGAATTAAAGAATGAACATAAAAAAATTCTCAGAAAAGAATACTCAAAACTTTGTTTATTTTACAAATTTAAACTCAAATAACCAAACTCAAATTACTAACTACCAGAAGGCTAAAAATATGTTTTAAGTTCTGAATTCCGAAAGAATAAATTTCGAAACTTGGATTGTGTATTTATAACAACGCCGATGAATGTGATAAAATGCTAAAAAATGTGATATCTGGTTATGCATTATTTGGTTTCGATGTAAAAAGATAAATTGTACAACCAAATTAGATAATCCTTACATCCAAATACCAAATGCCATGTTATTATACATGGTTCTCATGAATACAATGTTCTCTATGGGAAAATACAACAGCACCTGGTGGCATCTGACTATTAATTACCCTATAAACCACGCCATATTTTTTTCCAGTAGTATATTTCGCGCCTAGATTTTGACGATCATATAGCAAAATTCACAGGAATACTAGGATAAATATTTTTACGAGGTTAGCCCTTAGAGAAAATTTTTTATCGATAATCTCAAGAAAGCAACTACAAAATGTGATAATTTAATTCTACATGTGAATATTATAATTAAAAAACTTTGCCATATCACTTTCAATTATAAATTAGAGTCGGAAATTCGGGACAATAACCAAATTTGGTTTTGTATTATACTAAATTTGGCAAATTCTTATTATCGGTCAAAACTTTTTAAAATGAAAAATGTCTCTAAACTTATAAGGAATAAAATAAAGGCTACCATAGTAATTATAATTGTTCTCGATTTCTTATCTTTTTTGGCCAAGTATTATTACTTTTATTTATTAATGATTTCATCATATAAATTTCATCTAAAGTTTTAATATTAACCTGATTGAATCATGTATTCGCTTTAATTTTACTAAATATTACTTGAGTATTATAAACAGTTTTTTAAAATCCAATTTTATATTTCACGAATTCCTTTTTTATTTTTCTTTTTTATGAGTTTATCACAGCTAATTGCAAAATTGTGTGGTTACCTCATGATTTTTCAATTTGAAAATTTTGATTCGAATTTTTTCAAAAGATTAAGTTAAATGCTTATTTTGGTAATAACTCTAACTCCTTAAAATTAAAAAATTTTAAAGTAGTTTATTTATATTAAATCACGTGACGTGATTATTTTGAGTTTTGATGCACATTAAAAATTTAGAATATCAATATCAACAATTTAGTTTATTATAATTCATATTATTCTAAATATAATCATATACTGTACATAATATTTAATGAATATCATAATCATCATCCACAAGTTTATCATCATAATGTGCATCATAAGTAATTTGCAAGGGATATAGATAGAATTCGATTGATGTTGATCGAACGTCGCGTTGCGTCGTGTACCACATTAACAGATGCAGTTTAATTATCTATCATTTTTAAACTTTTAATGAAACTTTCCCTTTTCATCCTTTCTTTTCTCCTTTTCCCTTGTCCTTCCCCTTTCCTTCGTCTTTCCCTCGAACTTCCCTTTTTTTCGTATTTCCCTTTTCCTTCACAATTTCCATGTCTTACTTTCAATAAAACACGTTACTATGTTTCGTTCTGCTTTTCTTTTGCTGCTTTGAGCCTTGGGCGTGGAATTTCGGTAAGTAACCAGTTTAACAAACATTACTAACTGTTCGGTTTTCTCAGGTAGATATCGACTTTTATCTTAAAAAAACAAAAAAATTTACTGTCTTTTTAACGAAACGATTATTAACGTTTCAGTATTTTCTTTTTACTTTAGGCGGCCAGTTCCTCATTCCTTGGATATAAATTTCGGTAAGGATGGAGGTGTGTTAAACAATTATTCTTTTATCGAAATGTTTCTGACGTTTCATTTTTTTGTGGGTTCGGATTTTTGAAATGAAAACGGTGAGTTTCACAACGCCTGTTGCGAAAACTTTATTTTTTTTTTTCTTAAAATAAGAAACGTTAACTAACATTTCTCTTGTTTCTTTTTTAGTTTCCAGCTTCGAATTTAGGCGTTGACCCCTAAGTAAGTTTCGAAATTATTTCGAAACTTTTTTTTATTTTTAATTTGTTTTTTATTAGGAACGTTTTAATGTTTCTTTTGTTTTCCTATAGGATCTGGAGGTTATTACAATTCAGAAATGGTAAATTTCTTTGCGAAACTTACCATATATTATATTTCTAATAGAAACGCTGGTTTATATAATATATATTTGTAGGTCTAGTCATTTGTTCTGGCCATTGGTTTTAGAATTTTCTGGTTCGTCATAAATTAGGCTTCTGAAGGCGAATAAGATGATGACTACATATCTACCTTAGAGTAGATTGAACGAAACGGTCTTCTGGAGTATCGAAGATTGGGAATGGTAAGTTTCTTTGTGAAACTATCATTTTTTTTTATTTTTTTTTTTTTTTACAGAAATGACATTTCTCTTTTCTTGTTTTTTTTTGATTTGATAAGTTCGATTAGTGTCAAAGTTAAAAATGGTAAGTTTCTTTATGAAAATTTACTGGTTATTTAGAAACGTTTACTGACGATATTTCTATATGTTTATTTGTAGATTCTGATTTTAGTAGTATAGACTTTAGTTAGAATATAGATTTTAATAACTATTTAATAATATAATGTTTAATGAAATAAAAACAAAATAAATAAAATATTTGATATGATGTTTATTATATTTTAAATAATATTATAAATCATCAATGAGCATTGATTTAGTGATATCGGTAGGGTCTGATGTTTTATGATGAACATTTTTTTCATAACTTACTAATTGAAATTGGATGTTAAAATATTTTAGCATATCAAATTGTCAAATTCTTGCCAAAATTTCAAATTAAATCTTAAATTTGAATTTCAATAATAATTTGTAATTTGGAGTTTCAAGCATCTATAAGATAGGTAACAAATGATAAAATCCCTTACATAATAAATCATGTATTTGCCATATATCTGTCAATATTTTTTTTATTTAAAATATAAATACTACCATTTAATTTTTTTTAACAAAACGGCTTAAATTCTATACAGTAATTAATCAAATTTGGGACCTGTTTACTAATAAGTTGTTACCTTAGATTTATTAAAGTAAAAATTATACATAAATACTTTGCAAATTTTTACTATCATAAAAAAAAATTTTATATTACATTATTATTATTTTTTTTTAGTTAATTAACCAATAGAATTTAAGAAAAAAGTAAATAAAAATTATCATATATATATATATAATTTTTTATAATAATCTATTGTAAATAAACAGAACTTTATTTTAATATATATAGTTTCAGTTAAATATCAGAATTTGGAATTTAATGAAAAAAATATATTTTTTAAAACTTAATTTTATTATATATCTAAATCTAAAGAATTTTAAAAGATTTTAATTTCATATATAATAATATAAAAATTGTATGCAAATAATTTATTTGTATGCAATTTTTTTTTATTAAAGAATATTATTAATAATTTTAGATTATAATAGAATAAATAATTTTTTTTTTTAAAAAAATAATAATTTTATTAAAAATAATATAAGAATTTTAATTAAAATTGAGAATTATTTATATTAATAATAATTAATTTACTAATTACAAATAGTATATATCAGATATTGCAATTTATTAAAATAAAGTAGTCTTTCTAAGTGTATATAAAATATTACATAATATATATTAAAAATAATATTATTATCCCTTATTTCTGTATTCCTTCCAAATTTGAAAGGAGTTTTGTAAATCATTATTTGCGATTTTTTTGACTATTTTTAAAAGTTAAAAATTAAAAAAAAATTCTAATCAATTAATAAATTTTCAAGAAAAAATAATGATGAATTATTATAATTATATAATAAATTCTTTAAATTAATGTATTTTTCCATCTATTGATACTAGGAGTATAAATTTAGTATCATTTTATAGGTTTTAATGAGAATATTCTAATAAACTAGAATTAAATATTTTGAAATAAAAAGTTATTGTTAAAAACTAAAAAATTACAAATTAAAATAGCCAGTTATTTATTAATTTTAAAGATACAAAATTATTACCATTAGATGCATATTGACAGGAGGAATTTAACAAATTAAATTTTATCTTTTTATGACCATTAGATACTGAAATATTCTAAAAAACTAAATGTTTTCAAAATTAATTTTAGCCTTACAGAATAAGAGATAAAATATACTTATTGCTATTATATATCTGTGCAGTTGTTTTATTACAACCTTTCAACTCTAAAATTTAGGAATTACAATTATATAATATTTAACAAGCAATTAAAAATTAATTTACAAAATATTCCATTCTTAAATGGTAATGCTTTCTATTTCTCAGTTATTTTTTCTGGATTATATACATATATTTGTAATCTAAAACAATTTAACAATCTTTTTTAAATCAATTTTTTATTTCCAATTTCAGTGTATTGTTACTTTTACTTAAAATACTGATTTTTATATATCATGTTATACTAAAATTTCATAAATTATTGCAAATATTTAAGACAGTAATGTAATTATGAAATTTAAAGCAATTTTAAAAACTTTATTGTATATTAAACTATTTTAAATCGGTTACGATAGTATTCAAAAAAAAAGCATAATTATAAATATAGATGTTATTGCTTATGCTGCACCATCAACTTTAGCAATATGAACGATCAAATCGACGACACGGGTTGCATAACCGACTATATTATGATTAAAAAAAAGATTGTCATTATCAGCCGTACCACAGAGATTTAATTAGAACCAAAATACTTACATTCGTTATCGTACCACGCGACGACTTTGACAAACGTAGGATTTAATTGGATACCTACACAATGAAGAGTAATTAATAACAGATATAATGCTAATGAGAATGCTATTAAGATAATTAATTTACTAACCAGCTTTAGAATCAAAAATACTAGAGTGAGTGTCACCAACGAAATCTGTAGATACGACCTACAATAGCATAATATGAAAATAAATCATTAATTAAAAACAATGATAATAATGATATTGTTGCAATTTATATTTACATCATCTTCAGTATAAGCAAGGATTCCCTTCAAATCGTTTTCAGAAGCCTCCTTCATAGCAGCTTTAATTTTATCATAGGTTGTCTCTGTCGCTAAACGAGCGGTTAAATCAACAACTGAGACATCGGTCGTAGGAACTCGAAAAGCCATGCCAGTGAGTTTGCCATTCAAAGATGGAATAACCTGGAATCGATAGGAATTTAGAAAACCGATTTATAGATAATATCGTAAGAGTGTATATAAATGAACTCACTTTTCCGACGGCTTTTGCTGCACCTGTAGAGCTTGGAATAATATTTTGGCCTGTAGGAAATATAATAATATTTAAATACAATAATATTATTGAATACACAAATATATTATGCATTTCTTGGTCTACTGACTTGCGCCTCTTCCGCCCCTCCAATCCTAAAAGAAGAAACATAATATTAAATATACATATATAAGGTTATATTACATTGCCCCAATTGGGCAAATAACGCACCTTTCCGGATGGACCGTCGACTGTCTTTTGAGTGGCAGTAGTAGCGTGAACTGTGGTCATCAAGGCTTCAACAATACCGAATTTATCATTAAGTACTTTCGCTATTGGTGCTAAACAATTGGTGGTACAAGAAGCATTGGAAATCACATTATATTCCGATTTGTAGGCTTCCAAATTTACACCGCATACAAACATTGGGGCGTCGGAGCTGGGTGCAGAGATAATGACCTATTTTATATTTGTTGATGTTATATTTGTTTAGTTCCATTTTATTGTAATTAATCGAATTTAGGTTTAAAACTAACTTTTTTAGCTCCCTGAGTTAATTATGTGTGATCGAGGCGAAATACAGTGTAATTAATAAGTTGCAAAGTCAATATGAAACCGATGGAAAAATTTTAAAAATCAACAAACCCCTACATAATTAAAAAATTGTGGACATTAAGAATAAAAATCGTGATATAGGTCAGTCAACAAAGATTAATAAACCTACCTTTCAAGTGAGCTGAAGCCTTTTCAGTAGTTGTGAAAAAACCAGTTGATTCAACGACGTAATCAGCACAAACGTCACCCCATTTAATGTTGGCCGGATCTTTTTCTGCGAAGACGGCAATTTCTTTACCGTTTAATAAAAATTTTCCATCCTTTGATTCAACTTGACCTTTGTAGCGACCATGGGTTGAATCATATTTGAAAAGGTAAGCCTATATTTTGTACATATGTAGGATTGAATTTTAATAAAGTAATCAAGAATTTGCAATGTACGGATCATTAAATTGAGTATCAATTGCAAAATAGTTTTTGTAAATTATAATTAGCTTAAAAAATTATTCTTTTTACTGATTTTTTTTATTTTGAGTATTACCATATAAGAGGGGTCCAAAAAAGGGTCATTTATGCCCACTACTTCGATTTCGGGATAATTCAAAGAAGCACGTAGGACGAGACGTCCAATACGACCGAAACTTCAAAATGTAAAAATTATTTAGTATACAACTAAACTTCTCACTAGCTTTACTAATCAACATAAAGGTACAGATACATTACCCGTTGATACCGACTTTAATAACCATTATGCTGTTTTTTTTTAAAAAAAAAAAAGGGATAAAAAATAAATGATGCATATTTATATTAATCTTAGATTTTCGAATCTAACGCCGATTTGGTAAACCTGCAGTGTAATATCTGTAATATCGTATAATATCTAAAATAAATTATTAGTAATAAAGATCGCCTATCAGAACTATCGAACCATTTTTCTATTTATAAGGCGTCCAAAAACGAAAAAGGGAATTGGGCTAATTTATTTTTTACATAAATGCATCGTACGTTTCTTATTGTAAGCGATATCCATTATCGCTTGGATAACATTAAAAAACTTCAAATTTGGTTAATTCAAAAAGATCGATTGAAAGGGTACGTAATTTATTTGGTTTCTTAACTTTATTTGTTTGGCACTTTACGTTGTGATGATATTTAACACGACTAAAAATTCCTTAGAATTGATTTTATTATAGCGTGCGGTGACCTTGTAAATGGAACACCTATAACCACAGAAAAGGTTTTGATTTATTCGTTTTCTTGCTTATTCACTTAGTTACCAATCATTGAATATATTTTACATTTTTTTTTGTAGGATAGGCAAGAATTTCAGGAAGTGATTTCTGCTTTACAGAGCTTTGGCAAGCCATTATATTATATACCTGGTAATTAGTTTTCATTTATGTGTTGAGCGTCTTCATACTCGTCGCATCGCCTCTAATTATTTTTAAAATTTTAGGAAATCATGATCCGGACACTTCTTTTCTTCCGCAAGATCAAAAAGAAAATTTAAATCAAACCAGTGACGAAGGGCCAATAACAAAGAATTTTCATAACGAATCTGTGCGATTAGGTCAGTCTAATACGTCATTGCTTCGTGGCGTAGCAACCTCATGATCTGATATTTCTCTTGTAGCACCTGGATTAAGCATCATAGGCTTTGGAGGATCAATAGATGGTGTGCTAAGAAGCTCTCCCGAGACTGTAATTTGGCCAGGTAACGGAATATTAACAAAATATTTAGATTTTTATTTAAATTCTTACTTTTTTATTATCAAATAGCATGTCCAAGTAATACCGAAACTCTTCTCGCCGAAAGACTACCGATTTTAATTGATCAAGTTAAGAACGATGATATTATTCTTGTGACACACTTTGGTCCATTAAAAACTGGAACCACTGATGTGGATATGTACCCTTTACAACCTTCTAAAGCGATCGAATCAGGAAGGTAAGATACATAATAATCGGAGCATCTTGCTATAGTAATTTTAACTTCTTACTAATTATTTGCATAATGAAATGACCAGCAAAGTATTACGTGATATGATAGCTTTACGATCTCCTTTATTGCCAGGTGAATCATCTAAACAATACATCCCACTTAACATTCATGGTCATTCTCATTATCCGTTTGGACTTTCACATATTGGCCAAACTATGATTGTTAATCCTAGTGCGTTAAGAGATGGAAGATTTACAATTTTATCTTTAGTGCAAATGGATAAAGATGAATTCATAAAGAAGGATAAGGAAAGAAGAAAATATATGGAATATTTTTCTCGAGACAAAATTTGGAACATTGAAGGAGTGGAATTTTTATTATTATAATTAATTTCTTCCAATATTTTATTAAAAATATACTGGTTCTAATTTAACAAGTTTACAATTTTTAAATTCCGGCGTTTATACAGTGTATACAGTGAAAAACATGAATACATATATGAAGCCATGCTCTAGTATGGCACTTGTATAAATAAATATGATTACGTTTGAAAAGTGATTTGATTGGTGCTGCACGCGTGTAGTAAATCCATACTTTGTAGTATGTATTTTTGATAATCCTTTGATCATATGATTTTGCATTGATAATGAATTTATCGTCATAGTATATTGCTTTGTTCCAAAAAAATTTTAAATCTCTAGATAGAGTATCGTGAGGTCCTTTTCACCAAAGTTCTCCGATTAACATTTACTGTATTAATAACGTAATGTATACTAACGAAGCTATTGAGTCACAACGCGTTAGATCAGTTGTTGGAAGTGTAAATGGAAAACCCATACAAAGGTATTTCGATAATAATTAACTGTTCTCTCAATTGCCGTTTAGATTATCGACTCACTCATCTAATTTTAGGAGAACGGGTGGAAATAATTCAACTGCTACTTCACGATTATTCATGAACGCCGTAAAGGACGCAAGTAAAGGTGTACGAAATCCTGGAGAGAGAACAGGTGAGTAGATGAAAACTTCGAATCGGATCACAGTGATCTAATTGACATTTACAACTTATTTGTAGAGGAGAATGTATCGCATAGATCTGACAAAGGTCACTCTAAACGTCCTTACAGTCCCACTATGGATTATAACAAAGAGGATCAAAAAATAAAATCTCGTAAAGTCGAGAATGGATCTGAATATGATCGCTCATTTGAATCAGATCGTAGTCAAGATAGATATTTACGAGTAGGAACAGATCGCCGACCTAGTGATCAAGGTTTATATATGCCTTCACCACCAGATTACGAACGTAACAGATATGGTAATTATAAAATATTTATATGATTGACTTCAAATTAGGATTAGAATTAGTATTAAGAAAGATTAAATCACATGAATTATAGTGAATGAGAAACGACCTTCACATGTTAGGCTGTTACAACAGCCAATAAGTGTTTTAGATCGACTGGGAAAGAAAGGAGGTCTAATGACAGCATATATTAATCCTGCTTTTTTTCAAGGGTCCAGTGCCGCAAGTACGAACGCAATGCCGTTTCCGTCAGATTCGAATAATAATATCACACTTACTCCAAAAACATCTCGATGTCGTCACTGGCCTAATTGCGATCTCGGATCTGCATGCAAATTTCACCATCCTATTGAAATTTGTCCGTAAGTAATCAAATTTTATCTTCTGATACTTTCTTTACTTTTTTTCTTTTATTAAAGAAGTTATTCTATTTCAAATTTTAGAATGGTACCTAATTGTCCCAATTCTCCTAAAACTTGTTTATATATCCATCCCGCTAATCAAGATTTTGCCTCATATGATCAGCGTGGCGGTATATATACATTTGGAAATAATACGGGACAAGGAGCCTTTGATCCACGTTCTTCTGGATTAAGTTCATTTGGACTTGGTCCTATGGGTCCTATGGGTCATGGAATTTTTGGACAAGGTACTTCTTATCAAAATGGAGCATTTGGTACAGGTGTATTTGTACAAAATTCTCAGAGGCCAAGCACTACATTTGGGAAGGGCACATCTGAGCAAGGTCTAAGTGTTCAAAATCAGCAAAAAGAAGAGAAATCCAATGTAGTTATCACAGAATCTGTCAATTCAGCTACTTCTGCCACTGCAAAATCAAACGATACGTTATCAGGGCATGAAAAGGACGCTTCGTCTCAACAAGTTCAAATTCAAAAACCCGTGCCAAATGCGCCCCCTGCTGTTTCGTGTAAATTTAGTGAAAACTGTGCAAATCCTAATTGTATGTATGCACATGCAAGTCCTGCTTCTACTGGAACTGGTTCTATTCCATCCACTTTAATTGATATACCTTGTAAATTTGGTTCTGAGTGTGCTCAACCTAAATGTCGTTATTCACACCCTTCTCCAGCAACAGGTATGTAATTAAATTTTATCATTTTAGATCAAATTTAATCAATGGGTTTCGATTGATACATTATTTTTTTACATCAGTCGCGGTTTCTCAAGAACCTTGCAGATATTATCCTAATTGCCAGAATCCAGTATGTCCGTACTTACATATTGATTATAGGTATATATATTTTTAGTTTATTTTTAGTTTCGAAATTTTTAACATCTAGCATATAATCTAATAAATTTTTTAAATATTTAGCAACACAATGAAAGTTCCAACTCCTTGTCGTAATGGAGCTCATTGTGCGAGACCTGGATGTCATTTCATGCACCCATGGGATATAGAGTCGGATACTTCAAATATTCCTGTATGTATTAAATTAACTAGTTTATTAATCATTTTATACTTAAGAATTTTATTTGTTAACATTTTTAATTTTTAGTGTAAATTTGGGTTTAATTGTCGTAGACCTGATTGTGCATATGCCCATCCAATGGGTAAAAAGAATTATTCGCATATCTCTGAGCGTACTTTTGCTGTACCAGAAGAGATGACAGAAAAGGTTCTTCCACCCTCGGAGAATCAAGAAAATAAGAAAGATGATGAACCAGTTAAATCAGAAGAGATAAAAAATGAATTAAATAACAATAAGTCAGAAAATAAAGAAGATAAGAATAAATCTAATGAAGTAGAAGAGGAGTTTAATGAAGAAGATTTTAATTGGGATTTAGATTTTGATGTGGATGTAATATTAAATGATGAAGGGATAAACGGAGATGTTGTGACGGATTTGTGAAAGATACTAATAAAAAAAGAGATTTCTTTATTAGAAAGAAATAATTTTTTAAGATGTATATTTAATATGCATTTGCTTTCAGTTTTGTTTTTTTTTAACTAATTTTTTGTTGTGCTTTTTGTTATTTAGATCTTTTGTAATTGCTATAATTATATGTAGAAATATGAACAAAAGTAAATAAATGCAACTACCACACTGCTAATTATAGTATTAATTTAATATTATAATTTGTCTATTAATAATAAAATAATAGAAATTATTTTTAAATTAAAAAGCTATAATATTTATAAACATATAATTCAAATAGTACCTTTTTAATTAAGCCAAAAATTAAAGAATTGAAAATAATATAATAATAATATTATATTTTATTTTAAAATAAAAATTAGTTAATTAAAAAAGTTTTTAATATTTTTTTATATAAATTGATTTAATATTTTAATATGAAAACTTTAATAAATGCCAGTATTTTATTCAAATTTTTAGATTTTTAAAATAAAAACAAATTAAAACAAATTAATAAAAAAAAATTTTAGATATTATATATATATTTATATTAATTATATGTATATTAAATTTTATAATTGATTTTTTTTATTAATAGTAACTTAATTTAACAAATTTTATAATATAATAAGTCTTTAGTATAATACTAATATTTATATATAAAAAAAAATTTATAAAATAATAAAATTACTTAATAAAAAACATTTTAATAAAAAATATATCAATAGATCTCTAACTAAAATTTTTATTAATTTTAAAACCAATAATTCATACAATATACATTTGATTATAAAGTACAATATCTTTGTTATTTAAAATATAAAAAACTATCCCTATAAGAAATCTTTATACGGAAAGGATACGTTTTATAAACGTCTGATATACATTTTTACTGATTCCGTATAATAATTCTGTATATTTAATACATAATTCATTTTTGAATATTTTTTAAAAAATTGGTGCATATGGAATGTATGCGGAAAAATTAATATATACAGAACATATACGGAATTTTTGAACATTTTTTTTAAATAATGATTTTATCGATTTTATCGTCATAAGCTATAACACGTGATCACGTGATTTTTATTATGATACGTTTTTTGTTTATATAAACCCAGCTTTGATCTTCCACCTTGTCTTCCTGTCTTCCTCTCCCTGATTTTTTATTTCGCTATTTTTTTTTTTTTTTAAAAAAAAAAACTCTTTTTTTCTTTTATTTGTTGCCCCTTTTTTTTATTCTTACTTGCTACTCTTCTTTTAAAAACTTCTTTTCCTTTATTTTTCTAACTTCGTTGCCCTCTTTAAAAAAAAAAAAATTTTTTTTTGGTTTTATTTTTTTATTCCCATTCATTACCCTCTTTTCTTTTTTTTAAAAAAAATTATTTTTGCCCCTTTTTTTACTGAATTATTTCTGGATGTTCTCCTTTGGCAGCATAGGTTAAAGGTTAAAGATGGACTAACCGTGACTACTGACACGAAGTTTATCAGGACTGGGGAATAAAAAGCCTTATTTAGTGCAGGTAATTCCTGAGTCTCTAATTTAAAAAGAGAGGTTCCTATAAGCTGGGTTATGTAAGTTACCTTCTGCATTATTTTTCTAACTTTGTCATCCCCTTAAAAATCTTTTTTTATATCCTTCTCTAACTTCGTTATTCCTTTTTCAAAAAAAAAAAAAATTTTTATTTTACTTTTTTACTTCCACCTTACTATCCTTTCTTTTTTATTTATTTTTATTCTTTTATTTTGTAGATCAGATTTTTTTTTTGGCTGCTTGGTTCCTTTTTTCTTATTGCGGGTCAATTTTGAAGTACTTTTTTTTTGTAAGTCAGGTAGGAACCGGACGTTTGGAGACTTGGATGATTACAGGTACTATATAGGCGGAGCTTATATTTCTTTTTTTTTTTGCTTTTAGGTCGTCTGACTCCTAATGACTTGGATGAATTCAGAATTATAGGCACAATAGGGAAGCGTTAGTCTAATTGAGTTAAAGAAACGTACTAGTGTCTTTTTTCATTTATTTTGAAGGAATAGGTTATTTCTTTGGACTAAGTGCTCCTGGAGACTTTTGATTTCTTAAAAAAAATCAAATTTCTTAACGAAACATCAGTAGAAATAGTATTAATGTTTCTTTTTGTTTTGGTTTGCAATAGTTGGTTTGATAGGAATAAACTATTCATAATATATTTGTGTTTTATTTTATTTTTTTATTTTTTGATTTAATAAATAAAATTAAATTTATGTGAATAAAGTCTAGTAATAAATTATAATAAATTGTAATATAAACAGTAAATTTAATAAGTAATAATATAAATTTCATGGTAAAACAGTGATTAAATCATGTAAATTCCGTATACATTCCATGCAAATTCCGTATCCAAACCATATTTATAGTGATACAAACTTGTGCAATTTTCCATATCTTTTCAACAGTCTATTGTGATACGTTATTTCTAAGGAAAAAAATCGTATAAAAATCTTATTAAAAACATATCCAGTTTTTTTATAGGGTATTAATTGAATTTACAATATAGAATATATATATATAATATGCATAACTTAAATCAAAATAAAAAAAAGATAATATAAAATAAGTATTAAAAAAAAAAACCAAATGGTTGAAATTTAAATCTATTTTACTTAAGAATTTTTTTTTTTAAAAAAATTTTAGTTTAGTTTAGTATTCATTATATATTATAACAATAAATTGATTTTCTTAAATTAATTTTAATTTATTTTACTTATTCTATTCTAAATAAAATAATAAATAATAAATTTAAATAATTTATTTGTTTGATAGTATTTTTAAAAATAATCTTTTGCAAAAAAAAAAAATAATAAGAAAAATTTCAAATAATTATATATGATATATTTGAATTTATAATTTTAGTATTTTTTTTTTAAAAGGATAGTATATAAATAAATTTTTATAAATTACTAATATTGAAGTATTTAAATTAGTTATAATAATAAGTAAAATTTATAATTTTAGTATTTTTTTTTTAAAAAGGATATATAAATAAATTTTATTTAAATTAGTCATAATAATAAGTAAAAAATGTAAATTTATTAAGTATTTTAATTTTTGAAAATTGGTAAATATTTAAAAAAATATTAGAATTTAAATAAATTTGATTAAAAAATATTTTATTTTAATAAAAAATAATAAGATAACAGATAATTTTAATAATAATTGTCAAAATGCAAATCATTTTATTCATTATTTAGTTTTTATTCAAATTTTTGTATTAAATAAATTTATAAAATCATCAACATTCAATATACAACATTAGTTCTTATTATAGACTTATCAGAATATATTCAGATTTCATTATAATTATATTGGTGATTTATTTGAAATACTTGCATTTAATTTTACTGATTGTACACAAACTTTTTTAGAAAATTGCATTAATACTATATACAAAAAAATAGAAAAAATTTATTGTTTTTCCTATAATTTTTAATTAAACATAATTATTCTAAATGGTACTTTATAAAAAATTTTAATTAAAATATAAGAAAGAGAAAGAATGCTTACTCTTATTATCCATTGTTTAAATGTTAAAAAAACTAATACTATCATTTATTAATCACCATATCATCCCATATAATACTGAATTTGGATTTTTTAAAGTTTTTGCTAATACAGTCAACTCCCTTTATAGTCACCTCCGTTATAGTCACATTACCCTATATAGTCACCTTAGTTGAGTGTCCCAAATTTTCATATATAAAAACTATTGTTTATAGTCACAAACTACCTATAGTCACTATCACATCTTTTTTTAAAAATTTTATATATGTGATTATAAAAAGATATTTATTAAAATATAATTATTTTATGATCTAATGATCGGATTTCAATGATCTTTAGCTCATTAGATTCATCTCATTGAAAGGAATCAGATGGTAGTAATTTTATAATGATTGGATTAATATTGACCGAGAAATTCGATTTTAAAGACCAGATCGGCATTTTTTATATGTAAAATTCGCGTAACATTAAATATTTTGACTGTATTTTAATTATTATAGGTTCTAGTGATCAGATTTTAATGATCTTAGATTCATTAGAATCGTCTCATCAAGAGGAAGCCAATAGTAATAATTTTACAATGATTGAATCAATATTGACCGAGAAATTCGATTTTAAAGACCAAATCGGCATTTTTTATATGTAAAATTCGCGTAACATTAAATATTTTGACTGTATTTTAATTATTACGGGTTCTAGTGATCAGATTTTAATGATCTTGGGCTCGTTGAACTCGTCTCATCAATAGGAATCTAATGGTTATAAATCTGTAATAATTGGAATAATATTGACAAAATTACTATGATGTGAATATTTAACCAAAATTATTACAATTTATAATTCTAGCCAAAATTACTGATTTAATTATAAGATTTTATTGCTTATAGTCACATCTCATTATAGTCACCAAATATAGACTGTCCCAAATGTGTGACTATAGAGAGAGTTGACTGTACAGGAATTACTAAACCAGATTTTAACATAGACAAATTCACAGAATTTGAAAAATAATAAAATATTCTTTTTTTTTTTTTTTTTATAGTTAAAGGTTGTGTTTAGCTAGAATTTATTAAAAGGTAAAAAGAACTGAAAAAATACAGCAAATTTAATAGATAAAATAGAATCACCTAAAAAATATTTACAATTCACTCTATCTTATATAAACCTATTAAAATAAACCTAACTAATTAAAACTAGCAAGATCAGATGTAATCCATAACTTTCAATAAATGACCAGTATTACCATATACCAATATAAGAAAAATACATATACAAAATATTCTACTCTCCTCTATGATTTTCATAAGGTATGATAGTAAAATATTCATTATGTGAAAAATTATATATATATATAGACAGACTTACAGCAAAAGGTGAGGCTTGGCCAAATTTTTTTTTTTAAATTTATTCCCTAAACTGTTTGCAGGTAAATTTGCCTGCAATTTTATTTTTTAATTAAAGTTATTTTTAAGCTTTTTTGGATATTTTATTAAATAAAACAATATTTTTATAATAAATTTTATGGTATTTTTTAAGTAAAAATTGAAAAAAAAGTTCAATTTAATTAATGATTTTTAAAAGTAAATGATTTACAAATTATTACTAAATTCTTTAAAATTAAAATATCTTTTTATTTACTGATTCTAGAAACATAAAATTACTACCATTTGATGCGTCTTGATAAGAAGAATCTGATAAAATAAAGTTCAGCTTTCTATAATCATTAGGTGATAAAATATCTTCCAATATCTATAAATCTATAAAGTAATATAATCTTTTATTTACCAAATTTCCAGATACAATTTTGCTACCATTAGATGTGTCCCAATAAGAAGAATCTAACAAACTAAATTTCATCTTTTTATGATTACAAGATCTTAAGATATCTTAAAAATTCTAAAAATTTTAAAATTAATTTTAACCCCCTACAGTTTAAGGGATAAATAATTATATATTAATTTATCTGATTTTTCAAAAAAATTATTTTTTTATTTATAATATATTAATAAAAAAATATAATAATTTATAATTTATAAATTTTATGTTTTTTTTTTATTATGTTTAATGAATGATCTATTCATGCTAGAAAAAAATTAATACTTTTAATAAATTTTTTGCAAAATTTTATCCTAGTTCGTAAAAACTAATTTTAAAAATCTTTAATAATAATATAATAAGTAATAATCTTTCAAATTGATTACATATGATGCTGGAAGTCTATACTCAACAATAAAATTGAGGTGCTTATAAATTTTTCAGCACTTTAAAAAAATAAAGTTTTAAAGAAAATAAACTGGTAACTTTATTCTTCAAGACAAATACTATTAAATTACTGATCAGTTTTTCAAAAAAACATCTATATAAAAGTTATAAGCATTTAAAATTAGGTGATTTTTATATGATCAACCTATTTTTGAAACAAAAATAAATCACGTGAATGCAATTTTATTGGTCAATTATTATGATTTGAACTGTAATTTTCATTTCTAAACTTAATACTTATTAAAATCAACCTAAAAATTTTAATTCAATTCTTTATTTTTCTATTTCCAAAGCCAAATTTCTTTTTTTTTAAAAAAATTTCCTTTTATATCCATGCTTGTATTTGATTGTCTTGTTTTTCTTACAAAATCACAAATTTCTATTGGCTATTTATCACTCACGTAACAGACAAAAAATTTGAAACAATTTCCAAATATTGTCGAGTATAGACTTCTGGCATCATAATTTAAATTGCAATTTTTTTAAAATCATATAATTGTCTCAGCTTTGCCTTTTGCTATAAGCCTGCCCATATATATATATATTATTGTAATAAACTAATTAATTTAATAAAAAAAATATATATATACATTTACAAATACTTTTATAATTGATTTTTACCTATTATTACTTGTTTAAAAGAAGTTATAATAAATAAAAAGATTCAAAATACTGTTAATAGACTTTAGATAACTTTAATAACAAAAAGTAATTAATAGTAATCATTATATTTCAGTTGGTTAAAATTAGAAAATAAGATGATTTAATAAAATAATATTAGAAAATGTTCTTAAATTGTATAAAAGAATAATACTTTTTTATTATTATCCAAGTGAATTAGTTTTGTATACTACAATCAACTCTCTTTATAATCACCTCTGTTATAGTCATATTACCCTATATAGTCATCTTAGTTAAGTGTCCCAAATTTTCATAAATAAAAACTATTGTTTATAGTCATAAACTACCTATAGTCACTATTACATCTTTTTTTAAAAATTTTATACAGTATATATATGATTATAAAAAGATATTTATTAAAATATAATTATTCTATAATCTAATGATTAGATTTCAATAATCTTTAGCTTATTAGGTTCATCTCATTAAAAGGAATCAAATAGTAGTAATTTTATAATGATTGGATAATATTGACCAAGAAATTCGATTATAAAAACCAAATTGGCATTTTATACATGTAAAATTCACATAATATTAAATATTTTGACTGTATTTTAATTATTATAGGTTCTAGTGATCAGATTTTAATAATCTTAGATTTATTAGAATCATCTCATCAAGAGGAAGCCAATGGTAATAATTTTATAATGATTGAATCAATATTGACTGAGAAATTTGATTTTAAAGACCAGATCAGAATTTTTTATATGTAAAATTTGTGTAATATTAAATATTTTGACTGTATTTTAATTATTACAGGTTCTAGTGATTGGATTTAATGATCTTAGGTTCATTAGAATCGTCTTGTCAAAAGGAAGCCAATGGTAATAATTTTATAATGATTGGATTATTATTGACCGAGAAATTTGATTTTTACTGTATTTTAATAGGTACCATCCAAAATCCCAAAACTCAAAATCCCAACATTCCATTATCCCAAAAGTCAAAATCCCGACAGATACAAAATCCCGATAGGTCAAAATCCCAAAAGATATTAATAAATAAAGAAATAAATAATATTTTAAGGGGCCAATTCATATTTACTAATAACATTTTACCGACAAAATAATATTAATATAATTTATTATTTTTTATAAATAATTTTTTATTAAAAAAAAATTTTGAAATTTCATTAATTTTTTTTATTGTATTTATTATTTGATTTTATTTATTATTGTTTAAAATAAAATTTGTCTTCTTTATATTATATTGGATTGTTCCTTTAGTTAGAAAATAACACACTATATATGCATTAAATATTAGTTTTTTTCTTTATATACATATTAAATTATGATTTCAATTGGTAACTTTTCTTTTATATATAAATATCATAGTATTTTACCTGAAATTTAAACATGTCTGCTTATCAAATATGTATAAATAAGTATAAATAGTTTTTGATTACATATTAATGACATAGTTTTTTGTAATTTATTTAATGTTTATTGAAATTTATTTATTTAATATATTAAACTCTTTTTGTATTAAATATATGTATTTTAATTTTTATAGCTAAAGTGTGTAGTGAAATAATACTGCAAGTACGGCAAAATGAGTGTCAGTAAAATGTATTTGTCAGTAAAATAATTGTCAGTAATGTGAATCAGACCCTATTTTTAAATATATTAACTTGTAAAATATATTAACTCTGGCATAAATCAATATAATTCCACCAAAAACAAACCATATAATAATAGTATCATAGTAAAAATAATTGTTCTAAATAATATGAACTTCCAATTTAAGCAATACAAATATAGATTTTTTTAAAAAAAAAAATTTATCCTTGTTCCTCAGAGGACTGAGTAACATAGATTGAATTAATAAACACTAAAATAGCATAGGCTAAATTTTTTTATCATGCGAACATCACACAATTTAATAAAATACAAAAGATATATTTCTTTATTAGTATATTTATAATAAAAAAACTCCCTATTAATACATTTACAGTAAAATTATTCAGTTGTGTACTGCACATAATTATTGTAAAACCTTTTGCTTTTTATTTTTTTATTGTAAATAAAGCCCCTATTAATTATTCAGTTTGTGTATTATGCGTAATTATTTAAATAAAGTCTTTTCCCAATAAACCTTTTGCTTTCATTCTTTAACTGCAAAAACAAATTAGAAATAGAAGAAAATTGGAAGAACTATGAAATATGTGAAATTGTTCTATCCCAAAAAGAAAACAGTAAAATAAATGTTCAAAGATTTTTAATGGTAAAGAAACGAATAAGAAATAATACATATTATTGGTGTTGTGAGAAGAGGAAACAAAACAACTGTAAGGGTCGTGCAATAACAATATTTCTTAATGGATTACATTATCTTAAAAAATCTGTTGAACATAATCACTTGCCTCAGTCTAGTAATGCAAGGGTTGTAAAAGCTATTGGTCAAATTAAGCAAAAAGCTTGTGAAACTAGAGATAAACCTATTCAAATAATTCAAATTACTGTTAATATATCCCAAGAGTATTACCCTTATATGCCATCCTCTAACGCTCTTCGTACTAAAATTAAACGCGTTAAAAAAGCAGAAATGCCAGCTCAACCACAGAATGTAGAAGAAATTAACACTCCAGATTCACTTCTTGTAACTTTAAATGGTGATTCTTTCTTAATTAGAGATTGTGTAATTGGCAATAATCGAATTTTAATATTTTCTACACAAGCAAATATTCGAAGACTAACTCAGGCTCTATTTTAGCTAATGGATGGAATCTTTAAAACTGTTCCAACAGTATTTTGCCAATTATATACTCTCCATGCACCAGTTGGTGGTGAAAATTCAAGAATCCTTCCTCTTGTCTATTCATTATTAACTGGCAAATCAGAGGAAATCTATAAGTGCTTATTTGAAGAATTGGTAGATTTCGCAGCAGAAAGTAATATCACCTTGCAACCTTCAGTTATTATAACTGATTTTGAATTAGCTTCAATTAATGCATCCCGTCAAGTGTTTCCTGATATTGATAATAAGGGATGTTTCTTTCATTTGTGCCAATCTGGCTGGCGAAAGATTCAGTCATGTGGACTTGCAACTAGATATAGTAATGATGAACATTTCAGTTTAATGTTACGCCATTTATTCGCATTAGCATTTTTACTATCAAATGAAATCCCAGAAGCATTTAATGTATTAAAACCTGAAATACCTTCAGAAGCATATGAAGTAGTTCAGTGGTTTGAAGATAATTATATATATGGAAAAATACGTCGACATTTTTGAAATGGTACTATTAGTCGATCACCTCCTTTATTTCCACCCCAACTGTGGTCAACATATGATTTAAATGAAAGCAAATTCCAAGGACACAAAACAATGTAGAAGCATGGCATCGACGTTGGAAAATTTTAGTTGGCCGAAGTTATGCAGGTGTTTACACGATTATTGAAGAGCTACAAAAGCAGCAATAGAATGTAGACCTTCAAGTTGAATGTATCATTCGTGGTGAACCACGACCAGTAAAAAAGAAAATCTTATTAAATAAAGAGAAAAGAATTGTAACGATTATTAATGATAGAGAAAATCGTTCAGTAATGGATTTTTTACGTGGGATCACGCATAATCTTGCGTTATAGTTATGATTCTTTTTGTTAATATAATTTTATTTTGAAAATGATAATATTTTGTTTAGGAGAAATTGTAATAAATAAAATTATATTTAGCTTGTTACTTTGCAATAAAATGAATCTCAAATAATATTTGCATTTAATGCACTTCAATATAATTGATAATAACATCACTTTTTTTAATTAAATCGAAGTGTATAGTCTGAAAATTAACGACATAACTAATAATGTCAGTTTTTAGTTTTACATTTATTGTATTGATGTTTCGCGTTAAATATAATAACTGATTTTACTAAATTTACTTAATCTGTCAGGATTTTGTACTTGTCAGAATTCTGTACTATTGGGATTTTGTACCTGTTGGAATTTTGTACCTGTCGGGATTTTTGATTTCAGGATTTTGACTGTTGGGATTATGAAGTGTTGGGATTTTGAGTTTTGAGATTTCGTACCATACTCATTTTAATTATTACGGGTTCTAGTGATCAGATTTTAATGATCTTAGGCTCATTGGAATTGTCTTATCAAGAGAAATCTAATGGTTATAAATCCATAATAATTGGAATAATATTGATAAAATTACTATGATATGAATATTTAACCAAAATTATTATAATTTATAATTCTAGCCAAAATTACTGATTTAATTATAAAATTTTATTGCTTATAGTCATATTTTATCATAGTCACCAAATATAGACTGTCCCAAATGTGTGACTATAGAGAGAGTTGATTGTAATATAAAACAAATGATTATAATAGAAATAGGTCTTGAATATCTTAAGTATTAACTATCTCTGAATTGAAGAATATATGTAATAAAGCTGAATTAGATGAAAATATATTATATAATTTAAATATTAATAAGAGGTTATTACATCTTGCAAATATAGAAGAAAAGGTATTAATTATTTATATTGATAAACCTTTTACTATCATTATTGATTTCAATTACTTTGATAATAATAGATTTTTATCAGAAAGTATCTTTAGAATTGTATTTGATATTAATAATGCAGGAGTATATAATACATTATGGTAAAGATATTTATTTAAAAAATTTAAGAGAATATTTAATATTAAGAATAATATTAGAATATGCTAATATTTGTTAATGTTTCTAAGAATAAAGATTTGCCTTTCTTTTGTTTAGAATATCCAAAAATATAGCAACAATTGCAAATTATTTATTACATATCGGCGGATTTGTTTCATCGTCTAAATATGTTAAATTTTGTTATACAATGTATTATAAAAGTTAAAGTTATGCAATATAGTAATCTAAAAAAAATGTGTACAATTTTTAAAAGTGCAATTCAGCATGATTTTAATTTTGGCCAGAATTAACATAATTTCGGCTAGATTTAATATACCGTAACTGGTAATATGATAGTAATGATAATTAATTAAACAAAAAAAGAAAAAAAACTTTAACACCACAATAATTAAATCTATAATTACAAAACAATTTCACACTTAATAATTTGTTGAATAATAATTAATATCACTATAAATTAATAAAAAGGAAATTGTATGAAAAAAACTATATTTTAATTCAAAGAAAAAAAATTACACCACACTGTATACATGATTTTATAAAAAAATTAAGCCGCAATTGCATAATTTTAACTGTAATATTAATGTTATAATGCTGTATTAATTGCACATGCACTGCAATATATAAGAAAAAATGGAAAATACAGTAAGAAAGGACAAAGGAAGAATAAAGGAAAGAAGAGATAAATGAAAAGGGATAAAGGGAAGTAAAGATGATCAAAGAGAAATGAGGAAGGAACAAAAAAAGGTAAAGGATAGTGAAAAAGAATGAATGAAACAAAAAAAGAATGAAAGAGAATGAAAGGAAGCAAAGGAGGAATGAAAATCAATAAAGGGAACAAAAAAAAGCAACAAAAGAAGTCAAAGATCAATGAAAGAAACCAAAGATCATTGAAAAGAGACCAAAGATCAATGAAAGAAATGAAAAAAGTAATGAAAGAAACCAAGGATCAATGAAAAAAACAAAAAAAAAGCAACGAAAGAAATCAAAGATCAATGAAATAAACCAAAAAAGCAATAAAAGAAACAATGATGAAAGGAATAAAAGATCAATGAAAGGAATAACAAAAGAGCCACAAAAGATCAATGAAAGAACCATAGAAGAAACGAAAGGAATAATGAAAAAAAGAAACGAAAAAACCATGAAAAGAAGAGAAATAAAGGGGAAAAAAATGAAAGAAAAGCCAGAACACCCACCCATAGAAAAAAAAGAAAGAAAACGGTTAATATCATCTTAAAAGAAAAATAAAACAACAGGAGAAGAGACGTAAGAGACTTACTTGAATTTTCACTCATATGGTACACATCTAAAAAGACAAAAAGTTTAGTAAAAGAACAAGGGAAAGAATGAAAAGAAAACAAAAAAAAGGAGAAGAAATTAAAACTCACCTTGAATTTCCGAAATGGATAAAAACAGCCACGCCTAAAAAAAAAGAACAAGTTAATAAG
Organism: Rhizophagus clarus; assembly: GCA_015698045.1. NCBI lineage: Eukaryota > Fungi > Glomeromycota > Glomeromycetes > Glomerales > Glomeraceae > Rhizophagus > Rhizophagus clarus. The sequence goes on from BLAL01000162.1 coordinate 1,910,240, forward strand.
AGACAAAAGAAAGGAGAATAAAAGCAAAAAAAACTTACCTGTTACAGTATTTAATCCCGAAGCTAAAGGTAACGCCATTAACTAAAAAATTTAAATTGTGGTTTATAATTTTTGAAAAAAAAAATTATTTTTTTATTTTTTAAAAAAAAAATTCCCTTATCATAAAACAAATGATTTTTTATTTTTTTTAAAAAAAATTTCCCTTAAAAAAAAATGATTTTTTATTTTTTAAAAAAAAATTTCACTTAAAAAAAACGATATATTTTTTTAAAAAAAATTTCCCTTCCGCCAAAATATAAAAATCTGAAGTCTGAACAAAACTACTAGCATTGATTATCTATTTATAACATAAAAGGCAATATCGCTTGCCATTTACGATAAGCTTATCTTATGAGTTGATATAAAAAAGGAATATGTTATATATCACATGCACTTTATCTAGTTTTGAACTGGTATAACCAGTATTATGATCCGATTATTTGGGTAAACAGGTTTTTTTTTTTGAATTTATTACATTTAGATAAAAAACAATTTAAAAAAATAATTATTTTTTTTTTTTTTTTTTGTAGTATTGCCGGACGAAAACCGGACTATTGGAATTAAGGTAAGGGAGGGTTGGGGTGGTGTTTTTCGTTGTTGTTTTTTTTAATTAATTAATTATTTATTTTTTTTTTTTCTTTTTTTGTAGTGTTGCCAGACGAAAAACGTGACCGGACTTTTGGAATTAAGGTAAGGAAGGGTTGGGGGAGGTGTTTTTCGTTAGTTTTTTTATTTAATTAATTAATTATTTTTTTTTTTCTTTTTTGTAGTGTTGCCGGATGAAAAACATGACCGGACTTTTGGAATTAAGGTAAGGAGGTGTTTTTCGTTGGTTTTTTTTATTTAATTAATTAATTATTATTTTTTTTTTCTTTTCTGTAGTGTTGCCGGATGAAAAGCACGACCGGACTATTGGAATTAAGGTAAGGGAGGGTTGGGGTGGTGTTTTTTGTTTAATTAATTAATTATTTTTTTGTTTGTTTTTTCTTTTTTGTAGTGTTGTCAGACGAAAAGCACGACCGGACTATTGGAATTAAAGTAAGGGAGGGTTGGGGGAGGTATTTTTTGTTGTTTTTTTTTTAATTAATTAATTAATTATTTGTTTTTTTTCTTTTTTGTAGTGTTGCCGGACGAAAAGCACGACCGGACTATTGGAATTAAGGTAAGGGAGGGTTGGGGTGGTGTTTTTTGTTTAATTAATTAATTATTTATTTGTTTTTTTTTCTTTTTTGTAGTGTTGCCGGACGAAAAGCACGACCGGACTATTGGAATTAAGGTAAGGGAGGGTTGGGGTGGTGTTTTTCGTTGTTGTTTTTTTTAATTAATTAATTATTTATTTTTTTTTTTTCTTTTTTTGTAGTGTTGCCAGACGAAAAACGTGACCAGACTTTTGGAATTAAGGTAAGGGAGGGTTGGGGGAGGTATTTTTTGTTGTTTTTTTTTAATTAATTAATTATTTATTTGTTTTTTTTTTTCTTTTTTGTAGTGTTGCCGGACGAAAAGCACCACCGGACTATTGGAATTAAGGTAAGGGAGGGTTGGAGTGGTGTTTTTTGTTTAATTAATTAATTAATTATTTGTTTTTTTTTCTTTTTTGTAGTGTTACCGGACGAAAAGCACGACCGGACTATTGGAATTAAGGTAAGGGAGGGTTGGGGGAGGTGTTTTTCGTTGGTTTTTTTATTTAATTAATTAATTATTTTTTTTTTTCTTTTTTGTAGTGTTGCCGGACGAAAAACATGACCGGACTTTTGGAATTAAGGTAAGGAGATGTTTTTCGTTGGTTTTTTTTATTTAATTAATTAATTATTATTTTTTTTTTCTTTTTTGTAGTGTTGCCGGACGAAAAGCACGACCGGACTATTGGAATTAAGGTAAGGGAGGGTTGGGGTGGTGTTTTTTGTTTAATTAATTAATTATTTTTTTGTTTGTTTTTTCTCTTTTGTAGTGTTGTCGGATGAAAAGCACGATCGGACTATTGGAATTAAAGTAAGGGAGGGTTGGGTGAGGTGTTTTTTGTTGTTTTTTTTTTAATTAATTAATTAATTATTTGTTTTTTTTTCTTTTTTGTAGTGTTGCCGGACGAAAAGCACGACCGGACTATTGGAATTAAGGTAAGAGAGGGTTGGGGTGGTGTTTTTTGTTTAATTAATTAATTATTTATTTGTTTGTTTTTTCTTTTTTGTAGTGTTGCCAGACGAAAAACATGACCAGACTATTGGAATTAAGGTAAGGGAGGGTTGGGTGGTGTTTTTTGTTTAATTAATTAATTATTTATTTGCTTTTTTTTTCTTTTTTGTAGTGTTGCCGGATGAAAAGCATGACCGGACTTTTGGAATTAAGGACAATTAAGGTAAGGGAGGGTTGGGGTGGTGTTTTCGTTGTTTTTTTTAATTAATTAATTATTTGTTTGTTTTTTTTCTTTTTGTAGTGTTGCCGGACGAAAAGCACGACCGGACTTTTGGAATTAAGGACAATTAAGGTAAGGGAGGGTTGGGGAGGTGTTTTTCATTGTTTTTTTAATTAATTATTAATTTTTTTTTTTTTTGTAGTGTTGCCGGACGAAAAGCATGACCGGACTTTTGGAATTAAGGACAATTAAGGTAAGGGAGGGTTGGGGTGGTGTTTTTCGTTAGTTTTTTTTTTAATTAATTAATTATTTATTTTTTTTCTTTCTTTTTGTAGTGTTGCCGGACGAAAAGCACGACCGGACTTCACAATTTAATATTTTGACATTATTAAAACGATTTGTTAAATAACTTTTATAAAAGCATTCTGTGCCTTTCATATATTGTGTATTTAAAAAAAAATTATCCTTTTATTTAATGATCATAGGGCCATTGGTGTTCTGAATCTAATGATATAACTTTTACTATTCTGTTTTACCGAGTTTTACCGAATGTAAAATAAAATAAAAGTATATCGATCATAATATGACTTATCTGCAGCAAATGGAATTCCTTGAGACGCGGGTATGTTGTTTCTTTGGGAAGAATATCGGAATTGACTTTAAGAAATGTTCTAACATTTCTTCTTTTTTAATTTTTGTAGGTGATGAGTTCTCTGGGCTTATTGGGATATAGGTATATTGTTTTTGTAGAAAGGCGGTGTTCGCAAGGCTCTGTAACAACAATTATCTATTTAAAAGTCAAAGCTTTCGTACTGGTGGATTTAAATATCATGAGATTTCAATGTCGGTTAAATGAATTTTAAAATCATCGTCAGTAAATGATATAAAGAAAGATTCTTTGTCTCCATATTTTAAAAACAATTTTTAAAATTAAAAATTATTAAAAGATAATGAAAATTTTGGTTATTTCTTTATTTTCAAAATTCTTTAAATATGATGGCAAATTTATACGAAACCCAGTTATTTTTGCTGCCTTATTTAATTATTTTACATCAATAAAAAGCTTTTGGAGAATAAATAATACCATTAACAACTGCAAATAACTACAATTGTATTCATAAAACTTTTATTTGCAACTGGTGTAAAAAGTGATGGGTTCTTAAAATAGTTGATGGGTTATAAAAAGTTATTATTATTTTAATTTTTAAGTATGAGTTATAAAAAATTTTTTTATTTTCCGATTATTCTACATAAGATTGATAAGATGAATGTGTAACACAATCGTATTTTGCACTGTTTACTAATTTTTTATTAAAAATTCTTAATTTAAGCTAATTCCAAGGATCGGCGCATATGAGATGAATTTTTTAATAAATCATTTGAGAATTCATATTTGATATTCTTTATCTCAGATAATTGTTATGATCCTAATATTATTTTTTTGTTAAATTTGAAGAAGTTACAATTCCTGTTTTTATCTAAGTAAAACTATAATATTTAATTCACATACTTTTAATACAATTGAACCAAAATTTTTTTATAAAGATAAGAATAGAAAAATGTTTAATGAGCAATCAGATACACTAATCATCAAGAAGATAACAGATTAATATAAAAGATATGATTTTATTGGCTTGTTAATTACTTATTTTGCTAAAATAAATCTAGAATTATTTGTTATAAATAATCACTTTTATAATACAAGAAATCAATTATATAAACAATTAATTAGAATTATTGATCATGAAAATGCATTAAAAATTTTTTAAAAAGATCATTTACTGTTTATAAACATACTTAAAAATAGTATAAAAAGAAAGTAGGTAATGAAAAAACAGAAAAAAGTAGTATATCAAATAAAAAACAAAAGTAGTAATATTGTACCATAATTTCTTGTATATAATATCATTTATTTCAATGATTTCTAATAAAAATAACAAAATAATATGATTATTAAAAGATCTTTATTATATTCTGTTTCATGAAATACTATATAAAATAAGCCAACTAGTTATATAAAATGAAAAATAAAACAGAAAATCACTTTATTCATAAATCAATATCATCTGAATTTCTATAGCTAGTATATGAATACCTCTGAATGTTATTGAACCAGAATTTGCAAATATAGTAGTAAATTATAAGTTGTGAAAATATAAATGGAATATTAATTCTATACTGTTAAAGTACATTTCTAATGAAATTTTATCAGGCTTTTTCAATGGTATTAAGTTTCATAATTATATTATTGAACTATCAAATCATATGAATTGATTCATTAGTGAATTTTTTTGTCACAATGATCTAATGAATATCAGTTATTTTCAATGCAATATCAATCATTAATTAAAAATTTTATACTATGTAAATTAGTTTATCTTTATTTGATTCAAACTAGAGATGGTAAAATTCAACAAATAAGCAGCTTGAGTACAGTTTGGAGTTGGATGGTCCTTGACTTAGTTCAGCTTAAAGCCGACTTGCCGACTTGGACCGACTTAAGTTGGCTTGAAACGGCTTCGACCAAATTATGCGCTAATTCCTGCCAGAATTATAACATATCCTAATATAGAAGTCAATATCATTCTTACCAAAATTGAATTTTTATGAAACAGCTATCGCCAAAAAGGAAATGATCTTTGGCTCGAGTCAGTTCAGTTCGAGATGAGCCGCTCATCAGCTCATGAATCAGTTTAGTCGGTCCACTGAGCTGGAGCTAAATCAATGACTCGAATTTGAATGGGACATAGACTTTAACTTTTTTTATAATACGTTAAAAGTATCACGTATGAACTTTAAAATATCTCACTTCCTTAAATATTTCACTACATAAGGTTTCTATGATTTTTTGAATGAATTCTTTTTTATAATAAGCGCCAGATCCAAAAACCGTTTAGTTTACAGACACTTCTAAACTTCACAATCAACTTTTTATATAATTTTATTAAAAAAAATATCAATAATTTAATTTTTAATTCGTGATCCGCCTATGAACTGCAAAGTTACTATATAAATTCAGTGCAAAAAAAACTTAAAACGTTATCGTATTATCTCGTGATTCAGTAATCGGATTTCGATGAACCTTAAGCTAATTTGTAGAACTTGATGTCTCTCTTCAAAATAAAAAAGGATCATTAAAATTGGACCAATGGGTCGTGAGATAATTGCCAAAAACTATTTTTTTCGGGATGGATCAGATTCCAAATTATAAACTCGCTTTATTAATACAGAGATAAAATAAGTACGTAGGCCGTGGTACATGTTGAAGTTTCTATGTTAATGACGGGAATTTTACTATACAGGATCAGTATAAGTTAGCCACAAATAATAATTTATACAAATTTACCGTATTTATTACGTTATTATTTATATAGAAACGAATGTGATTAAATAGGAAGCAGCAATTTACCACCTGATATGCAATTATGCATTTTTATTTAATAGAAAACGGGTTTTATTTTATCGTGCTAAGTTTAATATAAATTTTTACCAAAAAAAGTTTACGGCTTAGCTTTAGCATGAATCAAACATGATTAAAAAATTGATGATTTATTAATAGAAAAAATAAAAATTACACAATTGAAAATTAATTCAAATCACCAAATCACTATATATAACAAAAAGAAAAGATATTATACACTAAAATTCTTGCGTTTGTTTATTAATGTTTCCTTTCTAGAAAATCCCGTTTTATCTATTGAACTAACCATTTCTCCTTGTCACAAATGTAATTTGTGTCTGAATAAGAAAGGATAAATAGTCTTTAATTATAATTATTGTATATCAAAAGATTTTTAGTATCAGATGGAATCTTAGAAAGCTTATCAGGTGTAGCTAATTTAATGATTTTATCCTTAAGTTCTTTTGGAGTTAATGGAGCACTAAAGAATTCAGAAGAACTATCTGCTTCAAGTGAAAGAAGATATGCAATTAAACCAGCAACGTGAGGGGAAGCCATTGAGGTTCCAGAAATAGTATTTGTAGCTCTTGTTGATCCTATCCATGCTGAAAGAATATCTTTGCCGGGTGCAAATACATCAACACATTTACCATAATTTGAGAACCAAGCACGTTCATCTTCAATGGTAGAAGCACCAACGGTAATTGCATTCTCAGCAGCAGCGGGTGAATAGTCACACGCATCACGATTGTCATTTCCGGCAGCAACAGCGAAATTAAGGCCAACATTGACAGCCTATTTTTTTTTAAATGATTAAATCAAATATTCATATATGCATGCATACATAACATAAATATTGCATCAAATTCTTACCCCATTGACGGCATCATCCAAAGTTCGACTTCTTCCACCTCCCAAACTCATGTTAGCACCTGAACCTTTGAATACTCTGCCCTCTTTGCGAGCTTTATCTTGTTCATCAAGATGGAATTTAGCAGCGTATTCAACGCCCTTAATTACGTCAGACATTGTACCGGAACCATTTGAACGTAAGACTTTGATAGCTACGATCTTTGATTTTTTAGAAACACCGAAACGTTTACCACCGACAGTACCAGCGACATGTGTTCCTATTATGATTTGAGAAAAGATGCTATTAAATCGTATTTACTGAATTTTAAATCACGTGAATATAATACATACCGTGACCGTTTCCGTCGATGTCTTCGTCACCTTGAGGGACAGTTATTCCCCATTTAGCACGACCTTCAAAGTCCGCATGACGGATATTGACACCGGTGTCAATGATATAAACGGTGACTCCCTCTCCACCTTGTTCGTCATATAAGTATTTATTGAATGTACCAAAAGACAATCTTGAACGATGAGAAATACGAGCTAATCCCCATGGTGCATTTTTTTGAAGTTCAGTAGCGTAAACAACTTGATCTCTTTCAATATAAGCGACCTATTTAAAGATGGAAGAAAAACGAGAAAGATCTTTGAGATAAAAAAAAATTATATATTCCGTCGATTTGTAGTAAATCAATCCAATTTTAGACACAAAAATCATATCATATATTGTTGCTTTAGTTGAAAACTTATTGTTTGACTTTTAACGTGTTCTTGTCAGGTTAGAATATTTACCTCGTCACTGCGTCTGATCTTATCTAAAACTTCTTTAGAGAATTTACCAGCATAACCTTGGAAACTATCGAAATCAAATGTGTGCTTGATACCAGATATAAAGTCCCCTAATAAGCCTCTTTTTGAGAGGCTTCTCTTCTCCTCAGAAACATAGTCATGAACACAGTTATGGTGATATTTAATTTTTACTTCATCAACGTGTTTCTTGAATACAATAATGTAAGAGTCGGGAATTATTTGAGCTGAATCCGAAGACACTAAAGGAGCAACGTTCTCTGAGTAAGAACTGTGATAGGGCGCAGCAGCAGCAGAGGAAACGAATATAAATGTAAGAAGGAAAAACTTTTTGTTCAGCATCATTAGTTCTGTAGATATAATACAAACGAAAGAAAAAAAATATTTCGTTTATTAAGGATTAAAGAGTATAAATAATATATAAGTGGAAACGGAACTATCGGAATAAAGAACTCCTAAGAAAGAAAATGTTTATTTTGGCGTTTTTTTAAAATAAATAAGAAATTACGCAAACCCTAGCCAATAATTAATTAAAATGTCATGTGAATCTGTGAGTGAATATATATATATGCTCCTTTGTTTCATAAATAAAAGTCTACGCAGAATAAGGTTTTCTTATCCTTGTTTAACCAATGCCAATCATCCTATTGGCGTTGAATCTTCGTTGAAGATTAGTTTTATCCTATTAAGGAAGGCTTTTAAGTAATGGTAAATGGTGACAAAATTAATGGGTAAAATTGCTCATTTTTCCCATCTATAATTTCGTAATTTACTCGTCAAAAATGATCAGATAGTGCAAATGAAATGATTATTATCCGGATTATTTGTTTATTATTTGTTGTATTGCGGAACAAATGTAATCTTATCAAAATATATATCTTTAGAACGGCAATGTAAAACCGAATATTTCCTTAGGTGATATCTCCATATAAAAAACACCTTTTTGAGTTTACGCCGTTTGGGTTTGAGATACATTACATAGTTTTTTATTATCTTTTTATTACAATTATTGCGGCATTAAAGTTCGGTGGTTTTAATAATATTAGTGGAAAATGGATCAGGACCTAAATATTCACTATCAATATCCTCGGCCGAATTCACATCATAAACAATAACGTTATAATCCAATGGCTCCTCATTAATTGTGGAATCAATATCAAACTTTTCTAATAAACGGTTAAATTTATCAGCATGTTCGGTACAAGATTCTAATTGTTTGTGTATATCTCGCGTTATTTTGGGAGGGTTCTTATACAGTTTTCTTGCGGCTTCAACTTCGACAATATAATCAGGGGCCGTTAAATACCTATCTTGTTTAAGATTCAGTAATATATTTTCAATAGAACCATGTTGTTTAATTAGTTTTAAAGCCGTTACAGGACCAACATTACGAATAGTTCCAGCAAAGTCAGTTCCACATAATATACATAAATCTATATATTGATCATGGGATAATTCTAATGATTTTTTTACTTCAACAGGTGAAATTTCTACAATCGGTTTATTCTTTTTAAAAAACTGCCTTAGTAAAATTCCATCCCCAAATACTGTTGTATCCATGTCTTCCGATACCGTAGCATCTGCAAATCCATTAGTAACCAATGATGCACACATGGCTTCTGCTTCGTGCCCATCTAACACTATACAAGGAATTCCCCAAGTTCTAATAAAATCAATAGATTCATTATACATATTCCATGTAATAGGAATTACACGTTTCTCGTATGTAGCTGCTAGATTATGATTTTTTACTTCAAGCGCTTCAAATGTTTTCAAATTTTCCGAATTTTTATTTCCTGATAGAACAGAATTTATAAGTAAATGTTCTATAAGCCCCACTTCACGTTGAGCTTTCGTAAAATTTTTATCTGTTGCTAATTTTGTTGTATCTTGAAATGACATTTTTATGACCTTTTCCATGTCTTCTTTCAATTCAACATCACTTTCTGAAGGTTCAAAATTTGGGTGTATCTCTATGAATTTTTTTTCGTCTTTCAGATTTGTTATCGTCTTTATAACAGGTTCATCAATTAAACATGTTGTTACTTTACCCTTTTCTTTGGTAACCTTTTTCGCCTTTTTAACTTTCTCTTCAACAGTAGCTTTAGAATCTTTGGTTTTTATTTTTTCTGGAGTCATGATTTGGTTGGATGGTATTTGAATTGGTATATTGTGATTTGACGTTAGAGCTTTCATTACATACATTACAAGTAATATAATGTCTTGTATAATTGGAAGCATATTTGTTTTAATTGGAGAAATGTCTGTCTTAATTGGAGGAATAAGAGGAATTTCTGTCTTAGTTAGAGAAATGTCCGTCTTAGTCGGAGGAATGTCTGTTTTAGTTAAAGGAATGTCTGTTTTAGTTGGAGGAATGTCTGTTTTGGTTAAAGGAATGTCTGTTTTGGTTGGAGAAATATCTGTCTTGGTTGGAGGAATGTCTATTTTAGTTGGAATGTCCGTCTTATCTGGATGAATATCTGCACTAATGGTCGTTCTTACTTCAGGAACAGATGTAATATTAGTCCAAGGAATTAAAGCGGGTAAAGGTTGTGAAAGTGTTTTTCCAACAACCTGTTTGATTCCAGAAGTAACATACTGATATTTAGTTTCATCTAAATTATTCAATTTTTTGACAACTATTTTCCATTTTTCAACTCTATCTTTTCTTGATTTTTCAAAATTCCAATTCCGCAATAATATTTCCGCCAACATTTTACGTTTAGCAATTTCTTTGCGTTTTTCATTTATTCGTTTTTTACCATCAAAAATAAGTATCGGTTTGATGCTATTTTGCTTTAAAAATGAAATTAGCTTATAAAATCCATAAATATGAGGATGTAATATTTCATTTTCATTTTCGTGGCGAAAACTATATACGAATCTACGTAAAAATATACTACCATCTAGTACCAATGTTTTATTTTTATAATCTTGTATTATTTTTTGTTTAATTGAATTCGGTGCAGAACGTTGTAATAATCTTGTTAAATTTTTAACTCCCATACTATAAACGCGAAAAACAAAAAGAAAAGAAAGAGAGGGAAGGGAAAGCTTAGACGCGTATTTGAGGGTCGATCGTTTTTGTGTAACGGAAGATCGATGGTCTATATACATTAAACGCTAGTCTGAAAAAAAAGCTGAAATGATAACGTCTAGTTCAGTGATTCTAGTGAGCTCACGAAAGTTTTTTTTAAATATATTAAATAGAAATTGCTTTAACTTAAAAATGGCAAAAGTAATTGACGGTAAAGCTATTGCAAAGTAATTATTATCATTTTATTAACAAATAAAAACAAAATATTCAAGCAAAGTTTTCTGAATAAAGAAATTTAAATATATTTCATTTTTTTTCAGGGATATTCGAAATCAAATTAAGAAAGAAATTGGAGAATTGAAGCAAAAATATCCGAATTTTAGCCCTCATCTTGCTATTATTCAAGTTGGTGAAAGAGAAGATTCTACAGTTTATGTTCGTCAAAAAGAAAAAGCCGCCGAAGAAGTAAGTATTTAGGAATGTCTCGTGATTTAAGTGGCGCATAATTTGTGTTACAATTCGTAAAACATAATCGCATTAGGCGGGAATCAAATTCACGCTACATAAAAAAGCTCATTCGATTACGGAAAGTGAGGTTTGTTATTTGCATTAACTTGTAGATAATTTGGATAATTTAAATTCACTCGTTGTATCACTCACGTTTAACGTGAACTTCTCTAGCTTTTAACCTCAATTCGTGAATTAAATGATAATCCTACAATTCACGGGTTTTTAGTTCAACTACCATTACCATCACATATCAATGAAAAAAACGTTGTCGAAGCTATTAGTCCAAAAAAGGATGTTGACGGGTAATTTATTTTGCTAATCTTATTTAACCAGTTAATTTGATAACACAACGATAATAATATACAAATGTACACTTAGATTTCATGCAATCAATGTTGGAAATTTAGCTAAAAGAAGTTGTGAGCCTTTGTTTTTACCTTGTACTCCTAAAGGAATTCTTGAATTATTGAAAAGATCTGGTATTTTATTATTTTATTATATTTAAGTTACATAATTTGGGTACAGAATTGTTAATTTAACGTGTAATTTTTGTTCATAGACATTAAGATTTCTGGTAAAAATGCGGTTGTGGTTGGTCGTAGTGATATCGTCGTAAGGAATAAATTAATCATAAAATCTAAATATTCATTAAAATAAGTAACATATTGATTGTGAATGTTTGTTATTTAGGGTTTTCCTGTTTTTACACTTTTATCACGTAACGATGCTACGGTTACATTATGTCATTCAAAGACCGAAAATCTTCCTGAATTAGTTTGTATTTCACAATTTGCTTTTGCTGATTCTCATTTACAACTCTAAATAAAATTTTATTTTGTCATAGATCAAGACTGCGGATATACTTGTAGTCGCCGTAGGAAAAGCTGAATTTGTTAAAGGAGATTGGATAAAACCTGGTTCTGTAGTTATTGATGTCGGCACCAACTCAATTGAAGGCAAGTATATTGTATTATTAATCCAGCACATGCGCGGTAAATTCTTGTTAAATTCGATAATCCGATTAATTTCGTAGACTCTTCCAAACAATCTGGAAGAAGATGGGTAGGAGATGTAGAATTTTCTAGTGCATCAGCTGTAGCATCTCATATAAGCCCAGTACCTGGTGGTGTAGGACCGATGACAGTAGCGATGTTATTACAAAATACCGTCGAAAGTGCAAAAAGATTTTTGCGAGAATCTAGAGAAAGAGACTTTTCTTTACTTCCTTTAAAACTTTTATCTCCTGTACCTAGTGATATAGATATTGCTTCTGCTCAAACTCCTAAACTCATTAAAGTTTTGGCTGAAGAATTGGGGTTGACCCCAAGTGAGGTAATACTTATTTGCTGCTATTGTTTTAGTTTTAAATATTTAAATTTTCTAACTTTTATTATAGTACGATTTATATGGTAAATATAAAGCAAAAGTTGATCTTTCCGTACTTGAGAGGTTAAAGAAAAGAAAAAATGGAAAATACATTGTAGTTACTGGGTATATTTGATTTTTGCCTTTGTTTTTTTTAATTTCACAAACAAAGTTATTACATATTTCACGTGCTATTATGTTTTGTAGAATTACTCCCACGCCACTTGGAGAAGGTAAATCAACAACCACCATAGGAATAGCACAAGCATTAGGAGCACATTTAAGAAAACCTACGTTTGCATGTGTAAGACAACCATCACAAGGACCAACATTTGGCATTAAAGGTGGTGCAGCGGGTGGAGGTTATGCACAAGTTATACCTATGGATGAATTTAATTTACATTTAACTGGTGACATCCATGCAGTAGTTGCTGCTAATAACTTGTTAGGTAATAATAATTTACACGTGTATTATGTAATACAATGGTATGGTCTATGCGCTCGCTAAGTTTGATTTAATTATAGCTGCTGCAATTGACGCACGGATGTTTCATGAAAAGACTCAGTCAGATAAAGTAAGTTTAATATCTATCATAAAACTATGTGTTTTTTTTTTAAAAAAAAGAGAGATTGATTAATTTGGTTAAATTTGACCATAAAAAGGCTTTATTTAACAGATTATGTCCATCTAAAAATGGAATTCGTAGTTTCGCACCTGTTATGCTTAAAAGATTACAAAAACTTGGTATTAATAAAACAAGCCCTGATGATTTAACCTCTGAAGAAATTCGAAATTTTGTCAGGTTGGATATTGATCCTGACACCATAACATGGTAAAATTTAGTTTATTTTATTTTTTATCTTTTTTTTTTTACAAACTTATAGAAGGGAGAAATGTTATTAACAAAGATAATTAATAAAAATATAGGCAAAGAGTTATTGATACAAGTGATAGATTTTTACGTAAAATTACAATAGGTCAAAATCCAACAGAAAAAGATCAAACAAGAGTAACGGGATTTGATATAGCAGTAGCATCAGAATGTATGGCAGTTCTTGCTTTAAGTACGTCATTGGCAGACATGAGAGAACGATTAGGTAGAATGGTGGTAGCCAGTAGTTTTGATAGAGGAGAAGGAATCAAATCCATAACAGCAGATGATTTAGGTGTAGGAGGAGCATTAACGGTATTGATGAAAGATGCTATAAAACCTAATCTTATGCAAACTCTTGAAGGCACTCCTGTATTTGTACATGCTGGACCTTTTGCTAATATTGCTCATGGTAATAGTTCTATATTAGCGGATAAAATTGCTTTAAGATTAGTTGGAACTGAGGAAGAAGATGAGGATAAAAGTGGTTATGTTGTTACTGAAGCTGGATTTGGTGCCGATATTGGAATGGAAAAATTTTTCAATATTAAATGCAGAACATCGGATTTAGTACCTGATGCTGTTGTTCTCGTTGCTACTGTTAGGGCTCTTAAAATGCATGGAGGCGGTCCTGAGGTAAGTTTAATAGTAAAGAGATTATTTTTATTTATTTATTTAATTCTATGATTATTAATTTGGATTTTAATTTAGGTAGTAGCTGGTTCTCCCTTACCTGAAGTTTATGTAAAAGAAAATCTTGAAATGCTAGAAAAAGGATGTGAAAATCTTGCTAAACATATCCAAAACGCAAAGATGTTTGGATTACCAGTCATAGTAGCAGTAAATCATTTTACTACAGATAGTATGGCTGAAACAGAATTAATCCGTAAAAAAGCCATAGAAGCTGGAGCTGATGATGCTTTACCTTCTTCACACTGGGAATTTGGTGGCAAAGGCGCATTAGAATTAGCAAAAGCAATAGTAAAAGTTACTAGTTCAAGTACTAAGGATAACAAACAAGAATTTAAATTTTTATATGATTTAGATAAATCTATTGAAAAAAAGATTGAAATTATTGCTAGAGAAATGTATGGAGCTGCTGGAATTCAATTAAGTGATAAAGCTCAAGAAAAAATTCAAAGTTATACAAATCAGGTAATATGGTGCAATCCTCCCCTTTAGCATTAAATTTTAATATTAACATTTTTGTTTCGCTTTTTTTTTAGGGATTCGCTAAATTGCCCATATGTATGGCGAAAACGCATTTATCGTTATCACATGATCCTAAACTTAAGGCCGTACCAAAGGATTTCGTAGTACCTGTACGTGATATTAGAGCTTCTGTTGGTGCCGGATTCTTATATCCTTTGTTAGGTGAAATGCAAACTATGCCAGGATTACCCACAGTAAGTTTATCATCAATATTTATTATTGGTAACGACTTTTTTAATAAATACTTTAATTATTTTTTGTCTTTTTAAAAAAAAAAAAAAAAATGTAGCGACCTTGTTTTTACGATGTTGATTTAGATACTGAAACAGGAAGAGTTTATGGATTATTTTAATTATTTATTCATTCATGTATGATTCATAAAACATTATTTAATTGAGAAATATAATTTATTTATTTATTTATTTTAAAGTTCATATTTACAGATCATATATGATTTGATAAAATGTTTGAATTTTCAAACCATCTAACTATCTTTCCCCCCAGAATATTTATGCAAATTCGGAAAAATAATTATTATTTTCCAGAAAAAACTATTAAAAAGAATACAGAATAACACAGAACATACCAGAAATCTTTTTTTTTTTTCGAAAAAAAAAAAAAAAAATATTCCTATACATCCTATACATAAATAATTCGTCCAACAAAAATAAAAAATTGGCATTGAAAAAAATTATTAATTTTATTTATGTGTGCAATTAAATTTAATTATTTTTCAGTAATAATATAGAAAGTATTAATTAATTAATTAATGTTATATATATATATACATATAAACATGTATATATACATTATATAAAAAAAATAATAAATCCAACACTCTTCTTGCCCAAATTAGAAAGATGGAAATTTATCCCTATGTATATCGTTACACGGTTTACCGTAAGGTTCTCTTTCTTCAGGATAAATATCAAAATTACTTGCATCACCATCACCATTAAATTTGGGAATATAAGGAGCTTGTACTTCAATTTTAATTAACTTATCCCAATCAATTTCTTTAAACCAAGGATGTGATTTAATATCATTACTACCGTCCTTTAAATTACCATATCTTTTACTTAAATCACTAGTCAAAAGTCTCTTTAAAAGATCTTTTGCCATAGGATTAAAATATGATGGATATTTAATTCTTCCTGCTAATATTTTTTCATATAATCTCATATGATCATCATCGTAAAATGGAGGATAACCTGCTAACATTTCAAATATTAGTACACCTAACGAATACCAATCTACAGCTTTTCCATATCCTTTTGATTGTATAATTTCTGGTGCTAAATAATCTGGAGTACCACATAAAGTCCAAGTTATATCTGGTACATATTTTGCAAATCCAAAATCTGTAATTTTAATATGACCATTTTTATCCAATAATAAATTCTCTGGTTTCAAATCTCTATAAATAATATCTTTATCATGTAAATATTCGAAAGCAAGTACAACTTCTGCAGCGTAAAACTTTGCTACATGATCCGGGAAACGCTATAATAGAGGTGAAAAAGGGGGGGAAATACAATCAAACAATAAATAAAGTATAATTTAATAATGATCTAATAAAATTTGAATGATCAAACAACATATTAAACTTTATAAAACTCTCATGCTCTTTAAATAATAATATCTTACCTGATTTTTTCTTAATATACTGAATAATTCACCACCAACCACGTAATCCATCACCATATATAGATTAGCGCTATCTTGAAAAGTTCCCCATAAATTAACTAAGAAAGGATGTTGAACTTGTTCAAGAATATGTTTTTCATTGTTCGTATGTTCAACTTGTTTTAAACGTACAACTTCGGATTTTTTTAATGCTTTCATGGCGTAAAATCTACTATTATATTTGGATTGAACAAGATGAACTCTACCAAAAGAACCTGTACCTAAGGTACGACAGATGGTAAAATCTGAAAGTAAAAATTTAGTATTTGGACTTGGACTTACAAAAGCATTTTGTTGATAGAGGTGACCACGACTTTTAGTTGAACTGGGATGCATGTTTTTAGTATCAGTTGGAGAAGTTGGAGATTGAGTAGCTTGTAATTTAGCGAAGAATTGTTGTTGTTGAGAATAAGAACTATAAGAAGATGGAGTAGTAGTAATAGTAGTAGAACTAGAAGCAATAGGATTAGAAGGACTAGATTGTTGTAATAAATAATTATTATTGAAATTAGAGTTATTTTTATTTATTGAAATATTTTTTGATATTATAACATCATTTTTACTTTTATTTGAAGTCGTTGAAGGTTTATTTTTAATATTGAGCATATTTTTTTTGAATAAAAATTATTTTGATGTAATATAAAGTAGTTGTGCTATTTTGGTTATGCAAGAAGGACAGTAAAAGAAATATTAAATTTCCCTGAATTATGTAGTGTATCCGGTAAAAAAAAAGTTAAAAATTTGGGTTTTTTTTAACAAGCTTTTGGGAAAGATGATCAATTTGAGTATATGCCAAATTAACAAAAAGAGGTAGCATATATATAATTATAAATTAAGATTCTTATACTAAACCTTTTTATTAGAATAAGACAAGAACCTTATTTAATAATACTAATAATACGAAACAAGTTTTTATTTAATAAAAAAAAAGAAAGCAGTACTCAAACAAAATATTCAAACAAATAAAAAATGATTTCCAAATAAGGTAGTTAATTTATAATTAAAAAGTTCATTAAACACTTCAATCAAACAACAAAGAAAAAAAAAAAAAAAGAAATCGAGAAAGAAAACCTGTTTCCCGTGATATTAGTCGTCTCAAATATTGATCCGTATGACTTTACAGATCTTGTACGACTGTCCAATCCATTATCTGTTATATTTTTTTCAACAAGTTTTAATTACGCGTTTTTTTTTCCTTATTTTCTATTAATTAATCTAAATAAATTAATAAATTTATAAATTTTTTTAAGTATCAATAATAAAAACTATTAATTAAATATAAATCTAAAAAATTTAAAGGGTAAAATAATAAAAAGTTTGTTGAAATGATAGACGCACGTATATTAATTAGTATATGCTTCGTAAAATTAAATTTTTCAGCAACTGTTTGTCAACAATGTATAGCCATAGTGCGATGATAAACTATCAACGTTATTATAGGTTTATATATAAATAGTTTATTGTAAATTCTATAAAAGTATAAAGTTGACTTCGGGAATCGGGAATGAATTGATTTGTGTACCTTATTTATTATCAGACACATTCTACAACCAGTACAATGACAATCAGTATAATGCACTTAAATAATTATTGTCGAAAAACATAATCCTGCATTAATGATAAATTTAAGTTATATTTATAAATGTACCAACGCTATGGTGGATGGGATGAATGGGACTTTACAATCCTATCCATTAACGCTGTTCACGATCTTATCGGATAAAATAAATAAAGACGAAAAATAACTGATTAGTTCTGGAACAAGAAGATTGAGAAATTTTAAAGAAAAATCGAGTTCTTGATTGACAATATAAATGATTTATATGAGAGAAGATTTTACTAAAAATGCAGATGGAATCAATATTATACCACAACTGAGAGTTCTTGATTCCACATTTATAGATGGAGAAAGTGCTCGATTATCGTCAAAAGTTAGCAGAAGGAGCAGAAGGACTTAAAACCGAACGTAATCAGTCATTAGAAAATCCAAGAAGAATGAAGAATCTGATTTATCTCATTGAAAAACATTTATAGGGCTAATTCCATATTATTAAGTTTTTTTTTTTGTATTATTATTTATTTCATTATCTTTTTAATTCATTTCGTTTGTTTCGTTATTTTGCTTTGAATTTTTAAGCAATTATAACTAAGCTACAAAATAAACTAGGATTATTTTTTCTAAAACTACAAAAAATATCAACTGTTAAGTTTAACAAAAAAAAAAGTTGTAAAATCAATGCTAAATAAAAAAGCATGAATTAATTAATTAAATACTGATTAAAAAATGGTTAGGAAATTCTTTTTGGTGACAATAATTAGAAAGAAACTAAGTTTTACACATGTTCTGTATTTATCACGAGGACATATCAAATATATTATAAATTAAACCATTTGAAGGTTCTACAATTTTTAACTGATTTTTTTAACTATTTATTATTAATATTTCATAGTTATATAAATAAAGTTCATTTCTTTATATAAATTTTACGTAATAAATAAAAAAAAAAATAATGTTTTTATAGCTTCGGATAAGAAAATAATATATAAAGAAAAATTAACAAAAAAAAGTATATAAAAAATATATATACAATATCGTAAACTATTATTCATTCCTTCAATTTAACATGCCCAGCAATGTACGGAAGAAAAATAAAAATGTACAATTACAATGAACATGAAATGAAAAGAATAAAATTAAAATTGATATTAAATAACCTAAGAGGGAAAAAATTACTCTGCCCATTACAAATGAAAAAAATAAATTTTCTACCTTCATTACAAAAAAAAATTAATACAAAATAACTTCTTACTATTGTTAATGTTTAACATCAACTTTTTTTTTTTTAAAAAAAAAAAGAAAAAGAAATGATTGAATATTTTGGTAATTCTATTCTATTGTATTTTTTGTATTGACCGAGAAAGAAAGCTAATACAATGTCAAATCTTGTAATTATAAAATCTCCTAGATATAAGTTAAATAGGTAAATGTAATATGAAAATTTGAAATAAAATAAATATATATAAAATATTTTACACTTAATAGTAATTATGCCTTGGTCTTAAATTTAAGCAAAGGAGCAAGGTCTGATAGCGGACAAGCTTTCTTCAGAAATTCATGCTAAAAGGAAAAACAAAGAATGATGTGTTAATTTATATTATTATATGGATCATCTTACTAAAAATATGAAAAATACACATATATATATACATACTTCTAAAAGTTCCAAAGCAGTTGCTCTACTTTTAACATCTACACACAAGCATACAGCTAAAAAGCTTTTAAGTTCTCGAGATAATTTTTCCGGCTTTTTCAATGTTGGGGTACCATTCGTGGCAATTAGATATAATGCTTTAAGTGGTTCTTCGTCTAAATATGGTGGCTCATTTTCTATCATTTCAATTGCCATAATTCCAAGTGACCAAATATCAACCTTGGCACCATATTCTTTTTGTTTTACTACTTCAGGTGCCATCCAATAAGGAGTTCCGACCATTGTTGCACGCTTATTTTTTTGATCAGTTAATTTAGCGCAAAACCCAAAATCAGCTATAATCAAAACAATTAATTAAAATTAATACATTAAATTGTTAAATTATGATGAATGAATCAAATCAAAATACTTACTAATTTTCACATGACCATATGCATCCAGTAGAACATTATCACTTTTAATATCACGGTGAATGATATTTTGCCCATGAAGATGTTGAAGTCCCTTGCATGTCTAAATAAATAAATAAGGAATTACATTAATAAATTGTATTTGAAATTAGAAAGTATTGTTATTAAAAATAATTTACCTCAAAGCATATAGCAGCAATTTGATCTTCCTCAAGCGTATTATTATCGATTACGTCCGTTAATGCACCACCTTCCATATATTCCATAACGACCCAAAGTTCATTACTTTTTACCAAGAATGAATCGAGGTAATTAACAATATTTGGATGTTGAGATTCTTTCATTACAAGAATTTCATTGACAATAAGCTCTTTTCGAGGTTGATGTGAAAGATCCATTTGTTTTATAGCAACTTTAGCACTCGTTGTGAGAGATTTAGCAACATATACAGATCCCGATGCACTATTATGTAATGAAACATATACGATTATTTTGTGTAGTGAATGGATCAAAATACACTCATTTCTTTCTTTTGTTTTGATTTAACTTGGAAAAAAAAAAAAAAAAATATTATTTACCCTTGACCAACTTTCTTAATTTTACTATAAATACTTGTTGGATCTCCTGATGATACT
Source organism: Rhizophagus clarus (assembly GCA_015698045.1). Classification (NCBI taxonomy): domain Eukaryota; kingdom Fungi; phylum Glomeromycota; class Glomeromycetes; order Glomerales; family Glomeraceae; genus Rhizophagus; species Rhizophagus clarus. The sequence goes on from BLAL01000162.1 coordinate 1,930,630, forward strand.
ACTGATCTCAATTTTTCCATAATTTGTGCTTCTGTCATTGTGCTAATCCTTCTCTCAGATGCAGATTTCTTTGGTGCCGGTTGTGGATTCGGTTGTTTGGGAGGAGCAGTCTGTGCTTGTTTTGGTGGTTGATTAACCTCTTGTCGTTGGGGATATTGTTGTAGTTGTTGTTTAGGTAGATTAGGACTAGATAAATTTTGTTGTTGAGGGGGATACCCTTTAATAGGCAATTGTTGTTGATTAGAGGCAGGCGGTACTGGTGGTGGCGGATGTTGATAAGTTTGTGAAGATGCAGGTACACGTTGAGATGTTGGTGACATCATAGGCTGAGAAGCAGCTTGATTATATGGCTAATATGAAATATCATTTTTTTTTTTTATTTTAAAAAAAGTACTTCGTATGTAATTTTTCATTCATTATTTAAATCATAAAATAAACCTTACGGATGGGGCAATTGGAGCAATATTTCCAGGATTTGATGGTAAACGTTGCATATTATTTGCACTTAACGTATTTTGTGGTCTTGGAGTAATTGGAGGACGATTTGGTGAATTATCAGGTCGCTATAAACGTAAAATAAAATAAATTTAAAAAATTACGATTAATAAAATTTATATTCAACCGGAATCACTCAATTACTCACAGTATCTTCTTGATACATAATTCGAGAAGAATCTGCAACACCATTACCATTACCATTCTTACTAACCATTACATTATTGCCCATATTATTTGGTTGTAATACTCTTGGATCCATCGGTCTTCCATTCATATTATTGTTACCCATTCCAGTTATTCCACCTGGTGAAATTTTATTCATATCGTATCCATTACTATTCGGATTAGGATATAATTGATTCTTCACGGGCATATTATTTTTTGGTAATAAATCAGCCCATTTATCATCTTGTTGACCAGGGAATCCAGGAATAGTTCCCATCATACCATCTTCGAAATCATCCCTTTTCTGATTTTCTGTATAAAATTCTAATACTTCATAAACCGCTTGAGGATCTTTTTCATAATCCTCTTTTGTGATAGCAGAAGCTGTCAAGAGCTTTGTCCATTGTTCAGGCATTCCCTATTAACACGTAAAATGACAAGTGTTAAACCTTTTTTTTTTTTTTTAAAAAAAAAAACATTATAATAAAGATTATACTTACTGTAAACATTCCACTAACAGGATCGAAACCGACATGTACATTATGCACAAAATTTGTAGGATTTGATACGCCGCTTAAAGGTGATCGCTAAAATTTAGGTTCAAGATAATAAAGAGTTATTATATGATAATAATAAATGTTCATAATATTATTCTTTTTAAATTCATTGAATTTATAGAATTCAGCAAACTTGGTGGAAAGAAGAGATGGATTACTAACAAATTTGAAAATCCTTTAATATAAACTTAAGATACACACAGGAATTGAAAAAAAATATTTTGATATAAATTAAAAATAAGAATAAAATGATTTAAAAGAAAAATACACTTACTGTATAAATTTCATCCATCCAACTATATAGTTCTTCATCATTTTTACAAGAAAGGTAATAAGTTTTTTCTTTCGTCTGTATTTCAAAGCAATAAGGTTTTAAATCTGTCCGCGAAACATTTGTAATCTCTTTAAGAAAGATTAGTGCAACAGCTTGATACGTGTTCTAAGTAACAAATAAAAACAAAATTAGTATACCGTTATAAAAAGTGATTCTTTAATTATATTGTGGGAATAAAAGATTTCGCAAATATAGTAGATGGTAGATGAACTCATTATACCTCGTTACGATGAAAAGTAAGGGTTTGTTCTCTAAGCAACGTCCATCGTTTTGACCATATCCAAGCTCTTAAACCATCTTCCTTCACAGAAATGTAACCCTTTTTTACTACGTTGGTATTCATTTGTAGACTCTGAAGGAGAACTATTAACGATGCTCCAATTAATAGTTCAGAACCGTACTAATATTTCGAATTTCACTCAACTTTTTGGTAAAATAAGTGGGTGACACCAAGACGGGGGACTACATATAGAGTATAAAAATTTTGGATACAGTAACTTTTTGGTAACACAGCAAAAAATACTAAAATAAGCAAAGAAATAAAAAATTTTTTCTATTTGCACAACAAAAATCAAACTAAATAAAGCATAATATTAGAGAAAAAATTGGGTATGTTAATTTACCCCCAAGATCATCACAAACGCGTGCTGCATGTGACATATATGTTTAATGTGTTGAACTAACTCAGATTTCGTGACACTCAATTAGGAAAACAATAATATAAATATCGAGAGGTTTTTTACTCATCAAAAAAAACACTTAGAATATTGAATATAGGAGAACCAACAACTATTTGAAATCTTAATCATTTAATTATCTTTTGTTGATCAATCTTAGTCAATATTAATTTTTTCGAACAAATTAAAAACTTATACATTATACGGATCTGCTATTTGTGATTTTTCTTAAATCATTTAAACAAACAGAAATCTCAAAATAATACAATGCAAATATTAATTAAGTTGCCGGTAGTATTTCCAAAAGTTATAATGTGATCATATCACGCGAAATTTTAGCCCTTCTTATGTTTGTTACGCCAAAATTATGTGAGCTACGAATCCCAGTTTGACAAAAAGAATTACCTATTATACTGGTAGCATAATGTTAATTTTTCCCAGTGCCATGTACGTCATAAGATAAATCGAGGTTTCTGATATCACGTATAAATCTAAGACATGATTGGTTCCACATTTACGAAAGGGATATTCCCAATTTATTTATTTATTTAGTTATATAAGTTTCAAATATTATTAACACGAATTCTTTGGGTGTAATTATAAAAGATCTAGAATTAGATTATATAAAGAAATGTTTTATAAAATCAAATCTTCGGCATTTTAATTTTTGATTTAATAATCATAAAATTATGCAAGTATATAAGTACAAATTAATAAAACAAATATTGCATATCTTTATATTTTAAGAACGTTTTTTTAATGCATGGGCGTGACATTAAAATTTATTGGCTAAAATGCAGTAAAACCTGAATTAGTTTTCTACTTTTTTTTAATTTATATTCCTGAAAAATAAAATTCATAAAATAAAGCTAAATTCAATAAAGCTAATACTCTTAAAGAATAAATTTCTTAAAAGATTCCAATTACTTTTTAATTTATATTATAATTAGATTTTTATTATCATATAAAATTATAATACATGGCTATTTATAACCAGAAAATATATAAAAAATAATATTCTTTATTAAGTATATATTAACCAATAAATAAATAGTATTTTTCTATATAATACTTTTTACAATTATAATATATTTAACCTTAACATTATTTTTATTTTTAAATAATTCCATTACATTTTTTGGCTATAAGATATACAATAAAATATATTACAGTAGCACCTCTATAAGTACATCCCTCTTGGAACTATAGTAAAAAAATAGCAAGATATGTACTTAGAGAAGAAGTGCATTTATAAAAAATAAAATATTAAGGGCTTTTATAAGTTGGAACTCAAGTGTACCGTATATATAGAGAGAATTTACATAATACAGTATGTTAAGAAAATAGTTGCGTGATGTAATATAAAATTGATTAAATAAAAAAATAATGGAATAATGCATTTATTTATAAAATAAATAATGTAATACATGTTATTTACCTTCTATTTAATATATTTAGAAAAAAATTTCATTATATATTTATTAATTTCCTCTTAATAGGTAAATAAAAGTATAATTAACATTAATTAAATACCTAAATTTTAATTAATTAACATTATTAGTTAAATGATACTGGTTAAACTAAAAAATATATAAAAATAATGATTATTAGCATACAATAGATCCTTATAAATAATATAAGAAAAAAAAAATTCTTTAAAATATTATGAATCTAAGAAAATTAATGGTCTAATAAATTTCAATTTGAATAGGTTAAGATCAGCAAATCATTATGTGCATATATTATTTGCTTAATTTCTCATTAATTAAAGTCCAAATTAAACCTAAATTTTTTTTATTTATAAAATTAATGTTTCCTAACAAAAATAAGTTAATTTCATGTGATTTTAATTATTAGTTATGAAGAAAACTAAATTAAATTGTTACAAAAACTAATTTTAATTTTATATTATCATTTACATTTATTTTCTCAATAATCAATGATTCAAATTGCATCAAAATTGTTTTAAATACATTGTAAAAAAATGTTTTTTATAATATATACAATTTTTGTTCCATTATAACTACTGATATTAAGAAATTTAATGTGTATAATGATTTATAGATTCAAAAATAAAGATAATAATTTTTGAACATTTTAAAAAATATATTCATACTAGTTTTAAGAAAATAATATCTATAAAACTAAATATTAAAATTTTAATATTTAATAAAGTATATTATGAACTTTTTATAAATAAAATTTTAGTTACCTAACATTTTTAATTGTAAAGATATTGAGGTTTTTATTTATGCAATTATTTTCTTAACACACTGTATATATACTTATAAAGGGTGTATTTATAGAGGTGTTACTATAATTATAATAATTACTATTAGGTTCTACTATGCAAATATTTATTTTTAATACTAAAATATCTAATTATATATGATTATTTTTTGTAATGTTAGATTAAATCTACTAATATTCAATTGCAATAATATGTATTTTGTATCTTCAATAGTATAGAATTTGATTGAAAACTTCCAATCCAACCAAATTTATTAAAGAATTATGCTTTTAAACCTTTTAAAAGTACTTTTAAACAGTATTGGGTAATTGGACAATTGAACGTTTTGAACATTTGTTCAAAACTTATCCAAAACTTGTCCAAAACTAAAACCCTTTTTCCATTGGACAGGTTTTAAACAGATCACATAACTAAATATTTAATTCAGGCCAGAATTATATCTGATTTTAGCCTAATTTTAGCCAATAATTAAAATAATATTATAATTAATTAAAATTAAGGTATTTTTTTTTGGTATTATTTTGTGATTTTACATTAACTTTTTATCCATTTAATTTATTAGATATTTACTTTCTTTTTTTTTATTTTTAGTTTAATAAAAATTTAAATTTTTGAATAGTTTTAGACTGTTCAAAACTGTATCCAAAACTGTGTTCAAAATGTTCAATACTGTCCAATTAAAAAAACTAATTGGACAAATTATTATTTTAAGAATGCTTCTAATCTTTTAAATGCATATCACTACTCAATTATCTTATTCTAATCAATTGCAATAATATATCTGATAATAAATACATAATCTGTGAATATATTCTATTATTCATCTTATAAGTTATAATTAAAGTTAATAAAAATTTTTATTTAATATCAAAAAACTTACTTCATTAATTTTACTTATCATATTTTTTAAAATTATAACAACACCTTTTTAAAAGAATAATTTTATTAAATTTTGAAACCAATGCTTATATTTAGAACTTTTTTATTGATAACATGATAAATAGGATCAAATAATGCATTTGTTTAGATAAGATTAAATAAGAAGGAAATTAATAAAAATAAAAAAAAAATTATAGATAAGAATAAGAATTCAGCTAATAAATTAAATGAATTTAAGGGTAGAGTGTATCTTCGCCACAACATATATATGATTTTAGACTAAAAAATGTAAATCATCACGTGATTCAAAATGAGCAAAATTTATGATTTCTCGCAAACTACCATATGAATTTTGTTAAATACACATTTAAAAAGAGTATAAACATGCGCTTCATTTATTTATTAAAGTGTTTAACCATTTGCTATTAGTTTTTTTGAATGTATTTAGACTTTTAAAATCAAATATGACTAATAATAAAAAAATAAAATGGTATTAATAAAAAATTTTATTTGAATAAGTAAATGCACAATGATTTTTTGACATAAATATTCTTTTTTATTATGCTATTAACTTGTAAAGTTTCATAAGTTTAAAGTTAATTTAAAGATATGTTCTCTAGGTGATTCGCAACTTACCATAGAAGATTCGCAACTTAATGATGACTTCATAGTGTAATATTTCATTATAAGCCTTATTTGTATTATACTTTACTAAAGTTTATTTGAAAAACAGAAACTCTAGTTTTCTAAAGAATACTTTTAAACAGTTTTTCATAAAATATTGAGTGAGTTTTCCTTGTAGCGAAGTAAAAAAAAAAATGATTTTTTTTTTTAGCCATATGATCAGCCATGTCGATTCCTCTACCCTTAAAAATAAAAAAATTGGTTTTCAAAAGTAAAATATAAAATATAACAAAAAAATTTTTTAAATTTAAAATGGTATAATGACTGTTATTTATAAACCATACAGTTTGAAATCTTAAAAATGTATTTATTTATATTATGTAACTTTTTTTTTACAATATTTTATTTAAATATAAATTTTGCCATATAAAATTTTTTTTTACCATATTTCATGGAATTTTTATGGATTCCATAAAAAATCCATAAAAAAAAGTCCAAAATTTTTTATTTTTATTATTGTTATTTACTAAAATTACCTATTTTTGATTCATAATACTAAAACTTCAGTTAATATTATTATTAAATCTTATAAAATAAACTGATAGAAATATACTATTTATGTTGCTTTATCATTTTATCAGCTTAGTTTTTTTTTATGACACTTGATTCATGATTTATAAAAGTTTAAAGTCATATAATATTATGGTGATTTATAGGTGATAGCTACCATATTTATATTTATTTTTTAAGTTTTTTTTCAAAAGTTAAAGTAATATTTAAAAATTTAAAAAATATGGTATATTTCTAAACAAATTGATTTAATAGTTAGATTAGTTAGGTTAAATTGGGTAAAAGTTGAAAAAATAATAAAAATATCAATTATTATTAATACTTAAAAAAAGAAAAAAGATAAAAGTTTAAATAATATATATTTATTTCAAAATAATAAATTATTATAATAAAAAGAAATTTTATATTTAATTTTTAATATCAAATTACATATGAGAAGAATGCTAAAAAAAAGAATTAAATAGTTAAAAAAAATTTTTTTTAAAATAACAAATATTTTGAACCAGATACTTAAATTTAAACTTATTTTACTTAAAAAATTTTTTTTAAAAAATTTTTAATTTAATTTCTTTTCTCAGTACTTATTCTATATTTGGTATTATTATCTTGGCAAATGTAAAGAACTGAAACTTTACGTGATACCCAAAATAACAGGAATTTAATTCTGGTAAGAACTTTAACACGTGATTTGATAAATTCTGAAGCAAATGTTTATAATAAAAATAAGATAACTGAAGAATAATAAAATTTATTAAAAAATAAAGAAATACATTATAATTTTAGTTAATAGATTGATTCTTTTGTTGGTAAGAATAACCTAAAGAGATTATTTTTTGTTGCAGATAAAATCTTAGTAATAACTAAAAAAATAAAATACAAGATAAAAGTTAAATAACCAACTACTACGACTTTACTTTACCTACAACTTATTCAATCACTATATATAATAAAATAATAATAACAAAAATAAAATAAATATAATAAATAATATAAATATAATAAATAAAATAAATATAATAAATAGGAATAATTTATTTAACGCCCCCTGCGTTATAATGCACCCCTTATCACGTGTTTAATTATTTTTATAATCTTAAGCTGTTAAGCGCGTTGCAACTTTTTATTATTTTATCATTTCGTCTTCAAGAGGCGTTCCTATAAAAAAAATCAATAAAAAAACGTTAGAAATGTTCTTAAACAAAATTAACAAAAAAAAAGAAATAAACCCTACCTTTTTGTCTCCAAAAGTCTCTGGGATGCTTCTATAAAAAAAAGATAATAGAGGAACGTTAGGGAATGTTCTTAAATGAGATTAACGAAAAAAAAGAAACAACCCTTACCTTTTCATTTCCAGATGTCTCCGAGGGCGTTCCAGGTATGGCATTTTTTTTCTTGTCTTTTTTCAATTTCGTTTTCATATTTCATTTTTATTAATTATTTTTTCTTCTTTTTATGGTTTATCTTTCGTTAATTTATTCCCCTTTTCTTTTCGTTTTCATTCACTTTCTTCTTTTTCATTATCGCTCCTTTTTCCTTTCATTCTCATGATCGTTTCATCCTTATTACTATTTGTCCTTATCGTTGTTTCATCCTTATCAATCATCGTTTCGTCTTTATCATCAATTATCATTTCGTCCTTATCATCAATTATCATTTTGTCCGTCCTTATCATCGATTATTGTTTCATACATCTGTTCTCATCATTTCGTCTTTATCATTAATTATCATTTCATCCTCATCATCGATTTCATTTCATCATCATCATTTTGCCTTCTTTTTTTTAGGTCTTAGTTTTGTGAACAAGGCATGGCATTTTTTCTTTTCTTTTTTTTCAATTTCATTTTCATATTTCATTTTTACTAATTATTTTTTCTTCTTTTTATGATTTATCTTTCGTTAATTTATTTCCCTTTTTTTTTGTTTTCATTCACCTTCTTCTTTTTCATTATCGCTCCTTTTTCCTTTCATTCTCATGATTGTTTCATCCTTATCACCATTTTGTCCTCATCGTTGTTTCATCCTCATCAATCATCATTTTGTCTTCATTATCAATTATTATTTCGTCCTTATCATCAATTATCATTTTGTTTGTCCTTATTATCGATTATTGTTTCATACATCTGTTTTCATCGCCAATTATCATTTCATCTTTATCATTAATTATCATTTCATCCTCATCATCGATTTCATTTCATCATCATCATTTCGCCTCTTTTTTTTTAGATCTTAGTTTTGCGAACAAGGTATAGCATTTTTTCTTATCTTTTTTTCAATTTTGTTTTCATATTTTATTTTTACTAACTATTTTTCTTCTTTTTATGGTTTATCTTTTGTTAATTTATTCCCTTTTCTTTTCATTTTCATTCACTTTCTTCTTTTTCATTATTGCTCCTTTTCCTTTCATTCTCATGATCGTTTCATTCTTATCACCATTTTATCCTCATCGTTGTTTCATCTTCATCAATCATCATTTTGTCTTCATCATCAATTATCATTTCGTCCTTATCATCAATTATCGTTTTGTCTGTCCTTATCATTGATTATTATTTCATCCATCCTCATCACCAATTCTCGTTTTGTCTTCATCAATTATCATTTTGTTCTCATCATCAATTATCATTTCATCCTTATCATTTCATTCTTATCATTGTTTTGTTTTTATATCATTTTATTCTTGTCATCTTTTCATTTCTCCTTATCATCTTTTCATCTTTTCATTCCTTTCTTATCATCTCTTCGTTTTTCATCATCCTTTCATTTTGTTCATCTCCCTTTTGTCATCCTTTCATTTTTTTGTCACCTTCTTGTCATCTTTTCTTTTTTTTGCCCCTCCCATTATCTTTTTATTTTCATTTCTATTCCCTTTCATTTTGTCCCTATTTTCTTTTGTTTTCGATCCTGTTCCTTTTATTTTCGCATTCTTTCTCTTTTCTTTTCACTATCTTTCTTTTTTTTTTACTATATCTTTTGTCTCCTATCATCTTCGTTATCTCCAATTATGTGTTTCTAATATTATTTCCATTATTTCTCTCTCTTATTATCATAATTGTTAGGCTTCTCTTTTTTGTATCATTATTATCATTACTAGTTATGTTAAAGATAAATAATTGTAAAAAATATTACCTTTAATAAACAGGGTTTAAAGGAATAAAGTCATAGTTTAATATATAAATTTTGTTATTTTTTTTTGTACAATAAATTTTAGCCAATTATTTTAATTCTTAATGATAATCTAAATTAAATCGCAACCAATAAAATTTATCACGTGATAGGGGTGCGTTACAACGCAGGGTGCGTTAAATAAATTTACTCTAATAAATAAAATAAATATAATAAATAAAACAAATCAAATAAATATAATAAATTATATTAATCATATTAATCAGATTGATCATATTATCATGATCATTATGATTATTATGATTATTACAATCATCATAATTATCCTAATTATTACAAATATTATGACTATTATAACTATTACAACTATTACGATTATTATAACTATTATGATCAAGCAATTTTTAACTTCAACAGTATATATTAGTGGGTATAGTACGAAATCCTAAAACTCAAAATCCTGATACCTCAAAATCCTAACACTCAAAATCCCGATAGGTGTAAAATACTGACAGGTACAAAATCCCGACAATTTTTTTTATTAATAAATTAAACCATTTGCTTTATTTTTTAATTATTCAACCACTTCCTTTGCTCGTTTCGCTCGCAGTTTTTTTTCCTAGCACCTTCCTAACCTAACCTAACTCTAACCCTAACCTAATTCTAATCTTAACCCTAACCCTAACTAATCCTAAGCTAACCCTAAAATAACCCTAAATTAACTCTAAGTAACTCCTATCTTATATAAAAAATCCAGTGTGAAACTCTTATTTAAAAATATTAATGATCTGTCGGGATTTTGCACCTGTTAGAATTTGTACCTGTCAGGATTTTGGCCTTTCGGGATTTTGATAGTTGGGAGTTTGAAGTATCAGGATTTTGAGTTTCAGGATTTCGTACAGCTCCCTATATTAGTATATATTATGTTTAAATATAAATACTTTAAAAGTTATATTAATATACAAATAAATTTTTATTTATAAATGATAATTATTTGATTTTTTTTTAATTAAAGATGATGGATATCATATACTTTATTAATTGTAAAAATTAGGATATGGTAAGTTACTTCTATATATGAAAAGATACTTTAAGGCCAAAAAGTCACAGTTTAGCCATTATGTCTAAAACATTAATAATATAATAAGGGAATAAAGGAATCAAAAAAAGAAAAGAAAAATTGTAAAGAAGAAAGATCTCTAAAATAAAAGAAAGGTTAGAAAAGCTTATTCCTCCAATGGTTAACTTCCTATTATCAGTATATTAACTACATAAACTAATCATTTGTTCTAATAATCGCTTGAGTTTTATCTTCTTGATCGTATTATTTTGCAATTTATTAAACTTGTGTGATCTGTTATCCTTATGTTGCTTAGAATTATCAGACTGTCAGTTAGACTTGTTAGAAGACACAAAATTTGACGAGAAGCTTTTTTGCTTTATTTCATGTTTTAAAATTTTATGTGACCTAAGAAGTGTTTTTGTTGGCTCTAGTTACTACTTTGAAGTGAGCAAATATCTTGTTAGAATGATTTTAGCCTTGAGAAGAAACTGCAGGATGACAGTTGTAAGTGTAAAAAGATGGAGTGGAGTGACGGTACTAAAATAATTCAACATCTTTTCACAGCTGCTTAAAGGCGAATCTTTGAAAAAATGCATTCCAAATTGAAAAGTAACCTATAAGCGACCTAAATCTATCATGCTCTTTAATAATTTTAAAAGATTTTAGGTTGCAATTAATAAGGAATTAGCTAGAAGTGCTATTAAAAAATAGTGAGTCATAATTCATATCATCAGAAATATTTATTATGATACCCTAGAACTTTTCCTGTTATTTTTGTTTAGAAAGACTTCAGGCAGCTGGAAACCATTGGACAAGAATTGAGCTGAAAAAACTATCCAGTTATCGTTATTGTAAGTTTTGAGAATATTATGATTGGATATTAATCAAACTTTTGCGGTTAAATATTTTTTCTGCACATGTATACTAACTGATACCACTTTACCTCACTTGTTGAGTTCTGAGAGGAGTTCATAACTGGTCCACTTGATCAGGATATCATATATAACAAGGTCTAACAAGAGGTTCTTCTCCATTTGGTCAAATTAAAAGCTCGTTATAATTAAATTATTACTTCCTGTAATGCCTTTATCTACCTTAATTTTCTTATTATTATTCGCAATGTCTTTATCATCACTTGAGATATTAGGAATAGACAGTATATTGGTATTTAATATTGATAAACCAGAAAGTGGTTAGTGTTAATCAGCAAGAGCAGAATTAGATGATGCATTCAAAGAAAGAAAATTTATTTTTTCCTGAGCATATAATTGTTTCTTCAATTTTTTCTTCTGATTCTTAGTCAAAACCAGTTTTCAGGAGGGATCAGTTTCAGAAAATTTAGGAGGCATAAAATACAGTTATGCAACTGATATTACTTTTGATTAGTGCAAAGTGCCAGCATCCATTTTCATATTAGATAAATTGCCAATAGTGTTAGGAATTTTTGATTTTCCTTTGTCAAGTATCTCTTTTACATGTGATTGGTGCTTTTTATTGATCTTGTCTACGTGTTGCTCAATTACTTGTGCAATATGATCAAGAGCTAGAAAAATGATAGTATTTAAAAAGGCTGAAGAGAAGAGAAAGCAAAGAAAAGTTAACGTATTAATCACTACTATTTGTTAGTAAGAGGCCTTAGGTTTGACTGTAGTAAGACCTAAGTCCATTTGGTAGTTAGAAAGCATTTGTATAAGCCAGCTGCAGTAGGCGTGGTCATAGTTATACCTTTGCAGAACTGAAACATTACTTGTATAAGTTCTCATAAAAAATCAACTACTTGGAGTTTAAGTTTAATCTCTTTCTTAACATCTTGTATTTACACAGAATCCATTTCTGAAAGAAAAAAAGGTGGTTAAGTTATCAAAAATAGCAGAAAATGCATTTGAGATATTTGGAAAAATATTGGGCTGAGTGATTAGCAAAAAAAATTCTTTAAAAGTGGTGAATTATTTAATTTAAGTAATTATTTTATTATAAATGTATAATATTTAACTAAAAAAATTAATGTAATATTTTATTTAAAGCTTTTGTTATCATATATCACAAGTCATAGTATCCCAGTTATCTTGCAAATTTCTAAAGGTTAATTTTGTACCACTATATTAATAACTCAAATTTTTATTATGAATAGAATGTGTTTAAAAGATTATATAGTAACCAAAAAATTATTTTTACATAATATTTATGCAAAATTAAATTTATTAAATAATAAAATCAATAGAAAATAAAACTTTTTATTAGATAAAAGAGGGAGAGTACTATGCATGAAAGGTGCTGTAGCTTATAATATATAGTATTTATTGATATTTTTTTTTATATAGTTATAGTTACTTGAAATTAATAAATCATTTAAATATATAAATTACATACTTTTATAATATAATATGTACATATATATATATAAAAAAAATATATAATTTAAAATAAAAACAAATTTAATAAATTCTTTATTGATTTTTTATTTATAATAAATTCAATAATAAATATAAATTTTTTATTTCTATAATTATAATATATAAGTTATTAAAAATAAAAGATCATATTAATTTAAAGATAATTAGTATAAAAATTATTTAGAAAATTTATATATAATTTATAATTTTTAATTTTTTAAAAAAAATAATTATTTTAAACCAATTAAATGTAATAATATTAAATAATCAAATTTTAGTAAATTAATACATATAAAAAAGCAGATTTATGAATTAGATTTTTAATTTAAACAGAAGAATCTAATTGTAATTCTAATAATAATTTGTATATTTTTTTTAATATATCTTAAACAATCTAGCTTATTTAAACTATTAAGCATTTTTCTTGAATAAGTCATCAGAATTAAAATTTAAAATTTTTACTACAATATTTATTATTCTTAAGTATGATAGATTTTCACTAATAAAAATACAATATAATTTATTTTTTTTGGTTTCTTAGGTATTACTGAAATAAATTCTAGGTACTTCCAATATTTTATTTTTCTTTATTAATATAATCTATTGGTTTATTTAAAATATTAAAAAAGTTATAATTTTATTTAATTAATTAAATTAATTAAGTAAAATATTAATAAATTTACCAACTGCTGGTCTTGTTTCATTAATTCTGCTAGTTGATCTAGAGTTAACATTATTTTTATAACTTTTATTTTTCATATATTTTAAAGATGCTAAAATTTAATAAATAATTTTAATTTATTTAGATTTATAAATATTTTATATAATAAATTATAAATACCTAAAATTTTATTATCCTCTTCAAATGGTTCTCCTGCTACTTCCCACTCTTTTAATGCAGTTATATTAATAGATCGTTTACTTCTGTCTGAAAAAACTCCTTGATTTTTGGCTCCTTTAATAATTCTAAAACTCTTTGGTGTCTTAAAGATAATAATTTATCTGACATATTAATACTTTTTTTTGTTAAAATATTATAATATTGTCTAATGAATCAAAAAAGCTTATTATATATTGTATATGTTCAAATCACATGATTTACTGATTTTTTTGGATATCGGTCATTAAGATGTAATCATTATAGAAAGGTTGTCATAAAGACTATTATATAATCACTACGTAACATTTATTAAAAATAAACTGGAATATATATGACTTGTTATAATTTAAAAAGTTGTTATACCAATTATTATGAAATCTTTTTTTCCCCTATATAAAACTTTATAAATTGCAATATATTAAATAGTTTTTTTAATGATCTGCATTTTAATGATTTCTGAAATGGTAGTAAATTATATTATTGTTATAAAAAAATTAAAAAGTAAACCAGATTTATTTCATGATAATTTTAAAATGCTAAAAGTAGAAAATTATAATAATATTTTTTGTCAATAATTTCTGATTAATATAAAGTTATATTGGGAATACTATATATTATATATATAATATAATTATAAGGATATTAATGAAAATATAAATACAATTATATTAATTTACAAAGAAATCTAGTATTTAAAGAATAGTATATTATATAATTTTAATGAAAAAAACGTTCTCTAAAAAAAAATTAGATGATTTTAAATCTAATCCAATTTATATTATATTAATAAATATGAAATCTTATTTAAATATCTTTATGTTAAATGAAATTTAAATGAAAAAAAAAATCTAATAAACCTTGAAATATCTATTATTTTTTTTTTTTTTTTTTAATATATATAAAATATAATATAAATTGTTAGGATTTCAGAAAATTTTGAGAGAAGTTATTTTTTTTTTTTTTATTTTATTAGTCTATAAACAGCTTGTTATTCTTAACCAATATATTTCTAATTTATTTTATATAAGCAGATTTAGAAATTTGGTATATTAATTATAGAAATTCAAATAGTGAAATTAAAAATGTTTTTTCCTTTTAAATAGTATTTTTACTTGCTAAAGTTAATTAAATATTAATTGAGATGATGGCAAAATCAGCACTAAATCAGCCCATATATTATAAATATAAAAAATGATGGTAAAAATTGTATAACCTTTTTTTTGATTATTTCTATTATATATACTATCAAAGTTTAAAATTATCAATTCTTTCAAATTGAAAATTTTAAATCCCAACTTTTTCTATAATTTGATGATTTCAAATCCCAAATTTCAAATTTCAAATTATTTTTATTAAAGATTTACTTATTTGTTTACTTTTTTTTTGTAATTTTAAATTAGAAGGTAATTAGTATAATAATTAGCATATTTTATTTACTTTAATCAAAGATAATTTTTTTTATATTCAGATTTTACTTTGGCTTATGTAGAATAATATAGAATGCCTTACCTTTAAATCATTGGATATTGAAATTAAATGTAAAAGAACAACTTTAAAAATGTTTATAAATTGTAAATTTTTAGGTTTTATATATAATCTTATACATTGATTTTTACAATTTTTAAATTCTAACAATATAGATATTGCATTCTTTTAAACCATATGATGTCCTTGTTGGCATCGCATGACTGAATTTCAATGTATCTAACTCTTACATATCCAACTAGCAAAATGAATTTAAATTTTTCGCAAACAATTTGAAATTAAAAAAACTCGTATTTAATGCGAATAGCACTTAGCTTTCACGTGACAAGTTATTACGTCAATTGCCAAATTTTGGTCAAGACGAGCAAAATTTCAACCAGTATATACTGTGTACGATGTAATAAATATATATAATACGAAAATGAAACTCGGTTAAATTTAGACATAGGAAGAAAAATTTATCTGCATAACCAACCCATCAGTTAAGTGGAAATAGTAAAAGAAAAAAAAGTAAATACACTGGGAAAAAAATTTAACTCATCGCAGGTTTTTTTTTTTTATTTTTCGTCCATTTATTTTTCTTTTAAAAAAAAACGAACGTAAAAAAAGATTTTTTAAAAATTTATTTTTTTTTTTTTTTTAAAGCTTCAAAGTATTTTCACTATTTTCATTTTTAAGTAACTTGATTTTTAAAATAACATAATTTGAACGAATGAAATAACACAATAGTGAAAAAATAAATAATTATCAATTTTGATTGAATAACTTGATTAGATTTGTGCGTATTGTACAAAGGACAAGTAAATTAAAGAACGAAAAAAAAACTAATTTACAACAATCACACAAACTTAAGGAACTTAAAAAGTTTGTGCCAATAAATAAAATAAGAACTTATAGAAAAGGAGTGGAATTTGTTAAAGTGAAAATTAAATTTATGATTTTGCGGGAGCATATTACACGAATGGTATTGAAAGGCCATACCGTATCTTTTTTGACGATCTAATACATAACTTGCGTTAACAAAATATAAAAAGGTGATAAGTAGTAAGAAGGTGGCGGGACTCTGAATTTTTAATAACAAGATCTTACTATTTAACTATTTCTTTTAACTAGTAACAATTTTTTTAATCACTATTTTTTTTTTTAACCCACCACTAAACAACATCAACGAACAACTTCTTATTTTCCAATTATTGTTATTAACAATAATAAAGAAAAAAGATTAAAAAAAAAAATAACTAAGGAAATTACTTTTGTGTTAAAAAAAAAGAAACCCACCATAAAGAATTAGTCCCCAGTCTAAAAAAGTACTAGTACTAATCATAAAAATTATAAAAAGAAGGAAAAATGTACGATGAAATTCCTTTATTCAAACCAAATACTAGAATAAGGAAAACACGTACTTTTTTAAAAAGAAAAGAGAAGAAAAAAAAATAATAAACAAAAATAGGGGTATTCATACAAAAAAATGTACAAACGAAAAAGAATAGAAAAGGGGAAAGGGGGATATATATTAAAAATATTAAATCCAAAAGAAAAGAAATTTTTTGAAAAAATTCTAAGCGATTAAATATAAGGGTAAGAAAGCGAATAAACGCAAAACATATTTACAAATAAAATCTTTCCACTAAAAATAAACAAAAAAATTGAATGATTATGTTCTCTTAATAACGAAATTCCTTGAAAGTGTCCATAAGAATGAATCGGTAATAAGGAAAAAAAATCATGATGGAAGCGGAAGTTAATGACGTAATGGCACAAATTTTTTTTGAACCAAGGATAAATACTTGTAATTTCGCAATAAAAAAAACTCATCCATGATGAAAGGAAAGATTTGGAGAAATATGTCTATGCAATAAAAAGAAAAAAAAAAAATAATAAAGGAAGGGGAGATAATATGGTGGATTATTTATTAGAATGGTGGTAATAAAAAGCAAAAAGAAAAAAAAATGAAAATATTATAACAGAAAAAAATAAAACTTGCAACAAAAAATGTACAGGTGCAGAAAAAAGGGAAAATGCAAAAAAAAATGAAAAATTATATAATAACAGAAGGAAGTGCCACACGTCTAGAAAATTTATATATGTAATATGAATTTTTTTTTTTTTTTTTTTTTTTTTGATATCGCCGCGTTGAGGAGGAATAAGGTGAAACAGAGAGGTCAATTCATGTTCCACTTGAATAGTAATTAAGATGAATATCTAGACATATTCTACACGAGAAGACACTACTTCTCTTTCTCTTCTTTCTCCACATATAATTTTGTTTTTACTGCCCGTGAATTTTCAACAAACTTCTAAGGTTTTCCGAGAGCTCGTTTAAATCATTAGAAGGATACACATGCATAGGATGATGAGCGGTAGCCATACGTTCGGGAACCATGTAAGCTGCAGCAGTTTGGTGTTGGCGGGAATTGGATGGTGTTAACATACGTAAAAGTTCTCGGGATTTTTGTTTTCTCAAAGTAGAAGTACCGGGATAATAAGGAACTCTTCTTGATTGTTCAAGATCATCCATAGCAAACATATCGTCATCAGAAGTGTTTCCAGAGGAAGGTGAGGAATAATTATCAGAGCTGATATGAACACTTGAAGTATTCTCGGGAACCGTGAACAAATTGTTGCCGCCAATAGATGACAAAGGACTTGATTCTTTACCCAAAGATTTACCATAAAATGAGGGCATTGGTAAATCACTTGGAGCAGGTGAATTATGGAAAGTAGGACCTGCATAAAGTTTAGGAGCACCAAGTCTAGCTGGGGAACTTGAAGGTGGCCTACGGGCAGACGAGTCTGAATCTGAATCGGAAGCGAAGCGAGAAACTTGACTTTGTAGCTCAATTGCGGTGCTTGAAAGACGACGTGGAGTAGATTCGATATAATGGTCCGAACGTTTCTTATTGCTAATTATATAAACAGGATTAATATATTTTTATGTATAAGAAAAAAAAAACCCACATGACATATCAAAGATATATATATACCTCTTAATAAGAATATTATCATCGGAATTAGAATATGTATCTTCTTTCTTATTACTATTCATTTCTTCCTCAAGTGCGATAATAGCATTAGAGTAATTAAGAGGAGGAAAAATAAAGGCGCTTGGTTGTGGAGTGATAGTATTATTATTATGAGATGATGACACTGACTTCACATATTTATTACTATTTACATCAGATTCGTCACCAGAACTTAAAAGTTGGATGGTATTTGCGTTAAGCATCAAGTCGGTATCAAATTCCATTGATCTTATCTCTTTACGTTGGGTACGCTTAGACCTCGAAGGAGTTACGTCAGAACGACGACGTTCTTTTGATTGGGAACGCTTTTGAGGAGGAGATTTTTCCCAACTATTAGGACGATGATGATTAACAATCTGATCCTCTTTAGTAACATCGAGAGAAGGAATTGATTTCGAATTAGAAGATTTAACAAAATCGGTAGCTGATTGAGGTCTCTTGAGAATTGAAACGGGTGTGATGACTCTAAATTTATCTTCATCTACAGAGTCGCTATGTTGATGCCTTCTTGCAGGTCTATTAGAATTACTCGTTTTTCTTTGTAATTGACCGACAGAACCATTATCAACCAAAAAATTACTATATCCAACACTTTGTTCTCTATGATATGACGAATCAAAATTATTACTGTAATTCGAAAAATTTTTGTTGCTATTACGAGAATAAATGGTATTTTCGGATGAGGATGAGATAGTAGTCTCCTTTACTTTCTGTTGATGATGATTATAAGAAAACCCGCGCTTTCCTTTGTTATTTAAAGACTTTGACCTATTAAATTGATTTCTTGCTTCTGTCTGGTTTAACAATTGTTGATTATGGTGGTGTTCGAGCCTGCTCTGTACCACAGGGGCAGAGAGAGTTGTTCTTATGTGGCTATTCATTGTCCTTAATTTTTTTTTGATTTTTTAAAATAAAAAGTGTCCAATATTATTGTAGCCAATGCCAAAATAGTTTATAGTAAAACTAATGCTACGTGAAAGGAGGAGGTCTTGTAATAGTTAGAAGCAAGTATGGACTGTCCGAACGTTAAAGGGAATTGGTTGCGGAAGGAAAAGGAAATAAAAAAAACGAAGGTAAACGAGTATATATATAAATTGAAATTGAAAGAAAAAAAAAGAAGGGAAAGAAAAAATTTTAGTATATTTATATTGGTTTTTTAAACTTAAAAAAAGTATAAGCCACCAAATTACTCATGTTACGAAAAAAGTAGAGTTTAACCCGTACAAGTTTAGTGAAAAGTCTAGGAGACTCTCGGGCGTTATGTTTGATATCGTATTATTGTTGTTATATGAGAAAGGTATTTTATGTAGAGTATTCTAAAATATGGACAAATATAATAAAAAAAAAAAAAAAAAAAAAACCTTTAATAAGTATATATAAAACGATTGAAAAAAAAAAAAAAATAATAAAGATTCGTTAAGGAAAAAAAAAAAAAATAACAAAATAAAAAATATATATATACTTTTATTCTCTCCAGCGTGGTTGGTTGAGTTGGTTATGTTGATTTTTGTTCTTTTGTTATTTGTTTTTATGTGAAGGAGGTTTGTCGAAAGTTGATGATCCAGCGCTCAAGTTGAAATTACTACGAAAAAAAAAAATTTTTTTTTTTTTTAAAAGAAAATATATTTGAACTGAAAATAGTAGTAATTGGAAAAAAAAATTTTAAAAGAAGGAGGAAGAACAAAAATGGGTGAAGCAGAGATTATAAGGAGAAATTGATGTTGAATGATGAGTAAAAATTTTAGTATAGAAAAAGGAGTTTTGTAACTTGTAACTAAATACAAGCAAATCTTTTTTTTTGACGCTCGTGTGACAACACATAAAAAAAAAACCGAACACAATACATAATATAAATTATATTTTACGAAGTAAGTAATATATGTAATATAAAAAAAAAAAAAAAGTTTGAGTATAATACTTGATTGTATTTTTTTATTATCTGTTTATAATAAATAAAAAATCTATTTATAAAATCAATATTAAAGTAAGATATGACCATTTTACATATAAATAATATATCGTCATAGAATTTATTTTAGTAACTTTTAGTAAATAACAGAATAATTAGGCTTTTTTTTTCATTAAGCTAAATTAACAATAGTAATATATATTGGAATTGTTTTGTCACAACCGATACCGAATATCAGATCATACGTTGTTGTATTATACGTATATATGAGGCGGTGAAGTAAAATAATACATATTATAATAAGGGCGCACATTAACCAAAGTAGGAATAGCGTGATGCGGGCGCAAAGCTCTAATACCGCTTAAATATTCAAGATGGAAAGACATGTTTGATTACAACTAACTAAATATTAGAAGTTACACGTACAATAAAAAGGAATTATTTTTTTTTTTTTTTTTTAAAAAAAAAAAAATTTCATATATTTTTTAGATTAAATTAAATTCATTTTATTGAAATGAAATATTTTAAAGATAATAATAAATATATATATAAAAAAAAAAACTTTGGCGGGGGGAATCAGAGATTACCAGGGCCAAAACAAATATAATTAATTTCTTTGAGCGGGAGGAGAATACCCCAACATAATCTTAAACATAACTTTAAAGCATAAAGTAATATCAAGAATTCCAACCGCATCAATTTATGCAAGTAGAATGAATGCATCAGCAAAGAGATAAGTTTTTAAAGATGTTAACGATGGTCCAAGTTCATTCAGAAAGGAGTGAAAGCAATAGAGACGTTTAAAGAAATGTGAAAAATTAAGTTTTGTTTGAACACGTTTTTTTTCGGTAATTTAATGCAGTAATCATGAGTTGTTTACTGGCAATTCTTTTTTATTCTTTTCCTACTATAGATGATCATTCGGTAGTACAAAAAGCTTAGATATACTTTTAAAACTGTTTTTCAACGTGATATTCTTATGTCATTCTAAATAAACTTTCCTTGAAGAAATTTTTGAAAAAAAAAAATTTTTGTTTCAAACCGAACGGAAACCATATAATTTGTTTAAAAAGAGAAAAATTAAAAAAAAAAATAAATAAATAATGATGACGAACTTCGCGTATCATTGAAAGAAAAAAAAAAGTTCTTTGTTGTTTAAAAGTCACTTGAGAACAAAATTTTTTCCCACCGCTTAGGAAAAAAAAAAAAAAAAAAAATTTTTTTTTGAAACGAGACAATACATGAACCACCTGAATTTATTACTATAAACTATCCCTGAATAAATACAAATTAATAAAGAGAATTCTTTACCATTCATCTTTCTTTAATATAAATTCTATCTCATCTTTTTCTGTTTTCAGTAGGACAAATTAATATTTATCCGTTTTTAATGTTATGATTGTTAATGTAATTTCCAACCATAGAAATGTTGTGTTTCGGTACTTGTTTTTTTTCAAATTGTGGGGAAATCAAAAAATATCTCGTTAAAGAACCCTTACTTTTACCCCTTTTCTTTCTCTTCAATATCCCCAATAACTCTCCTTCAATCGTTGATTTTGTACGCAAAACATAACTGCAACTAGTTGATCCAATAACTTTTCGTTCAAGTCTCTTGAGGTTTCATTCTTTTTAATAATTCGTATCTTTACGGCATCTTTCGTGTGAATATTTCCTAGAAGGTAAAATGTTCTCAATTTTCGAAAAAAGATTTTATAGTAAACTAAGGATTTATTAAGAAATAACTAATGATAAGATACTCTCAAAAAAAAAACCCAGAAAAAGAAAATTATTTTTCATTTCACCACTCTGACCAATATTAATTCAGGATAGGCTATTCAAACTAATCTCTGTTTAGAAGGTACGTTAAATAGGTTTAAATGATAAACCATTATCAATTACTTAATCAGATATTTATCAACCCATTATTAAAGTATGATTTTACGGGAGTAGCCGCAATCTTCAACAATTAACGAAAACTTTTTCATTTTCAAAAAAAAAGTTCATTATCATTGTGTCAACCATGTAAAGATTAAAAAAAAAAAGGTTGTCGTTAATAGACCATAAAAGGTTTCTTTTAATCAAATTATAGATTAGTACCTGCATTTCTCGCGTAGCAAAAAAAGTACAATGGTCGGACAGAAAATAGAAAAGCTTATAGTTAAATTAATTTACCAAGAAGGGTAAAATGAGGAGACATCATTCATACAAAATAAATTATTTCAATAATAAATAATAAAATGTAAACATGATTCAGCAACATTTCGGAAAAATTCCGTAACTCTTGTTATGTGCTCCAAGTTCGGCCACTTGCTTTGACATAAATGTCACTTATTATCATCTGCGTCTCGTTACGGGCAGTGCTCGGCGTTATTAATCAATTGGAGGTACCAAAAAAAGAGATTAGGAGAACTCTGGGCGATATAAATTATTATTACATAGTATACTATTGACGCCATCGGGCACAACTTACCATATATTTCATAAGTTCAACATTCCATAATCCGTACCCTTTTGTAGGGATCGACCAAATGAATAATTAATAAAATTAGTATCGGGCGGCTCTCACCGTGGTCCAAATATTTATTAACAAACCGGCACAGTTTTGTTTTATTTTATTATTTTTATTTTATTTCATAAATACACGCAAAACGCAAAACTTTTAACCCCACACCAACTTCAAACTATTTATCAAAAGGAAAAATTTATAATTTATCGTTATTAAATTAAATTCCCGCCATTTTTTCCTTATAAAAGAAAAGATATGCCGAGTTAGAAGTTCAATGAACAAATCAAGTTATCACACTTGAAATTATGAGAAATTTTTATTGCCACTTTTGCTATTATTATTTGTTTATTTTGAAATCTTGAGAAGTAAAAAAAAAGAGAGGAACAAAAATGGATTGTTCTTTTTTTCTCCCCACTTTTTTTTTTTTTTTAACTTTAATGTATGATTAAACTATAATAGTTTAAAAAAGTTAAATAAGTATAATTCTTTTTTTTGACGAATGGTTTTAAAAATAAACAAATAATAAACAACGTACCAGTTGACTATTCACTCCTTTATTTGTATGACAGATGAAATTACAATAATCAAATTTTTTACCTTTTTGTAGATCATCTTTTTGTATAGGGAAATTTTAAGAAAAAAAGAATTTTTTTTAGGAAAAAATCTCTTTTTTTAAAGAATATTATGAAAATTAATTGATTGTTTTAAAAAATTAAAAAAAAAAAAAAATCCCTTTTTTTTTTTAAAACTTTTAAAAAAAAGTAAAAAAAAGCTTAATTTTTTTTTCATTGACGTCTACATAAAAAAAAAAGATTTTTTTTTTTCCCATTTGAACTTTCATTGACTTTGTATACTTTTTTTTTTCTTTCTTATTATTTGATCAATGAAATACTTTCTTTTTTTTTCATTGGTTCATTTTTTTTTTTCTTTCTTTTCCTCATTAAAATAAATATATATTATATATATATGTGTATTTATTATTTATAATTTGTTTTGGTTAGATTAATAGTTGATTGTTTTACAATGATTTAAAAGTCTGGTGAACTTTTTTTTTTAAATTTCACTTTTTGTTAAATTGCCGTCCAGCCATTTTCTTTCAATTTACTTAATGTAATACTAAAATAAATTATTTTTTTTTTTACGCCCTTGTAAACTTGTAAAATTATTAGGGTTGAATGGGTTAGAATGTTATGTTACTCATGTTATGTATTGTATTGTATAACATTATACATTCCATTATACATTATATACATTATACATTTAACACATTTTTGGGTTCCGACTATAATTAAAATCCCCGATCCGAGACTCCCGAATAAACGTATGATTATAATTTCGGCTTTTTTTTTTTTGCACCACACATATCACAAATTTTTTTTTTATATCATCATAATAATGTCATAACGGCGAAAATTATCCGAGTAATCCACATGTATTACCAATGATAACCATACTATAAATGAGAAAATTAAACGCGTATCACGTTCTGTATCACGTCAATTATTTTAAATGTCCCGCGTTAAGTAATGTACCAAATACAAATATGATAAAGATGATTTTAAGATAAAACTAATAAATTATAACTAATATATGATTTATTATATGTTTGAATGTAATATATAATAATATATACAGTAAATATTGGTTTATCACCCGCTTTAAATCTTGATTGGCTTTTTGTAATAATTGTACACACAGTATTTATTATATACAGTATAATAATCTACATTTAGCATTTAGTTTATAATAAATATATTGTTGTTAAACAAACAATTTTTAAAATTTTTCGTAACTCTTTTTTTTTTTTTTGTTTCTTTCTTTTTTGTTTGCCAAATTTCCTAATTTGTATAATATTTTTGGAAAACCTCGCGCCACCTTCAAAAAAATTTTATTGTTTAAAAAAAAAAAATGTAAAATGTGTAATGTTTTTTTTTTTTTTCTTCTTTTTCTTTCCTTCTTCTTTCCTTCTTTTTTGGCGCGAAAATAAAAAAAAAAAAAATTAAAAAAAAAAAAAAAAAATGAATTTTAATTTATGCTTGATTACCTCATCCTTTAAAAAAAAAAAAATAAATAAATTTTTTTGTTTACGAAAAAAAAATTAATTAATGGGAATATTTCTTTTTAAGGGTAAATCCAATTTCAAAACAATCAGGTCACGCAAAAGAAAAAAAAAATGATGATTATTCTAACGGATCTAAAAAAGGATTTTTTGTTCATAAGATCAAATAAAAAATTTTTTATTGGTTTATTTCTTTTTAGAAATCGAAAAAAAAATAATTGAAAAATGATACGATTCCAAAGGAACTTACTAAATAAAATTGAATCCAGAAAGAACTTACTAAAAAAGAATCGACTTCATTTAAGAAAAAAATTTCAATGAATTCAAATGGAGGTTTACTAAATAATTTTCAAAAAGTCAATTTTACTAAAAATGAATGAAGTTTGTTTAACATTTAGGTAAAAATAAACTAAACCTTTTATGAATAAAAAAAAAAAATTTCTTTTTTTTTCTTCTTTTTCTTTCTTTTAAAATAAAGTTTAAACCCCTTTTAGTGTAATGATTAATTATGATTAAATGTAATCATTTTTATATTTGGAAAATCTGATTAACATTGGGAAAGGAAAAATGATTTCGTTTTGAAAAATTGATTTTTAATATTGTCGTATTATTTATTATTGGGTCAAAAAAATTAAAAATCATTTTTATTTATTAACGACATTAAGAAAGATAACATTGTAATTTATGATATTTGTTTTTTTTTAAATAATGTAGCCAAGAAAAGAAAAAAAATTCCGAAATATAATTGTAAATGAATATGTAAGAAATTTTCATAATTAATTTATTTGACATAAAGAGTAATTTTTCAATAGTAATGGCAAATTAGTAATCGCAAATATATCATAAATAGTAATTGTAAATCATACGTACAGTACATATGTATATTTTCTTAACCAAAAGGAAAATAATTTTTCTCGCTTTTCCCGTATCGTATACAAAAAACATATACATATAACAATCACATCATGGAATTTTTTTTTTTCTTTCCTAATATTCCCATACTATCTTTTTTATCATTTTTATTATCCAATTATAGTTATGAATAAATATCACTTTTATGGTTCGACTCTTTTTTTATTTAATTAATTTTTTCATGTATTTTTGTCAATTATTCTAGATATTTATAGCATGTCACATGAGTTTCATGATATTAACATGACTTACAAATTATTGATTATTTTTCCGGTTGGTATGGTTTGGTATCATCAGACATTTATATGTACAAATCGAGTTAAATGATAAAATTTAGGCTTCCCATTCTATTAATAAACTTATAATTATCAATCGTCCAAAAGAATAGGGGTTTTGGATTATCCGATAACAAATGTTTTTTTTTATTCAAGGGAGTTAGAATATTAGAATCATGTCGTCAATCCAAATAGTTTTAAAATGACATCAAGGAATGATGGATCATCAATTTTTTGGGTAATCTTTCATTTTAAATTTAGGGTTTTAGATCCGGATTATCTGGTTCAGTAGGTGCCTCCTCCAAGTCAATTCTTTAACTCTCCACGTGTTACTTATTTATCACGAGATTTGGAAGGTAGGTATTCGATTTCCGTTTGATGATGAGATTTGGAATCACGTTATATATTGTTTCATCGTTTATTCGTCAATTATGATATATATCACGATGAACTTTCGAATTTATGTCAAGATGTTTGTATAGAAAGTGTTGAACGAATCGTCATGATCGGGAACATGGTGTTACTAATCATAGGAATAAGGTTGCCTGCCGTAATTATATTTCGAATTATAACCTAAATGGGTTGCACCGTATGCCACTGCATAAAGTATCCCCGCATAATGTGTCTGTTTAATTTCCATATTTAATGATTTTTGGCCTTACAACTATTTACGGGCAATTATTATAACCACCTTCCTTTCTGAACTCCGTCTTTAGTTATATGGAGATGAAAATATATTGTACCTAGTCAACAACTCTAAAATATAATTTTTATTTTTTATTTGATACATAAAAAAAATATGTATATATTTATTTACAATGTCTTATTGACCCAGCAATGTTAAACCCCACTAAATATAAAAACTATTTATAAATCTCACAAAAACAGATAAAATCACGATTCTCTATGGTTCTATTTTCATTTCTATTTCTCCCCCTCCTCCTCCTCCTCCTTCTCCTCCTCCTTCTCCTCCTCCTTCTTCTTCTTGTTGTTGTTTTTGTTGTTGTTCAGATTGAGTAGGTAAAATTACATGTTGTTGTTCACTACATGCTAATAATGTTTGTATTTGAAATTGTAATTTATAAGTTTGTTCTAATAAATTTGTTAAATGAGTTTTTTGGGTATCAGATTCCTAAAAATCGATTTTCAAAAAATGAATTTACAATGTCACGTCAATACTATATCGATTTATTATCACATTATCATAAAGTATTACCTGTAATAATCTATCGTGATTTTTAGTCAATTCATTGATTATAACACTTTTATTATTATTCGTTGAACTTTCGGCTTTAACCTAATTATTTTCAAATTAAGTAAAAAAAAAAAAAAAGATAAAATAATAAAATTTTAAATATTTTTAATTACCTCATCTTTTTTTTCAACCTCCTTTTTCCTTTGAAGTTCCAAGATATTATCAACATTTCCTTTCAACTCTTTTTCATAATTTTTATAAATTTCATAACACTGTATAACTTTTTGTCGTTTTTTTTCTTCATCTTCATTCTTATTGTTGTTGTTATCACCACTATTTCCACCATTTCCACCATTTCCATCTTTTATTAAAGATGATGAAGAATAATCTAATAATGAATTAAATATTTCACCACTAGATTCTATTAATGATTCTAAAGTTAATAAACCTGTTATCGCAAATGATTCCAATGGTGATGGTGTAATAGTAGATGATGATGATGATGATGATGATGTTGAAAAAATATCATTCCTCGTGTTTGATGATAATGTTGATAATGTTGATGATAAAGTTGGAAAAGTGGAATTTAATGAAGTATAGGATGGATTTGGAGGATTGGATGTAAAAGATGAAAATGATATGATATTATTATTGTTATTGTTATTGTTATTATCATTCATAATTATTTAACTTTTGATTATATTTTACGTAAAAATAAATCGAAATTATGTTAATTATGCACGTGAAAATTGATACGAAAAAGTAAAGGCAACAATAATTAAAATAAAAATTTGGAAAATATTTTATAAGTATTGATGAGATTATAACTGAAAAGATGAAAATTTCTAATAATAAAATTTCAAAAATCATTTAAAAGTTAAAATGATAATAATAATAATAATAATAGTAATAATAATAATAATACTTTTTTTTTTTTTTTTTTTTTTTTTTTTTAAGAAAAAAGGTTTGGAGAAAGAAAAAAATTTTTTTTTTTATTATTATTTTTTTTTTTTTTTTTATTATTTGGATAAGCCACTAAAATCGTCGTGATTATTAATTCACATGATTATCAAAGTTTAAAAAAAAAAAAAAAAAAAATTTTTTTTTTTTAAAAAAAAAAACATTCTTTTATTTATTTATTAATTTGTTAATTTATTTTTCTTTTATTTATTTATTTCATTGAATATTAAGTGATTCAAACTAGATAATAATAAGTGTGCAGATAATTATAGTTGATATTAAATTATTCGAGTTAGAAAAATAAATCTGAAGCACACGTTAGTACTGGTACCCAGTTTGTTAGTTATATTTACTGCTATCTAATTGAAAGAGGAGTTTAATCAATTTATACATGTTTTATGATCGTTTTAATAAGATCATAATATTATATATTATAATATTTGAAAGTTCATTATATCGTATCTTACAAAAAAAAAAAAATAATAATTTCTAAACCAAGAAATTATTATTAAATTTATCCCCACCAGATCTCCCAACTATTTATATTTATCTATTTCTATTCTTCTTTCGATTTTTTTTGAACAAAAGGTACTTTGATTCTAACAATTATAAAAATTATTAACATGGCTAAAGAACCTGAAGCATAACAAATTCCAGAACCTGATAGCCAATATAATCCGCAAGCAGCAATTGGTCCGAATGCTCTACCTAATTGTCCAGAAGATCTAAATCTTCCTAAAGCTTCTCCTTTTGGTATTAAGTTTTGCGCATCTTTTCCTTGGGTTTGATCATCATCACATTGCATTGAAGCTATTGATGTTAAACAATTTACTACTGTAGCAGAAGTGAATGCCAAAAAAGTAGCTCCAACATAAAGCCATGTTATACCATCAATATAAAGCCAAGTTTTACCATTTGGTAATTTGGTCAAATATGAAATAATGGCTAAAGCAATTGAACATGACAATACACCTTGTATTACCAATCGTTTCTCTCCTATATCATAACCTTTACGTCTAACATAACCTCCTTGTATAATAGCTGATAATATACCTATATATCCTAATAATTTGCCATTTTGCATATTTGTAAAATCGAATAAATCGAATGTTAAGAATGTTAAAGTAAATTCCATTCCCGCGAAAAAGAACAAATAAAGGAAATGTATCCAATTTAATATTTTTAAATTTGATCTTCTTTCTGATACTGAAATCGTATTGTTATTCTGTGATTTTTCTATAGTGTTGAGAGATTCTTCTTGTTGGGATGAAGTTTCGTTTGAAATTTTTGCTGTTTCTGGTAATGCTATATACAAATAAAATGTTTCAACACTTAATAATATTAATGCTACAAATGCTGGCATTGAATATGGATTTAGACCCCATTCTACAAATTGTGGAAATAATTTTGCTAGATCTTTTGATGCAAAATATGCTCCAAGTGCTGGTCCTAATGTAAACGAAATTGCAAATGCTATTCCAACTAATGCCTGTAATATATAATAGCATTATGCGTAAGGCAAATATACATTAGTTCATGCAGATTTAACAAGATTATTATTGGATGAAGTATAAGACCCATCCAATAGAAGTGTCAGAAATCTGACAGTAAAGTCATATACATTAAAAATTACTAACCAAGTGTCTTGATCTGGTTTGTTGCGTTGTAACATCGGATACAATTGCTATTGATAATTGTACATTTCCTTCACTTAATCCACCAACTATACGAGCTAATACGAACCAACCAAATGATCTTGCAAATAACCATAGAAATGTTGATATAATATTACCAATCTATATCAAAAATATGAATATAAATATACAAATTACGTATATATCTGCAGTATATATTCATTAAAAAAGTACTAACCATGGTGACTAACAATGTATTTCTTCTTCCAAATCTATCAGAAAAAGATCCGATAAATGGTGATGCAGCAAATTGTAAAAAAGAATATAATGACCCTAATGCACCACCCAATAATACTAAATCCCATTTTGGATTTGTTCCTCCTCCTGTTATTTCCTTAAATAATTGTATTTGCCTTAAAAACAAACTTAATAATGTATTCTAAATAAAAGAAATATGTTTTGTTAAAATAAAAATAAAAAAAAATAAAATCAGGTAAAAAGAAGTATACCTCATCGCCTTGTTCTCTATTCCGATATTCTTGTAATAACCTGGGAAATAATGGCAAAATAATAGTAAAAGCTAAAATATCAAGTAATAATGCTGTAAAGACCACTATAACAGTCTTTTTTACTATTTCTGGTGACGTATTTTCATTCCTTTTTATTTCTGTTTTTGAAGACATTGCAGAAATTGTTTTCGCGTGTGGTGAACCCTATGTCCGAAATAAACTATTTTAAAAAATTCAGAGTTCTGGCCAGTAAAAATTCATAACAGGCTGCGCGTTTGATTGGCCAGATCTTCTCGTACCATATATTTAAACCAAAAAACGAACGGGTTTTACCAGACCAATAATTTGAAACACCGAAACACTTTCTCTAAATTGGGTACTTGTCAATGCGTCCATAAATTCATTAAAGTTTAATACAGACAATCAAAAATTAAAACGTTTCATCTCATAAATGATTTTCCTAATTTATTTTGAATATTATGTATGTATATTGTACATTATTAATAAATGTATGATTTAATATCTTTTGCACTTTACATAATGCATAAATTTTATTCCAAGAAATAAATTTGAGTATCCAAGGAAATACTTTTTTAAGTTAAAAAAATTTTTTTTTACCGTTTAGATATATAAATATAAATATATATATATATAATTTGCATTGTTTCAAATTAATTTTTTTTTCGATCTTATCCTTCGAAAAACAAAAAAATTATTCTAAACACACGATTTCTTGCTTTTTCTTTGTCATTTGTAGCAGCTAAATAAATTCGTACATTCACATTGCCACACAGGACTTTTCGCGTTTAACCGCATGCATAAATTTCTATTTATATAATGAATTTTACATTCAAGCTGCGGTAGATGCTAAATAAAACGTAATTATGCGTCAAAAAACTGAAAATGAGTTAATGCAAACGTCCAAGACCCATGTGATATATAGAACCGATAACTAAAAGATGGACAAAGTTTATTTTATTGCGTGTAAAAAGTGCTGCAAGTGTATATGCGTATATAAGCATATGCGTGGTTAATTCTAAAAACAAATTATTTTGGTTAAAAAAAAAAAAAAGTTTGATATGCACCATTTAAATTCTGCTGTTGAAAATATACGGCAAGATGGCGCTTGGGGAAATTGCTGCACAAATATTTTTTTTTTTTTTTTTTTTCTTTCTCCCCAAATTTATATTAAAAAACATAAGATTGGTCGAAAATTCTGGATTCCCATTTTCGCATGTTTTTAAACCTTTTCTTCTTTACAAATTAATTCGGATCATCTAATCCTGGTAAAAGTCTATGAAAACTTGATGATAATCTGGTCCTATAAAATAGTGATTGGTGGAAATTTTATTATAATTTAGGCGGGAATTATTTGTTTGTATTAGATGAAACGTTAAAAAAACTCTTGTTTAAATATATTAAAATTATATTACAAATTAGTAAATAATTCCATATTACCTAATATTCAATCATTAAATGTTAATAATATTTGTTTGATTTCAACTGGCTGAAACATTTTTTCTTTCTCTTTTTTCTTTTATTATCACATTATTCACATTATAATGATTATAACGGAAATACCTCTTTCATTAAACGCAGTATTAATATTGTTGTATTATTGTATTATTTTATTATTATCGATCCAATTTAAATAAAATCATTTGAAAATCCTAATAATGTTTTTTCCTTTCTTTGATGCAGCCTTATTTAAATTTAGATATTTATTTATTTATTTGTTTATTTATTATAAACCTGTTTAAATTAAAAGCGCTAATTAAAATAAACCTCTTGGCGGCTATTTTTTAGCAAGATTCCATGATGAAGGAAAAAAAAAACAATCGCTCTTTATATGTAATGTTATAGTAAATACTTGATGAATTTCAAGTAATATTAGATGTGTTACCAGATCATCGTACTATATTTTATATCATTTAACAACATTTCAAATTTGTATCACAAAATTATAATTTGTATTACCACAAACTCCATGTTACTTTCAAAAGAGTGGCTGTTTCAGGTATTACTAGTATAAAAAAAATTGGTATAAATATATATTATATTCTTCTTCATTTTTACGGAGTTTTTTTTTTGTTTTTGTGAGACTTTCAAATATAGATTTGAGTAATATTTTGATCTATATTACCCTTGTAATTTCACACTTTTCTGAAAACCTTCAAAAAGGTTCAGTTACTTTCTCCCTTTAAACGCAAGAGAAACGATGCCATTTACTTGCCTTCCTTATATTACCGCATAATCGATTCATTCCACTTTCATTTTTTTTACTCTTTACCTGAATATCAAGAACCTTCTCTTGCTTAATCGTTTCTCGTCTTTTTTTTCTTTTACAAAATATTATAAATATTACCTACACTAAAAAAAATTAATAACTTTACTCATCTCATCTGAATAAATCTTTAAAAGAAAAAGTGTAAAAATTGTACAAAAGCTTTGTTCATAATTTCTCTTAGACTTATTTTTTTTTCTTCTTATTTGAACTATTTTTTTTTTTAGACCTTTTTTTTTTCTTTTTCTTTCTTCTTCTTTTTAATAGTTTCTCTTTTGTTAAAAAAAAAAAAATTTTTTTTTTTTTAACTCGCAATCACAAAAAGTATATATATATATATATTTCCTTTTTATTAATTATTTTATTTTTATTTTATTTTCTTTTTCTTTTTCTTTCTTTCTTTTTTTTTCTTTTTCTGCGAGTGTATAAAAAGTTCCTTTATTATACTATTAAAAATCTACTTAATAATATATTATATCTTACTATTATATTAAGAAATATAACATCGTTTGTTCCTCTTTGAAGATGATCCCTCGTGCCATGATGGATGACTCAACGTCCAAGGGTAAAGCTGATTTACATCAACCAAAAGCAAATAATAAACCACAGGGTCAGGTTAGTGTAACTTTACCATTATTTTTTTTTTTCCACTATGATTAATGATTTTGATCGTTCTTGATCAAAAACTTGCAATACATACATTATATATTTGCTTAGTAATACAATCACCACAAAAATCTAAACATATTTTTTTTTTCCTCCCTCCTTCCCTATCAAATATTCTGGCTCTCCAACTATCCAATTATTCAACTTCCCAACACTTCATACTGCTTCAATACCAACTCCAATTTTCACATTATATTATATACATTGCAGCAATTGGCTGCTCTTTTAAGAGGAAAACTTGACTATGATTATGATATGTTTGGAACACAAAGACAAGAAGTTAGTCGTTCAAATAGTGCCCCACCAACTCAAGTAGTGGATCAGCTTAGTCGGTTTGATCCTTCAGAAATAGATCCTTCTTCATTAGATCCGCGTTTGGATCCCGATTATCCAGCATATTTTTATGCAAATTCTCGTCTTGATCCCAGACTCCCACCTCCTTTGTATACCCCAGGGCAATCTTGGCAATTATGGGCTGGTGGCGGTTTAGGTGGACTAAATAATAAGTCTAATAACGGTTCTTCTAACCAACCTCCAAAGTCTAAAATTTTGGAAAAATTTAGAGGTCTGGGTATGTATCACTTTAAATATGTGATAAAATTTGTCGTCAGATAAAAAAAAAAAGCTCATACGAAAGTTCAGTTCTTTTTTTTTTTTAAAAAAAAAAAAGAAAAGAAAAGAAACGAAACAATAACGAGTTTACAAATATTAATATCTGTAGATCAGTAACATTACATAAAGTGTTAATTTAGTAATTCCATTAACCCATTAAGTCAACAATTAAAATACACGCTTTTTATTATGACACATATTTACGCATTTAATATACATCAATGCTTAATTAATCTAAAAAAATATATTTTCTTTTTTATTTCCATTTAATTTCCATTTATAACCAATTTTAACGAATTTTATTTTATTTTGATGTTGTTATTTGTAATTATTTTATTAGATGCCGATGATGATTTTCTACGTGAACATCCTTTAGATCAAAGTTTAGAACCGGAAAATCATTCAACATTCGGAGTACAACAGGATTTTTCCAATGAAACTGGTGGTCAATATGAACAATTCAGTACCCACGTTGGCAGCAGTGCTCCATCGCTTTGGCGGAATGAATTGACATCTCCACCACCTCAAATAGGAGCTAATGATCCACATTCACCAAATAAACGGAAAAATTTAGTAGATATGATCCAAGAAGATTTCCCACGAACTCCTTCTCCAATGTATGCCCTTAGACAAGCTCAAGCACGTCAAGCACTTGCTGAAGCAAACGTAGTTTCATCAAATACTAATGTCGATATGGGTAATGATTCCTTTGACGTTCATGACCTTAGAACTGCTCTTGAATTGGAAGATCCACTTGGCCACTCAAATCATTATTCAAATGCATTACGTGATGATGAACATATGAACATGAAATCTGTTATTAATGCTGCCCTAGATGAAGATTATGAGCATCGAATAGGAGCTTATACAAGAGGAACTTCACCTCCACCAGCACTTCGTAATACTAAATTTTCTCCACCACCTCGTGCTTCATCAACACCACCTACTCAAAATCATTTTCGTAATCATAGCCTTAATTTTCCACAAGAATTTCATGGAGATTTGTCTCATAATGATTTATACTATAATTTAAAAGGTTTGGAAGGAACTGTATGTATTTGGTTTTTTTTATTTGATGATGATTATTATAATCGTTATGCAATAGTTTTACAATTAATTTTGATATAATTTTTTTTAGGATGATTATGAAACTCTCCAACAAGCTCACCTTCTCCGCCAACAACAACTTAAGCAACAGCAGCAACAACGTTTGAAGATGCAACAATCACAATACAGCTCTTTGTTTAATGATAGTCCCACTTCGACTGGATATCAATATGGACTTGGTGATTATTTTTTTTTTTTTTTTCTTTAAAAAAAAAAGCTTTTGTTCGTTCACTAACTTAACCCTTTTTAAATAAAACAAATTAATCTATAGAACCTTATAATTCTTCTGTATGGGATGCACGCGACGAAGCTGTTTTAAGTCGAAATCTTCTTTCTGCTGATTTAGCATATGGACGTAGTAATTCTTTGAGTGCTTTAAATTCTGGACGAGGATCTATTGATTATCAAAAAGCACTTCAACAACAACAACTTGGTTCAATTGGTGGTAGTAGAGCCGAACAATTGCTATCGTCTGAATATGGTACAACAAAAGCTAATCCGTACTATAGTTCATCTAATCTTAGCAATACTGGTGGTTTGGGTTCTCTTGCACAAACACGTGCTGCAAGTCTTGCTGAGAAAAATTTACGTATACAATCTCAACAGTTGATGCTGCAACAACAACAACTTAAACAACAACAAATGATGCTTGCTAGAGAACAGTTGTTAAGACATCATCATTCTGCTGAATATTTGAATGGCATTGGTGGATATGGTGGTATTGCTAGCGGACGTCGTAGTCATGATTTGAGTTCTAGCATCTCAGATCCCGGCCATGGAATGAGAAGTCCTTTATTGGAGGAATTTAGAAACAACAAAAATAAGAAATATGAGCTTAAAGTAAATAAGAATTTCCTAAATGGTTTTTTTTTCTTAAAAATGAAATAATTTTCATTATTAACTTTATGATGTTTTTTATAGGACATTGTTGGTAATATTGTTGAATTCAGTGGTGACCAACATGGATCACGATTTATTCAACAAAAATTAGAAACTGCAAATAGTGAAGAAAAACAATTAGTCTTTGATGAAATTCTTCCTAATGCTTTGCAATTGATGACTGATGTTTTTGGTAATTACGTAATTCAAAAATTCTTTGAACACGGAAATCAAATGCAAAAGACAATCTTGGCTAAGCAAATGGAAGGTCATGTTTTATCTTTGGCATTGCAAATGTATGGATGTCGTGTTGTTCAAAAGGTATATATATATAATGGTTTGATGAACGAAAAAAATCAATTTTTTTTTTTTATTTGCTAAATTTAAATTTTTTTTTCTTTTTTCAAGGCCCTTGAACATGTTCTTACTGAACAACAAGCTACTTTGGTTAAAGAACTTGATGGACATGTACTTAAATGTGTTAAAGATCAAAATGGAAATCATGTCATTCAAAAGGCTATTGAACGTGTTCCAGCTGAACATATTCAGTTCATCATTAATGCTTTCCACAGTCAAGTTTATAATCTTGCTACGCATCCTTACGGTTGTCGTGTAATTCAACGTATGTTTGAACATTGTACGGATGAACAAACGGTAAGAACAAATTTTATTGTAAGTTTAAATTTTTTAAAAAAAGATTTTGTATATATATAATTTTTTAATCGCTTAATTTTTTTTAAACTTGACTATAGAAACCACTTTTAGAGGAACTTCATCGGTATACTCAAAATTTAGTCCAAGACCAATACGGAAATTATGTCATCCAGCATGTTTTAGAACGTGGAAAAGCAGCCGATAAATCAATGGTCGTAGCTAAAGTACGCGGAAATGTCTTACAGATGTCAAAACATAAATTTGCCAGTAATGTTGTAGAGAAATGTGTTGCTTACGGTAGTAAACGGGATCGTCAATTGTTAATCGAAGAAGTTATTATGACCAAACCTGATGGGTACATAAAAAAAATCACTTTTTGTTTTAAGCAACTTACTTTATTTATATTATATTTAATTAAATATTAATTTATTTATTTTTTTTTAATAGTACATCACCTTTAATTTCAATGATGAAAGATCAGTATGCTAACTACGTTGTCCAAAAAATGCTTGATGTGGTTGATGGCGAACAAAGAGATTTATTAGTCGCGAAAATCAAGCCACATTTACAGTCATTGAAAAAATACACTTATGGAAAACATCTTATTTCAAGTAGGTTAAAATTTATTGTTTACTAACTAATGATGTTGTTATCATCTCCAAAAAGAAAAAATTAGGGATTCCTTTTTTTTCTTATTTAGTTTTGTTATTATTCTGTTATTATTTGTAAATGCGTATTCTTGAACAGAGGTTGAAAAGCTTATGATCATCACAGAAAATCAGAAAAATAGTCAAAACGGCGGCGGTCTTTCAATTGACGGAATGTCAAGTACCGGCCTAGTATCACCCGTTAGTTCTACTACACCTCTTGGCACTGGTAATAATACTCCAGACATGATAACATCACCACCTATCGTTCCTGTTACAAACGTACCCACACCACATATGCCCGAACAAGTCTAAAGAAGATTCCTTAACGATGTTATATATATAATTTTCATTTTTTTTTTATCTTAGTAGGGTTATATTTCTTTCCTGCTTTTTAGAATCGGTTTAAGTTGGGAAATAAGGACCCAATATTAATTTATATATATATATATATATACATATTTTTTTTTTTTTTTTTTTTGCTTTTATATACCTTTTTGCACGAACTATATATACCTAATATTTCTTGATGACATAATTTAAATAAGTTGTTGTATATATATAATAACTAGTGTCATCAATCTTATATAAATTACAATATTACCCTTTTTCCTTTTTTTACTTTTTTGAACATATTTTTGATCTTTTACCCTTTTTACTGTACAGGTGTACTTAAAAAAATATTTATATATATTCTTCCCCTTTTTTTCTTTTCTCCTTTGTTAAAAAATCTTTTCTTGTACGTTATTTTTTTTTTTTTTTATTTTATATTCTTTGCATAAAGCAAAAAAAAAAAAAAAAAAAAAAAAAAATTCTCTTAATAATATTTTTTAAATTTATTTTATTTTATTTTATTTTTTTTTTGTTCGAATTTAAACAATGAAGTTAATGATATTTTATAAATAATTTATTGATTCATCTTTTTTTTTTTTTTTTAAAAAAAAAAAAAGATGAGGATATTATTGTAAATGAAAGACTTATATATGTGAATTGATAAAGCAGTATTTTATATTTATTTATGGAATTAAAAGAAAAATGTCTTTAATAAACATATATATTAAAAATTAATTTTTTTTTTTCAGGTTATTATAAACATTTTTTTTTATTTTTATTTTTATTTTTATTTTTACTTCTTATTATTATCATTGTTTAATTTTTTTTTAATTTAATAAATTTAATAAATTTAATAGAAAAACTATCGGTTATGAATATCACGTGATTATATGAAAAGGCATTTTATTTAAAAAAAAAAAAAAAAAAAAAATAAAAAAATTAATATATATATAGTGTACACAAAATAACATAAACATACATGACATATAAGAAAATATATAAAAAAAACTATAATAAAACATAAGTGATATTAAATTTTTTTCTTTTCGGTTTTTTTTTGCGTATCAAACGCATAAAAAGTACATAAAAAATGTAAATGTTTTTTGATTATATATTTTGATAAATTATATTTAAGATCAACTTTTGTAAAAAAGTTTTTTTTTTTTTTTAAAAAAAAAAAAGGTCTATTCTTTTTTGAGAAATATATATATATATATATATATTATAAATATATAATCGTTCAATAAAAAAGCCTATTCACCCTCTCTCAAAACACTTTATTTTTCAACACAAAAAAGTCCTAAAACTAAATGATCATTTCATACTCAATTCCTTGATTATCCCTTAATAATTTATTTTTATTTATAATTATCCTTTTTTTTTTTTTTTTGACTAATAAATTAATTTTGTTAAGCACCAACATAACACATATTTAAAGCATGAATTTCTTTAGCTAACCAAGCCCAATTAATATTCATTCTTCCAGTTAATTTTTGTTCATATTGTAGCAATTCATACATAAATTTAAGGTTAGGTTGAATAATAACATTAAGTCTTCTAGCTCTAACATATAAATATGATGATACCAATGATCTGCCAAGATGTCTCATAATGTACGCAATTGTTATAGTAGCAGATCTAGATACTCCTACCCGACAGTGAATTAATATACTCCCATTTGATTGTCGGGCATTTTCTATAAAATTAAATCAAAATGTTAATTATAATATTTTCCTAACTTTATTTGTCCAATATTTTTACTTACCAATAAAATTAACACAAGTATCTAAATGATTCCATAAACTATCAATACCATCGTCATACAAATTATCCAAATAATGTACTACAAATTCTTTCTTATCTAATTTAGAATCTTCACCAACAGATAAAACGTGTGTAATTCCAAGAGCTTTTAACATATCAGCATTACATGCATGATTCAAGTTACCAAGATATAAAAATGGCAAAATTCTACTTGGAAAACTTCCTTCAAAAAATGGAGAAAAAAACCATGGAAACTTTTCATAATTTTCTATTTCTGGTTGCGATGATAATGATGATGTTGAAGATGGCGAAGATGATGACGGTGAAGAAGATGATGATGAAGTAGATGGTGATGACGGTGATGGTGATGATAACTTTTGTTGTTCTATTTTTTTTCTTTCCCACATCCGTTTCTCAATTGTTAATAACGTTGTTACATCATTTGGATACACAAAGAAACTTCTTGTCTTCTGTAACCTAAGATATGCTTGTGGTAATCTAAGATTCTCGTTATACATCAAATAAGTTAAAGTGAGTAAAGAAGTTTCTGTATATCCGTCGGCACAATGAATTAATACTTTCCGATCAAATTTATTTGCTTGTGTTGAAATAAATTCACACAGATCTATCAATTTTGTTGCTATTGAATCAAATGCTGCTGCATTATTGCATCCCACTCCTGATGATATACAATCAATATGAATAATGTCATCCATCGGTGTAGGTCTACAAGTCGGTACATTTGCAAGCTGATCTGAAAAAACTTTTAATGCCGATTTATCTAACATATCTGCGAGATCATGTGATTCTATACAAATACTAAATTGATGCGGATTATCATCTATCAACGATATTGCAGAATCTGCTGGATCCATGTCACTTGAAACTGGAACATCATGAGTATTTCCTAGCTAAAACCAATCCGAAGTTTTATTTTTATCAAAAATAATAGTAATTAGTCGACTAAATTTCTTTATGAAATTTTTTCTTAAAATAAAACTATTAAAAACTTCTTCAATGTATTATTTACCCAAACATTGTGTGAACATTCGGATGCTGCGGTTAATATTCGCATTTCTTCCCTTTCTTGCTCCAGAAAATTGACTTTATTACGTATGATACCTTGTGCATCTATTGCAACAAGTTCTGGAAATTCCTTTTCGAAAAACGAAAATGGATCTACGAAAAAAAATAATTTGATCCACTTAAATATTATTGATTAAGTTGGTTTTAAAGATATATGTATTTACTCACCCAAAATGACAAAAACTTCATAATCTATTCCATTTGGATTTTCTTCGCGTAATGCATGTTGAGCCCATGCAGCTTGTTTAGCAATTTCCAGTACAGTATCATTCAAACCATTTTCACCATAAACAACAATATCTGACAGCGTAACGTACTTGGACACTTGGATTTTAAAATTCCGTAAATTAATTCCTTCTCCATCATTCATTTTCAAAAAACTCCTACGTTCATGACAATTATCATCACCGTTTGGAATAGGTGGATTGAAAATATCAGATGGATAAACTGAGCCAACTAATAAAGATTTTGATGTTTGCTCCTCAGCTTGAACAACAGTCACGCCACGATGCAAAGGAACAGGACTCTCTTGGATTCCGAAAAAACTATTTTGAGCGGGGTTCGATCCGTCTACACCATGTAACCACGGAAATAAAATGTCATTTGGAAGTGGCGAACTATGATAAGCTTCGTGAATAAGATAATATTGCGATCCACTTAAAGCTCTGATTGGAGGATCCTCACAAACAAAAGGAAATACATCAAATACAGAAGGTGAAGGGGACCTAACTGTTGCAGGTGAGGAAGGTGGTGGTGATAAAGGCGAAGAAGGAGGTGTAAAAGGAGACGCTGTCAGTTGTTGCTGTTGTTGTTCTACTGCTGCCATTTTATTACCATAAAGCTGAGGATACAAAAAAATTTCTCAAACAATAAAGGTGTGACCAAAAAAAAAAAAAATTTAAATCCACCGATAACTGATAACACGATATAAATAAAATTTCGAGAGTTAAACACTGAGCCTTACTCGTGAGCAATTTGTGCAACCTAATTTGGTAATAACTAACTTTCCTTGCAGCCTCAGTCTTTTCTATTATTATCCTGGTACGAATCTTGTGATGACCCTGTCTAACCTTTAAATAATTTATAGATTTACAAAGACATATGCAACTTAGCGTTCTTTTGATAACAGTTTTGTCTAAAAATAAAATATAAAACTAAAAGGGTTCATTATTTGATCAGTCAATCTTTTTAATTAATTTAGCGTAAATGAAAAAAATTGTCAATTCGTTCGTTCAATTTTGCAATTTGTAATAAATGATTACAGAATTTCTCGAATCTTTCTCCTCACCAAAACTTTCAAGCTAAACTATAAAAAAAGTATACGAGTTAGAAATCAACTCTCCATAAAAATCATTTCTAACCCCTGGCCTTATCCCAATAATGATAAGCTATTGCCCGGCCAGCCCGGGGTATTGATACTATAGCGATAAATAATTTAGCCATTATTTATATAAATTATCTATACAAATTTTTTTATCTTAAATTACAATACATTAGTAGATTGATAATGTTTTTTTTTTTTTTATTCAGTAATTATTTAATAACAACCGAATTTATTTATTTTTTTTTTTTTTTAAATTCTCTT
The DNA here is from genome assembly GCA_015698045.1 of Rhizophagus clarus. Lineage (NCBI taxonomy): Eukaryota > Fungi > Glomeromycota > Glomeromycetes > Glomerales > Glomeraceae > Rhizophagus > Rhizophagus clarus. The sequence goes on from BLAL01000162.1 coordinate 1,972,725, forward strand.
GAAAGGAAGTTATAGGAAAAGTAACTGAATTTATATATAAATTTAAAATAAAATTACTTATTTATAGCCATATTACTATAAAAAAATAGCTCAATTTATTCATTATATAATATAATAATTATATATTTGTATAGGGTTTCGCTTATTTATAAGGTTTTCAGGATTTATTAAGTAGTTTTACCAGCTTTCCTATTGGTTAATTAGTCTAAAAAAGAAAAAAATCAAAACAATATAGTGTAATATTACCTTTTTTATATATAATTTATCTATATATAGTAGAATCATTAAAATTTCTCATATATGAATTTTATCTTGTAATTTTAATAATCCATTTTATATATTTTATAAGTAAACAGAATCCTATTTATATATAAATAATAAAAATAAAATATTTTACTTGATTAAACCTTTGTTACCTAAAATTTATATATAATTTATATAATTTATATATAAAATTATTTGTTAAAATCTATTTAATTTAATGCTAAATAAATCTAATAAAATTGTAAAATTATAAAACTTGCTAAAATAATTATAAAATTATTTATTATAATTTTTTTTTTTTTTTAAATTTTAAGGCATTAAAGCCGTATAAACTTTATTTAATAAAAGCAAGGTGCTACACACTCAATACAAATATTGAAAGTATACTCCCAACCCAAGGGCCAGTCTTATCATCCACCTGAACAATTAAAATATAAACATGTAAAAAGAATAAAAGGAAAAAGGGAAACAAAAAAAAAAAATTCCTATCTGATCTGAAAAAACAAGATAAAAATCCTATAAATTATTACTAATTCTGGGACTGTTTTCTAATAAAGTTCATCAAAACTGTCTTCAATTCTACAATCTCAGCATGCAATTATCATTTAGACAGCTTCTTTGGAAGGAAAGTACTTGTACTCTTGTTCTTCATTTTCTGATTTTTCTTGTTCTTCCCTTTAGTCTTACATCCAGATGAAGATTGAGATGAATCCTTCTGCGGACTCCTTATGGGGATGCGATTAGATCCAGTCGCAGGAGAACCTATCTTGGACCCTAAGCTAACTTTGGTATATTTGGGAGGTGAATCTAAATTCAACTTGTTAGGTTTATCTTGCCTATTGGAACTAAACCACTGATTACTTCTTCTTCGCATAATAAAAAATGGTACGATATGGTGATACCAACTGAGTTTTGTTCCATTCCAAAATGATTCCTTACTAATGATGTTTTGTAAATTCTTCCAACTTTCAAAGTAGGCAATCATCTTGCACGTACCATCTGGATTCTTAACTTCTTTAAAAGCTTTAATGTGTAAGGGATTAATAAAATTTGTTAAGTGTTTCTTATTTGCTAGTGTGTCTGCTGTCAAAGAATCTGGAGGTCCTTCAATAATAGCCTGAAATCTTTCTATTTCTTTACGTTCTTTAAATCAGACAACCACAGATCCAAGGGAAGCTATCCGAAGGTGATCTCGTTCTCAAGTATCGAAAGCATGCATAATCTCTAACTTACACCGTACAGTTTTATATTTCTTCTGTTTCTTAACTGTTACTAAGATTACGTTACCCCAGGCCTTTAAATAATTAAGTATTGTAATATTCTCCCAATTAGCAGGAATATCGTAAATAAGGATATCATGAACATATTGACCTAAACTTGGGTTAGGATGATAGCCTGTTATTATTTGTATAGCATCATCACCTAGGTCCTTAGAATTTTCTTTAGTCTTTTCGCTCTTTGTTCTGGATACAAAGAGCTTGGCCGTAGGTTTTAAAGAGAAACTGGAGGCAGACTGGGGAACAACTTGTGGCTAAGGTATTACAACAGATTCAGGATCTGGTACGAGTATGTCAGGGATAACTTGTTCCACAACCTTAGCCTTTTGTTTATCTAGCTTCCATGATGTTCTATCTTTATTCTGATTGGTGCTTGTTGATGCAGCACTAAATTGTGATTGGTGTTTTTTATTTACAGATATTTCCATATCTATAAATTTATCTGATAGCCAGTGAGGATCATATGAGTTATCCAGTATATCCTTGCGTGATCCATTATCCTTATACAAAGCTGCAGCAAACTTGAAAGCGTCTTCATGTACAGGAAAAGTAGTCCTGAAGAGAATATAGAGGAGGTTTTTATTATATTTCCATTTGTCTGCTATCTTGTTAAAGTGTTCTTTGACTATGGAAGGAACAAAATTTCCTATGTAGGCTTGGTACTCTTTCTTGCTCGCGTCTTTGGCAAAAAGTGAAGAGTATTGTATAGCCCACTTAAAGTTCTTATCATCCAGTATTATGTCAAAGGTGTCAATAAAGTCGCTCATGATTCCAATTCATAAAACTTGTTTATGTATGGCGTTAAAGTCTGTGTTTTCATCAACTAAAAATTCTGAAGTCATATTCATTCCACTGTATACAGTTTTTGAAAAATAAAAATTATTTTTTGTTGCGTTGTGAACTGCACGGAGTGGAAAAAAGTTTTTGAATGTATTTATTATAATTATAATAAGTATAATTATTAAATATAGAATATATATATCAGCAGATTGGATTTATTACAATTATAGACATTTTTACTTAATAAAATATTTTTATATAATATCAAATTTATAAAATTTTATATTAGATGAATTGCAGATTAATTAAAAAATTTTTTTTTGATTTTATTTCATATTAAAACAAAAAAAAACTTAATATAACTCATTTTAATTCATCTAATATAATTAATAATTTATCTAACTTATAGTAAGTTATTTTATAAATTATATAAATAGTTAAATTAAGTCATCTAATTCTATCAATCCCAATAATACATTATAAATACATTATTTATTATATGTTTTGAAACAAATACTAAATATTTTTTTTATTAATTCATCAATTAAAAGATTTTATTGATCTGAAATTTTAATTTTATCAATTAATGATTTTTCAATTATATAAAAAATCACTTTTTCAAATTTTCATACAAATATTGAATTAAGATATATATTAAAAAGTATTAGCAGATAAATTTAAGAAAAAGAAAGAAAAAGATTTAAAAAAATAATGCATAATATTTTAGATTTATTAATATTCAATACTAAATTATATAAGCTAAAATGAGATTTAATGAAAAGTAATTTTTAATTATAAAATAAATGTATTTTATTTGATTAACTATTTTTTTTTATTATTAAGCAAATTTTAAGACAAACTTACTATTATATTTGATTAATTTATTTTTTTTGCATTTCCTAAAAAAGTATATTTTTAATTCTTAATATATCTATTAAATAAGTTTTTCTTATAAGTAGTATATTCTTAATCATTTAATTTTCATAATCTGTTTTTTTACATTAAATGCAAAATATAAAAAATTTTCCATTAATTTTATAATATTTTAACCAGACATCATATATTATATACTATTATTTTTTTAAAGAAATAGTTTTTTAACTGTTAAAATAATATTCTTATATATTCTTTAATTTTCTTTTAAACTACTTAAAGTTTTAAATTCATTAATAGTATTATTATTTATTTTTTATTATATAAAAAATTAAAAAATATCAAATAAACAAAAATTTTAATTTTTTAAATGAATAATAAATAAATTTAATAAGTTGTATAATTATGCATATCTGTATATATCTACAGTCAGCTCGCAATATAATGAACCCTTCAGGTTTCACCTCAATTTGTTATAAGATTATAATAAAGAATTTTAAAAAATTTAATTGGTTGCTTTATTATAACAAGAGTTATTGTCATATTTGATTGATTAAATGTCACGTGATAGGTAAAAATTTGCTATAATACGAGTTTGTTATATTGAGAGCTAACTGTATATATATAAAACTATATATATCTGTGCAAATCTATGTGAAATTGGGCAGTATTATATATACTATGCAGAATTGTGCAGAATTGTATAAAATTATATAATATATGAATTTATATATATTTTTAAAAAAAATTATATGCAGAATTTTATTGATTATATATAAGTGTATATAATTGTATTATTAAATTTAAATATTATATAGAATCTAGAATTCATTATATTAAGAGTTAAGATACTAGGTATATATTATATTTATTATATTTATTGTATAATACTATTTATTATAATCAAAAAACTTTTTCTGTTAATCACAATTTTTTACCAAATAAAACTTTTTATTTTGATGTATTTTATGACTTTTTACATAATTTAATCTATCTTTTTAATAACAATAATGGATTTTATGTTATAAGAAGAGTTTAAAGAAAAGTTAATTTTACAACTTTTTATATAAATACGAGGTTTTATATACAGTATACTTGAAATACAATCTTATTTCTTTGAAGGCTTTACTATGATCATATCTTTCACTTCTAAAAGTATATAATACTTTTTTCAACTTCTGTCTTATTATAAGATTAGAAAAAATAAAAAAAATATTAAATTACAAGTTTTTAGATAACCAAAATTATCATTAATATTATCACTACTATTTATCATATAATAGGTGTAGCATTTATCAATACTATTGTATTCAAGACCTATAATAAAGTTGCTATAGAGATTACTAATATAATAGCAAAATTAGACAAAATGAGTACCAATCAACAGTAACTTCTATTACTCAATCTATATCCATCAATCAAACTATGACATAACTGAACGCACCTAGAAATCTATTTTAACTAAGAATAAAAAAAAAAAAAACAAAGAAGCAAGTGAAAATTGTGATGAAAAATATTCTTATATAGGAATATGACTCTCAACTATCTTTATTTGTATTACCTAATTCTTTTCTTATTAATTCTAGCAATTAACTATTGCATAAGTCTCAAAAGAATACTAGTTCACATACCTTAAATAGTAGCAATTTCTCAAATAATAATACAGAAGCTGTATATTATAATAAAAAAGCTAAAGCAAACAAGAAATATAATAATATATATAACAATAGATTTATAATTATTAAATACCAACCTGATGCTAACAAATAATATATTTAGCTAATCATAATAGTTTATAATATTCTTGTATATTGAATAAATTATGAGCTTTTATTCAAACTAAATAACTGAAGTAAGATTATCTTTATAAGTACTCATATATACAAGAAATATCAATCTGCAAGAGTTAGACTTATACTTAATCATAATTGTCTCAAAGTTTATAACAATAAAAATTGGATAGTTTCTTTTATTAGTATTCTTTTTATATAATAGTATTTGGTTATCTAAAATCTTTTAATAAGAAAACAGTAAGAAAAATTCTAAAATGTTATCAATAATATTCCAGCAAATATAATGATAGAATCTTTTTTCTCTAATAACTTAGCTAACAATTTTCTTATTAAATGCAACTTATAAGCATTTAAAATTATTTAAGAACAGGACAATTCTTACAAATTTATTGAATACTTCGCAACTTAAGACATTATATCCAAAAAAATTTTTTCTAAACAAAAGTGAAATAAAACAGAATTTTTTTGGTATAAATATTCTACACTGTCCTATTATTTTACCAAATATTCTTTTTATTATGAAAGAAATAAGAATAACATTAAGAATAAAAAATAATACTAACTGGATAGTTATTGAATCTAATAGCATTCCTCTTGAATCATAAAGATTACTAAATTATAAATCAAAGATGATCAAACATTCTTAAACTCTTGTGAATTCTCAGAAAATCTTTAATTAATCTTATAGTTTAAATAAAATCAAGGATCAAAGAAAGCAAAAGTCTAATAGCAAGCATTATATTAATTAAACATCAAAGTTGATATTAAAGTAATAAATTAGTTTATGTTAATTAATAAACTAATAATAGGAAATTAACCATTATAAAGATAAACCATTTTTAACTAATTTTTTGTTTTAAAATTACGTCTTTACAATTTTTTTTTTTTTACTTGTTTTCTTTATACTCTTAGTTAATAATCACTGGTCAAAATCGATGCTATCGGGTACATATCGGGTACATATCGGGTACCTGATATGTACCCGATATGTGTGAAATATGTGTATGCTATTTAATAATACTATACATATCGGGTACCCGATATGTACCCGTCGGATGCAGAAAATCGGTGACATATAACGTACATATCGGATACATTTCTCATACATATTGGGTAGTTAAATATCGGTTACATATCATAGATTTATTGAGTACCCGATATATTTTAAAAAAATATCGGACAGATATTATACACTTATCGGATAGTGCTAATAAGTATCCTATATATACCCGATATGTATCCTATTTGTATTTGAAATATAAGCATAATTTCATAATTTTCACACATATCGGATAGCCGAAAAGTATAGCATTTATGGGGCATTAATAGTAGTAGATTTATAATTTAAATACAATTGTAATTTAAAAGTAATTTAATTCATTTAATTGTAATTACTGAAAGTTTTATTTATATTTTCAATCGATAATAAAAAAAATATTATACAAAAATATTATAAAAAAAATTCACTACTCTTTACACAAATTTACAATTAATGTTCACTTGTTTGCTTGTTTTCATTTCATTATATCTATTTAATTTGAAAGAAAGTAAAATGTTAGTAATAAAAGTGTTAGTATGAATATTAGTAGAAGTGTTAGCAAAAGAAAAGGAACATTAATAAAAAAATTTTTACATTAGAAAGTGTTAGTATTAATGTTAGTATGAAAGTTAGTAGAAGTAGAAAAGGAACGTCAATAAAAAAAATATAAAGTATAAGTATTAATGTTAGTGTTAATGTTAGTAGAAGTGTTAGTAAAAGTAAGGAATAAAAAATGTTTAACAGTAGAACATTGTTAGTAGGAACGTTAGTAGGAACGTTAGTAGGAGGAAACACATTAGAAAAAAATATTAGTAAGAGTGTTAACAGGATGGAAAAAGAAATTTCAACAAAAAATGTACCTTTGTATTTATTTTTTAGAAAAACCAATAAAGTAAAAAACTCGATAGTAGAACATTGTTTAGGACGTTAGTGAGAAGAAATACGTTGGAAAAATATATTAATAAGAGTGTTAAGAATAACATAATAATGGGAAAAGAAATTTCAACAAAAAATATACCTTTATCTTTATTTTTTAGACAAAAACAATAAAGTAAAAATTTGAGAGAGAGAGAAAAAAGTTTTGAAAAAAAAAAAAAACGATAAATAAATAATTAAATCGTGATCGTGCAATCACATGATCAACAAAATTATCAATTTTTATTGGTTATTTGGGTAATATTATAAATAACATAATAATGGGAAAAGAAATTTCAACAAAAAATATACCTTTATCTTTATTTTTTAGACAAAACAATAAAGTAAAAATTTGAGAAAGAGAGAAAAAGTTTTTGAAAAAAAAAAAAAAAAAAAATACGATAAATAAATAATTAAACCATGATCGTACAATCACATGATCAACAAAATTATCAATTTTTATTGGTTATTTGGGTAATATTATATTCAGCCACATCAGCCACAAAATCGGTCACCTATCGAATACACAAGTCAATATTAGCGAAGCAGCACAAACTTGATTATTCACTATTCGTGCTCAACTTGAGTTGATAAAATTATTAAAAAATCACTGATTTTATTAAATTTATCAGAATTTTTATACCTAATTAAAGATGATTAAATTAAGTTTTACTACCGATTTCATTATAATGTTACCAACTTTTTTGTTAATCTTGGATATTTTATTTGGAATTTAAATTGTTCGCTTTGAACTCGAGTTGAACTCGAGTTCAACTCGAGTTTAACTCGTTCGCTCAAGATCTTTGTGTAATGTATTGTAGATCCGTAATTGTTTTATTTGTAGTCTATAATTGGCAAAAGCTTATTATAAACCAAAATAAAAAACACTATTTATTTACGTATCTGTATTATTAGATTTTACCTTTTTTAGATTTGATATATAATTAAAAAAAAGACCTTTATCTTGATATTTTGGAATCACGATCATAACAATTGAGTTTAGGTCAAGTTTAACTTGTTCATTGTGATTGATTGTATTGTAGATCCGTATCTGTATTATAATTAATATAAAGAAGACAGATCATAACAATCATGACATATTTGAGAAATTAGAACAATTTTCGTAAATGTTCTTGAAGGGTAATTAATATAATAATACAAGGTGATAAAAAATTGTTTATAAAAAGAGGTTTCATCTTTTTTTTTTTTCTTACAATAAATTTGTTATCGTTATTTTTATTATATATTCTTTTTCTTAAAATTTGTTGCCGTTATTTTTTATTATTATATATTCTTTTTCTTAAAATGCCCGCAAATTGGACTGATGCAATAACTGAATATTTAATAAGATATAGGAGGTAAAAAATTAAATGAAAACTAATAAATAACTTTGATCATATTCTAGTTTTTTTTTCTCTTACGTTTCCTGATCTAAAAATTAAATAAATAATGTAAAGGAGAAGGAACAACTACTACCATGACATACCCGGGAGGGACCGCTCCGAATTCTGGGAGAGCCTAGCTCGAAGAATTCGGAGACAGTTCCGCGTGAGGTTCACTGGCCAACAGGTAGAAAGAAAGTGGAGAAACTTGGTCAGGAATTTTAATGTTAGTAAAATAATAATAAATCATAAAAAAAAAATAAAAAAAAATAAAAAATTAATAGTATTAACATTTTTAGAATTTCTGTGAATAGAGGAATGGTGCGCGAAATGGAAGGTGGTCCCGGGAAGGAGAAAGATATTATAGGCAGTTCCGCACAAGGTTTTGGGACAGACCTGGTAATTATTAAGAATTTTTTTAATTTATATTTAAGTTATTTAAGTTCTAAATTTATATATATTTCTTAGGGAACCACCACAGTCGTAGGCGGTGTAGAAACACTGCACATCGGCGGCCTCGGAATCCGTAAATTATATTTTTTTATTTTTATTTTTTTTTTATTTTGTATTTTTTATATTTTATTTTTATTTTTATTTTTTATTTATATTTTTATATTTTTATTATTTTTATTATTATTATTTTTTATTTTTTATTATCTTTTATTATTATTATTTTTTATTAAATATATATATTTTATATAGTCATCTAATTATTATTTTAATATTTTTACTATTTTATAATTTGATTTGATATCGGCCTATATTCAACTGAAATTAAAAAATTCGACCTCAATTATGAGTAATTAAAGCTTATTATAATAAATTGCTTTTATTCAATAAACATTCATTTTTTTTTTATTAAAGTATTAATTAAATAAACAATCTGTCGTCATATATTATATAATATATTGTAATGATGAAATGTCTCCAATAAATTTTTCATTTAGGCGTGACAGATCTAATACCGCTGATTCTTCCAAAATGTTACTAAAATCTTTCCATAGATCAAATTGAGAGAACTAATCTATCTTACAATATAAAATCTTGAAATAATCTTTCACATTTTCAAAATACGTGATCAAACTCATTTTTGCTAAACTGCCGAAACCTTTTGGCGTTTACATGCAATAGTTTCGGCATTTTAATTTAATTTGACGATCATTGATTATCAAAATCAATCTATTTTTACGGTTTTCTAAACCATGATTTTTTTTTTATTTTTTTTTTAGGTTGCTGGACTCCCGGACTTGGAATGTAAGTTGGAAGGGGTGGGGGAATTTTTTTTTAATATTAAAGAAACGTTACTAACGTTTCTTTATTTTTTTTTAGGTTGACAGCCTTCTTGGACGAACCGGACTTGGGAAATGTAAGTTGGAAAGGGTGGTGATTTTTTTTTAATATTAAAGAAACGTTACTAACGTTTCTTTCTTTATTTTTTTTAGGTTGCTGGCCTTCTTGGACGAACCAGACTTGGGAATGTAAGTTAGAAAGGGCTGGGGATTTTTTTTTAATATTAAAGAAACGTTACTAATGTTTCTTTCTTTATTTTTTTTAGGTTGCCGGCCTTCTTGGACGAACCGGACTTGGGAATGTAAGTTGGAAAGGGTGGTGATTTTTTTTTAATGTTAAAGAAACATTACTAACATTTCTTTCTTTATTTTTTTCAGATTGCTGGACTCCGGATTTGAAATGTAAGGAGGGAGGGAGGGATATTTTTTGAATATTAAAGAAACAGTTTTAACGTTTCTTTTATTTATTTTAGGTTGCAGTTTCCCTTGTTCCTCTTGATCCTAACGTGATCACGATTAAGAAAAGTTTGAGCAAACTTTTCTTAAAATTGTATTATAAATGACTGTAACTTTTTTATTAATTTATTGTAATAAAATACGTAATAAAATAAAAATATTAACAATAATAATTATACTTTTAAACACTTTACAAAAAATTTATAACTTGATAATGCATTCAACAAATAAGACAATAAAAATTTTTTAACTACATTAAACGAATTAAAAATTTCTAAAAAGAAAAATCTATAAAGAAAGTAAACTCTAAAAAATTTCTTAATACGTTATATAATATGAAATCTAACGTATTAAAATTTGTATCACATATCGGGTACCCGATATGTGTAAGATAGAACTGTGCCCGATATATATTAAATAACATATCGGTGACCAAATAGTTTGGATATCGGGGTCTTGGTAATTAGGCATATTTTGAAGTGTAATAAATCGGGTACCCGATATGTAAAAATACCCGATATTTATCCGATTAACCGCCGATATATAAGTTCCCGATATGTACCCGATAGAATTGATTTTGACCAGTGAATATTACTAAGTATTTAGTAGAATAGGCTTTTAATTCAGATATATACTTTTAATCTGATAGTAATTATTATATAATTCTAATCTATTTCTAATAAAATTCATGTATAGCATTATAGATATCATCCAAATCCAAATATATTAATTTACAAATTACATATATAAATTTTGCAATTTGTACATTTAAAATTTAGGAATTATGACTGTCAAAATATATAAATTAGAATTTATTTAATTGCCAATTTGCCTACAATCAGCATTGCATTACTAATAAAATTTGGAGTTAATAGCGATAATAAAAAAAAGCATTTTTTGCATTTCATATGTGAGACAAGTTTCATCCATTTTACAAACAGAAATACTATAAATACAATACTTTCTTTCATTTTACTATGACAAGTTATATTTGCCAAAAAATTTTATAATTATATTTCTGTAACTGGTTTTCTTTAACTTTCACTTGTTTTAATAATAAAAATATTTTAAAAAAGTCTTTAAAAACAATTTTAGAAGTTAAAAATTATATAGGTTTTTAATGTAAATAATGCAATATAGTAAAATGAAATATTAAAATTTTATATATTTTAAGGTGTAAATCTGACACGTATATATAGTAAACTTGTTATTTTGCATATGAATGTATAACTTTTTTTTATAAATTCATTTTTTCAAGTATTTTTTCAGTATATCATATGACTTTTATTTAAAGCAATATATCATCTATGAGATATCCTTTTTTGAAGTTTGTGTTTTAGCATAAAATCAGCAAATTTAACCCTAAATTTTATTAGTAACACAATACTGATTTTAAGTGGACTGGCAATTAAAATAATTGGGATGGCATTTATACATAGTACAATACCTTTCAGTTAAACTTAAAAAAAAAAAAATATTATATAATACTATATATTTATTATAATATTTTATCTAATATTTTATCTATTACCTTATTTAATATCCTATTTAAGATTCTTTCTATCTATTATATATTTTAAAATCTAAAGTTTAAAATTCAAAATCTATAAAAAAAAAAAAAAAAAAAAATGATTAATATCAATTAAAAGAAATTAAAATTTTGGAATAATTTTAAACTTACCTGAATTTTATATATTTAAAAATCTAAAAAATCATTATTTTAAAAAAAAAGTAAAGTTTCATTAAATAAAAAATTTAAAAAAAAAACTATTAAAAACCCACCAAAATTTTATGATTTTTCTCATTACAAAAAGTTTAAACTGCTCATTAAGTATGATATTATTTAAAGTCATGATTATTATTAATTTTACTTTAGTTTATTAATCTTTACACTATGAAGATTTAAGGTAATTAACTAATTTTTTACTATTAATATTAACAATATTTTCAAAATTCATTCAATATAATTGAAACTAATATTTACAAATAAAAAAAAAAAAGAAATTTTTTAAGAAAATAAATTATTTAAAGTTTTAAAAAAAAAATGATTTTTCAAAACTTATTATTTTAAAGACCTTAAAGACTTCAATTTAATATTTATAAAAAATTTAAAAATTTAAAAAAAAATAAAATTTTTTTAAAATTTTACAAAATAAAATCTTTTAAAAAAAATGTTTTTTTTAAAAAAAGTTTTTAAAATAAAATTTAAAATTTATTAATTTAATATTCAAATTATAAAATTAAATTTAAAAGATACTTATAAAATAAAAAAAAAATCAAAATATTTAAAAAAATTAACTTTTATAAAATTTTAAAATAAAACTTACCTATTTAGCTAAAATTAATATTTATAATATAAAAAAAAATAATTAGGATGGCCTTAGTTTTACATAACCAATCATTTTTAACTATAGTAACATATGAATTTGCATCTATAATAATAGCATCTATTAAAATAATGCATTCATATATTTTTTTTTAAATTTATAATTTATAAAAATAAAAAAAGAAATAAAGCTTTTTTTTTTATTTACTGATTCAAAATAGTATTTAAAGTAATCCAAAAGTTACAAAAAAAAAAAAAATAGAAGATTAGTATGCAATTATATATTTTTAAAAAAAAAATATTTTTTTTTAATTTATCAATTCAAAATAACATTTAAAAAAGATTTAAAAACTATAAAAAGAATAAAAAAAAAAGTTAGTATATATTATTTATATATCTTTTATTAAAAAAAAAGTATTTTTAACTTATCAGTTTAAATAGCATCTAAAAAGAATCTAAAAGTTATAAAAAAGAATAAAAAGAAAAGTTAGGGAATTTAAAACCTACAAAAAAAAAAAAAAAAAAAAAAAAAAAAAGAAGTTAATATAAAAAAAAATTAATCTATTATACTATATTTAAAAAAGTTACTGAAGCTTACAAAAAAAAAAAAAAAAAAAGTTAATATAAAATTATATAACTTTTTAAAATATTTTTTAGAAAAAATACCTATTATAAGTTATGTTTAAATGGAACTGATTTATAAAAAAAAGTTGCCAGTAAACCTTTCAAAATAAAATTTGTTTATTATATAATTTATATACTAATTTAAACAATAGTTTAAAAAATAAGTTATTATTATATATTATTATATTATCAGTAATATAGAAAATACTAAAAATACTAATATTTTAATGATTATTTTTTATATTTTATCTTGGTATAATGGAAAGATCAATAACCTATTAAATTATTGATAGGTTTCAAATATTTTAGTAATATAACTTTAAAAAAAATATTAATATATTGAATACTAATATATATATATGTTATATTGGATTTCTGATATGTCAACAATATTTGACTAATATGTTATAATTCAATATCTTATTATTTGACTAGTATATATATAATAGTAAGAATTGGTTTTATGATTTGCATAGATTATTAGTTTTATTTTTCTTTAAAATTAAATTTTTTTATATAATATAATTTTTATAAAATACAGTATATTGAAATATGTATTAGATTAATAATATAGCAATTTTCAATACTTGTAAAAAACAAGTTTATTACTTAACAAAAAACTTTTAAAATTTTAATATGATCATATTTTTAGTTATTTTGCAAGTTTACTTAAAAATTAAAAATAAATTATAAATATTGTTCTTAACTTTATATATAAAAACAAAAAATTCATTTTTCTGATTATTTTCAAATATAATTAAATTAATTTTAATGAAAAAAAGTAATTTATTAAAATAAATCAAAAATAATTTTTAAAATTACTTTTACTATTTTAAGTAAACTTATAAAGTAAACAAAAATATATATATTAATAATTTTTATAAAAGCTTTATATATTAAAAAAATTTTTTTTGCAAATTTTTCTATATCATAATTAGTTAATTGTATTATTAATCTGATATATATTTTAGATATATTGAAATATATATATATGATGTAATTATAAAAATTTAAACATATAAAATATATAGGTAAAAATTGATTAAAATCAAAAGCATAATAGATACAGTTGATATAGTCTAACCTCAATATACTGATATCTGATATACCGATATATATTAAAAATTTGATATAATGATGGGATTTTATTTTTTCACTATATATGGGAGCATATAAATATCGATATAACGATATTTTTTGCGAATTTTATATGAGCCCTAACATATCGTTATATCAGAATTTAACTGTAGATATATACATCATCTGAATAAAAATATCTGGATATTTTATTTTGCAATATATTATATAATCAGTTTTGATAATTATTTTTTAAATTTTTATTAATAAAATTATTACAAATTTTTTATTTAAAAATATAAATAATAAATTATTATTTAATATTTTGTTAGATTCCCTTTACTTTTTATTATAGTTTTAATTCTTTTTGACATATTATCTATTAATTTTGCCAATTTTTCAGGTTCAAGTTTATATCATTCATTCTTTAAAATATTCATAAGTTTCTATTTATTTTTTAGTAGAGGTTTATACATTCAAATCTTTTTTTTTAAAATATTTTAAAGATTTTTAATTGGATTTAAATCTGAACTTTGAACTGATCAAAAAAGCCATTTAGCTAAATTTTCTTTTTTTTAATCTTTTATGATTCCTGCAAAGTATACTGGAACATTATTATTTTAAAATATATATTTATTTTCATTTTCCAATTTATAAAGAAAATGTAAAAGATAATTATTAAATAATTAAAGATATTTTTCACTAGTTATTGTTTTTTCAATAAATACTAAAAGTCTGATTTTATTTTTATAAAAATAACCTCTGTTATACTATTATTCTGGCTAACTGTTTTATAGTTAGAATTAGGCAATCTTTTTTATATTTTTTATTAACTTTATATCATACAAATTTAGAAAAATCATTACTGAATAATACAAACTAAGATTCATCACTAAAAATAATCTTTTCTTACACTTCCATCCAATTCCTTTTTTTATAATACCAAAATAAACATTTTTTTGATTTACTTTTGATACTAAAGATTTTTTTTCTCAACTCAACTATAATAACCTTTCTTGTGAAGTTTATGGTTAACAGTCTTATTACTAACTAAAATTTGTAAAGAATTATTAAAATCTTCAGTTAATTTTCAAGTAATGTTTACCTATTTTTTTTAACTATTTTAGTTAATATTTTAGTATTCTGTAAAGTTAAAATAGGTAGTCTATTACTTCAAGGTATAGCTATTATTAACCCATATTTTCAGTACTTATTTATAACATCTTGAATAGTAGATTTGGCTTTTAAAAGTATCTCTACAATTTTTCTAATACTTAAATTTATCTTAGATAAATCAACTATTTTATCACGCTTAAATTTGGTAAGTTTTTTAAACTTAAATATGTAAAAAAAATATATATATAATTGAATTTTTTTTATTAAAAAAAGAGGAGTTAAGCAAACTGATTAAAAAAAATTATATTTAATTGGCTAAAAATTAGTAGTATAATGAACATCTAAAATTTATAATCAGATCTGCAATTTTAAAAGTATTTTGATATTTTTGTATAGTTAATATTATTATATGTTATAGAATATATTAGTATAAAGTAAAATCTTGTATGTATAAATATACCTATAATTTAATCATTATTAGAAAAACATATTTTGTTAATATGAAAGAATTTCTATTTAACAGATTAGGATTTGAGATGATTTTTTCTTTCAAATTCACTACTTTATTTATTTAATAATTTTTTTTAATTTGTTATAATTAATAAAAAAAATTAATAAAGATTTTTTAAATATAATATTAAAAATTTTATTATTTTTAATTATTCTAATAAACATTATTATTTCTAGTGTATTAGCTATATCTCTTTGATTATCTTGCTTTTCATCCTTATTTTATTTTATATTTATTAATTTTATTTAGTTTTTTTTAAATTTTTTTCTTTCTCTTCTTTTTTTTCAAGCATTTTTTATTCTTTATTCTCATTAAATTCATATTTCATTTTTTTAATTTTAATTATTTGAAATTAAGTATAATTATTATTTGTAATTATAGTCTTTAGATATTTATTAATATTTATTATTATTCAAATATAATTAGAATTAATTTCATAATTTTTATTTTATATTTTTCTAATTAAATAGTCTACTAATATATTTGTATCACCTTTATATATAATCCATATAAATATTATATTCAATTTATTCTTATATTTTGATATATTTGATTTTAATTTTAGTCAGATATCAGCATATACTGAAGCCATATGACATAATGATCCTATTGTTGAAGTTAAAAATTGCTTGATCATAATAGTTATAATAATCGCAATAATCATAATAGTCACAATAGTTATAATAGTCGTAATAGTTGTAATAGTTAGGACGATCATGATAGTTGTAATAATCATAATAATCATGATGATCATAATAATATGATCAATCTGATTAATATGATTAATATAATTTATTATATTTATTTGATTTATTTTATTTGTTATATTTATATTATATATTTTATTTATTATATTTATTTTATTTTTGTTATTATTATTTTATTATAATGGTTGAATAAGTTGTAGGTAAAGCAGAGTTGTAGTAGTTGGTTATTTAACTTTTATCTTTGTATTTTATTTCTTTAGTTATTACTAAGATTTTATTTGCAACAAAAGATAATTTCTTTGGGTTATTCTTGCCAACAAAAGAATCAATCCATTAATTAAAGTTATAACGTATTTCTTTATTTCTTAATAAACTTTATTATTCTTATCTTATTTTATTATAAACGTTTGCCTTTAGAATTTATCATATCACATGTTAAAGTTTTTACTAGAGTTAAACTCCTGTTATTTTGGGTATTGTGTAAAGTTTCAGTCCTTTACATTTGTCAAGATAACACTATATAATTCAATAGTTATTATGGAAGGATATGGGTGAATTCATAAGGTGATGATAGAGTATGGGAGCAATTTTCTAGATGGAGGCCTGGTTTGAAGTTTTAATATATTAGTTATATACAACAGATATTTCTGTATTCTACTATATAATTAATAAACTCACAAATTACACTACCTTGCAAAAAAAAAATTTTAGTCAGATATTAAAGAAAAACTTTTTCTTAAAATTGGAATAATTATCTTTATTAAAGATAAATTGTATATGAGATATTAGTTCATCAATGATCTTTTGATTCCAATAAAAAATATACATTTCTTTTTATTCAAAAAAATATAATTTTATTTTTATTATAAAAAAATTCCATTTTAATAAGTTAAGATTTATAAAATCTATTATTAATTTATTTTTAAAAATGCTGATAATATATGATACTTTTTTAATAAAAAATTTATAACTGATAGGTTGTTTTTGAAATTTTTTATATAATTAATCTATTTTATATTAATAAATATTTCTGTTTTTTCTTTTTAAAAGAGATAATCAGCTATGAAATTATATATAAGTTTATAGGCATAATAATAAATATTATTATTTTTAATATATAATCAATTTTTTCTATAGTTATACATTTGGAAGTTTATATTTGATGACCATGATGAGATATGACTATAAGTAATAAAATTATATAATTAAATTAGTAATTTTGGCCAGAATTATAAATAATAAATTTTGATTAAATATTCAACTTACAATAATTTTTTAATATTATTTCAATTATTATAGATTTATATCATTAGATTCCTCTTAATGAGATGATTCTAATAAGTCTATGATTATTAAAATCAGATTACTAGAACTTATAATAATTAAAATACAATCAAAATATTTAATGTTACATAACTTTTAAATAGATAAAATGCTAATTTGATCTTTAAAATCAAATTACTCAATCAATATTAATCCAATCATTATAAAATTATTATTATTGGATTTCTTTTAATAAAATGATTCTAATAAATTTAAGATCATTAAAATTAAATTACTAGAATATATATTAGTAATTAAAATACAATTAAAATATTTAATATTACATAAATTTTACATATATAGAATGCTAATTTGATATTTAAAATTGGATTATTCAACTAATATTAATCCAATCACTATAAAATTACTACTATCTGATTCCTTTCAATAAGATGAATTTAATAAGCTAAAAATCATTAAAATCTGAACATTAGATTATAAAATAATTATATTTTAATAAATATTTTTTATAATTATATACTGTATATATATAATTTTTAAAAAAAGAAGTGATAGTGACTATAGATAATTTATGTCTATAAATAATAGATTTTATATATGAAAATTTTGGAATACTTAACTAAAGTGACTATATAGGATAATGTGTTTATAATAGAGATGACTATAAAAAGAGTTAACTGTAAAAATAATAATGATTATAATCATTATTTTTATAGCTTATCAAAAAATATGAATTTGTAATAAATAATAATATTAATTTAACATGGTTATAAAAACAGAAAAGATTAGCATTATATATGACTTATAAGTAAACTAAAAAATATATATTTACCAGTTTTATATATATTAATTATTTTTTGATAATAGGTTTTTAAATATTATATTATTGGATTTTATATTATCAATATTAATTTTTTATTTAAATAGTCAATGTATCTTTAAAATTTTTGTGATCTAATTCTATTAAAAATTTTAAAAAAAATAGAATTTTTTTAGTAATATCTTTAATTTGTTTTTTCATCTTTATTTTAAATAAAAAAAGATTTGATTATTATTTATTGGAAGTAAAATATATTTTGAATAGATAAATGAATACTATTTAAAGTATTTTTTTTTTTTTTTTTTTACAAATTATTACTATATTATTTTTATTATTTTTCTATCTTTTTCTAAATAAATATTATGTTAATACATAGAATATTTATAATATAAAAAAAAGTTTTTTTAGTTTTACTTCAGCAAACTCTTCAAAAAGCTTGATCTTCAATTTATCAATCTACTTTGTTATATGATGTAATATTATTTTATTATTAGCTGAAAAATTCATTATATAATAATAGTAATTAGTCATTTATTAAGATTTTCTTTAGTTATTATTTTTTTTTAGACTAATTATTAATCTTATCAAAAGTATTTATTTGATTAATAATAAAATATAATTCTTTATTTAATAATTTACAAAAATTTATAATTTGATAAAATTTTTATAGGCATTAATTTTATTTATTCTTGTACTATTATTATAATAGATAAAAAATAAGACAAACTTGATATAATTTACTGAATTAACAGATAATTAGCAATAATCAGAAAGAAATATAATATATCGTTTTGTTTAAAAAAGAAAATATGCAATTACCAAAAGAATGTATAATTTTCTATATCTAACAGTATTATAAATAAATAATTTTATATAACTATAAGATTAAAGTTAGTTTATATTTTTAAAACTTATTTGAATTTTTTTCTTCCTATAAAGATAAAAAACTATTACAAATATCAAATTTATTTATTAATAATTTTTTGCCAAAATATAGATATAATAATAGAAAGAAATTTTCAGAATTTAAGTAACTGGATTTATTCTTATTAAACTTCATATTAATTTTTTAATTTAATTTAATAACAAAATCTAATTTGTTTTATTTTTCTTTTTTTTATAATTTATAAATTTAAAAATTATATTAAATTTTAATATATTTAAATTTTACTAAGTTATAAAAATTTCATTTAATTTTACCAATTTTAGAAGTTTAGGTAAATTTTATTAGATTTTACCAGTTTTAGTATAATTTTACTTTTTCTAAATTTTTATTTTAAAATTTTATTAATTAAAAATAGGTTTACTTAAATATTAGTTAAAATACTAAAATAATTTTAATAATTTTAGCAATTTCATATATATTATTTTGCTAAAATCTTCTAATTTGATAAATAATTTTAATTATTTGTATAATATAATTTTTAGTATATATTATAAAATTTTTTTATATATAATAATCTAATTATTATATATTACAAATTATAGTATTTTTTATATATAGTAGTGTTTAGACCCAGTTTGTTAATGGATAAACTGGATCTATCCATTAGGAAAAATTCAATCCAGATTAATATCGGTTAATGAATTTTCAATCTAGTTTATTATCAGGTTTGATTCAGATTAACCGATATTTTAGTGCGTGAATAATAGATGAGTAACAGGTGGATAGCGGATTAATAACGAATGAATAATAGGTGAATAACATAAATAACAGGTTATTATCAGGTTGTTAACAGATGGATAACGAGTGGGTAATGAGTATTTATTTAATGATTACATAAATTTTTATTAATATATTTATATAAGATATATTTTTTTATTGTACTATTAAAATAGTTATATTAATATAAAACTTCTTGCTAATTTTTGTTATGAAATAATGATTAATCTGTTAACCTGTTACAGATCTGGATCAACAGAAGCTATCCAGTATCTGATACCTTTATCAGATCCAATTGGTCAAATCTGTTAGTCGATTTTATATCTGGATGATAACCGTTAACCTAAACATCAAACTGGATTAAAGCTCCACATGAACTGGCTCAAGTCAAGCTATAGTCTGGCTTGGCTTGGCTTGAAAAAAAAAATTCTGGCTTGAGCCAAGCCACAAAAAATCTTGGTTCAACTCATTCAAGCCAAGCTGAGCCATGAAAAATTCTGGTTCAAGCCAAGTTGAGTTTGAGCTGGTTCAAGCTGGCTCAAGCTTTATTATCAAAAAAAAAAGCCAAAACTAAGTGTTTTTATATGTAAAGTTACAAAAAAAAAAACATCAGAACTAATGGTCTCAGCCTTTCTATTCATAAAATTGAAAAAAAAATGCCAGAACTAATGGTCCTGACAGGACCCTGAATAATACTAATGTAACTCACATATGGTTTACGTAGAGTTTATATGAAATTACTTTTTAAATCTACAAATTGAGTTTGCGTAGATTAGTCAATTTGGGAGTAACTCACATATTATATTTGCGTAAAGTTTATAATAGATATATGTGGATTTATTTTTAAAAAATACTAATTTTGGTAAATTAAATTACTCATTATTTACCAAAATTTATTTTATTTTATTTATTTTTTCATTTTTTTTTGGTATTTTATACCAAATTTATTTATTTTTATTATTCTTTTTCAGTTTTTAATACCCTAATTCCAAAAGTCCGGTCATATTTTTTGCCTGGCAACACTACAAAAAATAAAAAAAAATAATTAATTAGTTAAAAAAAAGAACAACGAAAGACACCTCATCCACTCTCCTTTACCTTAATTCCAAAAGTCCGGTCGTGCTTTTCGTCTGGCAACACTACAAAAAATAAAAAAAAATAATTAATTAATTAAAAAAAAGAACAATGAAAGACACCTCACCCACCCTTTCTTACCTTAATTCCAAAAGTCTGGTCATGCCTTTCGTCTGGCAACACTACAAAAAGTAAAAAAAAAGTTAATACTTAATTAATTAAAAAAAAAAATAACGAAACATTTCCTCCAATCCCTCCCTTACCTTAATTCCAAAAGTCTGGTCGTGTCTTTTGTCTGGCAACACTACAAAAAATAAAAATAAAAAATAATTAATTAATTAGTTAAAAACAACAATGAAACACCTCCTATAACCCCTCCCTTACCTTAATTCCAAAAGTCCGGTCGTGCCTTTTATTTGGCAACACTACAAAAAAATAAAAAAAAATAATTAATTAATTAGTTAAAAAAAAACATCAAAAAACACTTTTCCACTCTCCCTTACCTTAATTCCAAAAGTCTGATTGTACTTTTCGTTCGGCAACACTACAAAAAGTAAAAAAAAAATTAATACTTAATTAATTAAAAAAAAATAACGAAACACCTCACCCAACCCCTCCCTTACCTTAATTCTAAAAGTCCAGTCGTGCTTTTCGTCTGGCAACACTACAAAAAATAAAAATAAAAAATAATTAATTAATTAGTTAAAAAAAATACTGAAAAATACTTCCCACCCTTCTTTACTTTAATTCCAAAAGTCCGGTCGTGCTTTTTGTCTGGCAACACCACAAAAATAAACGATAAATGATTAAAAAAAAGATCAGATATTTAGATTATCTGATTAGATTGGCAAGTCACATGACCTTGCCTTTATACTGAATAATTCGTTATAGTGTTAACGGCATTTTATATTATAAAATCACAAAAAAAAAAATGCTAGAACTATTGGTATCAGCATTTTTTATTCATAAAATTGCAAAAAGTGCTAGAACAAATAGATCCAGCATTTTTTATATATAAATTTGCAAAAAAAAATGCCAGAACTATTGATATCAGCGTTTTTTACATATAAATTGTAAAAAATTACTGAGCTTGATCTGGCTCATAAGCCGGCTTGAGCTTTTCAAGCCAAGCCCACTGCCAGCTTGAGTTTATCAAGCCAAGCCTAATACCTGACTCAAGCTTTTTCAAGCTGGCTTGTACATGGCTTGGCTTGGCTCAGCTTGAAAAGCTTGAGCCAGCTTACAAGCTGGCTCAGTTCATGCGGAACTTTAAACTGGATACCTGATAATAATGGATATCCGTTTCTATCTGGTATTAACGGTTTACAGGTCTGAACACTAATATATAGTATTCATTTTTTTTATCTAAAAAAAGTTTTATTTTTTTTAATTTTTAGGAATTTGCAAAATATTTGAAATATTATAGTTTATAATATTATTAAATAAAATTATATTTATATCTATTTATATAAGATTAAATTAAAAATTTTATTTTTATTAATAAGTTTTTTTTATTGCAGTTTTCAAATTAGTATAAATAAAAAAAATTTTTAAAATAAGTTTATATAAAAAATTTTAGGTAAGTTTTAATAAAAATTATATAAAATTGTTTATATACTAATTTTAAAATAAATTAAATAAGATAGAAATTTTATTATATAAATTAATTTATAAAGGATTTTATTCAAATATTATGTAATATATTTAATTAAACTTAATTTATTTGTAAAAAATTTTTTTTTTTTTTTTTTTTTTTTATAATTGAAGGAATTTTAATTAAAATCTTTAATAGTTAAAGATAAATATAATATTGGAATAGATATTAAAAGAATTTAAATTTAGAATTTAAAACAAAAATATAATAATTTATACCAAATATTATTCAAATTTATTAAGATTAATTTTAAATAAAAAAATTTTATAAAGATCAGTACTTTGAAAATTTATATGTATTAATTTGCATTAAGATTATGAGGTACCATAATATCGGTCTATAAAAAATAAATTATAAATAAAAAATATATATAATGAATTGTAATTTATAATAGCATTTACCTACCACCAAAATTACCCATTCCAGGTTCAATAAATAAGGTTTCATCATTAATTTTTGGATCAACCATTGATGTACATATTTTGATTTTTGGAAATGCATTCGTGATTACATGTAAACCTATTAGTAAATAATAAATAAGAGCAATTATATAATTTATTACAAATTGCATAAAATTAAAAGTATAAACAATAATTTACTTAATGGAGTTGCAATAAAATTTAATAAAATTATTTTATTTTCGGGTACATCATGATCTAATAATACTCGTATGGCCATAAGTGCAGCTGCTCCAGTTGCAATTTGTGCATCCTAATTAATTAAAATTAATTGAGTCAACAGATTTATCTATTACAAAAATGAATTATATTCTCTTACCATAAGTAGTACAAAACATTCATGAATATTATCTGGTAAGCTAACAAAATGTAACTAAATTATAATAAAAGTTAGTATGAATTATTAATAAAAGTTATAACAAACAGATTTTACATACTGATGGTTCTCCAGTTTTAGGGCGAGATTGAATCAAGATCTTTCCAATTAAAGCATCTTTAACAACTTTTCTCAACCCATTTTCCATTGTACCTCCTGCACGTAAAATAGATACTCCACAAACCTATTAATAGTTTCCATAAATAAGGTACAATTTCAATGAAAATAATCATCTCTCGTATATAGTCAAACCTTTATATAACGATATGTCGGAACATATATGAAAATTAAAAAATATCGTTATATCAAGTTATACCGATATTTATATGTCTTCACATATAGTAGGTAAATAAAAATTTATCGGTATATCGAATATCGGTATATCGAGGTTAGACTGTACAGTTCAATTACCTGTTCTGTACATTTTTTCCCAACATATGGTAAATTAAGCGGTGTAACGATTTCATGTTCTTCATAAGTTAATTCAGATAACGCTCTAAAGAACAAAAGTCCGAAATTAATGTACAATATAATTGCGCATAAAAAACCAAACCAATATATTATTATAACTTACCTTTCTACAATAATAGCAACTAATCGCTCAGAGTAAAATATGAAATCATCAAGATGCGTATTTTTGTCTCTTATAATAGTATGTATTCCCTATCGAAAGTACAACTTTTCAACAAAACGTATAGCGAACAACAGAATCAGAGTGTTATGATGAAAGCTTGCCTTAAGTTGAGAAGTTTGATCTAAAATAATGACGTTTTCTGGTATTTTTTTAAAATTATAATCACTCTTTAAAAGGTCCCACCGAAAATTAAATTGACGTTCATGCAATTGACGTTGAATATGTTTAGTTATTAGATCGATGGCGACTAAATTATCAAGGCCGCGTGGAATTATCTATGGAGTAAAAAAGTTGGCTTAAAAAACATATCATATGATACAAGTCTTAATAATATAGGCATACCACATCAGCATTCTTGACAGTAGGTTGTATGTATTGATCAAAAGCGGGTTTTACAAACTTTTGATATTGCTATCATGAAAAATAATGATTAGTAAAGAACTAACACCTACAATAAATGTTTATCGGAAACATCATACCTGAATTACGCCATTTATATCACGACCTCGTTCGCTAATATCTCGTTTTACTAAATTTATAAAATAATATCGCTATTTTATTTATTAACACTTTAAAACCTACTACTCTAATGTAAATTTTACTTACATCGACGAATAAGCCGAATATCAGAATCCGTGTCAACAAATACCTAAAATAAAATCATCAAAGATTAGATAGTGACTTACATGGCTTATAATTAAAGGGGATTTAATTCTTGACAGGAGACATCATACATATGCTTTTTGTTCGCATAAATAACGAAGTTATTAAAATAACCAGAAATATAAATAATATGAGAGTATTCATTGTGTTTCATACAAATTTTAGTATAGAACGTAGTATTGTTACATATAATTTGCTAAGTGATTTCTGCCAATCCATTTTCATAATATCGCCCTTGTTGAAGGGTAAATTCCAAATAATACACTCAGCCTTCAGTTTGGATAAAAAACCGAAATGCGCAAAATTTATGTTTAGGCAGAAACAAATATTAATTAGCTATAAGCTCTATATTTAACTAAAAATCCATATTTTCTTTAGCCAGCTCCTCATAAATTGAAGTTTTAAATTAATAATTTATCAGCTCAAAATTTTTAACGAACTATAAAAAATCAATTCGAAAATGTCCATTAACCATTTCCTAAATACGATGTCCCAAATGTAATTAAATTTACTACAAATTTGAATCCAATAAACACTAAAAATTAAATCCAATAAATAAAATAACTCATACTTTAAGATCCATCAAATCCATAATTCTTTGATCATAAAGTGCAAAGATTCCTTCAAAGATAACAACATTTGCACCATATAAAGAATTTTTTTGGGAAATTCTAATGAATACATAAAAATAATTTTAAATAATATTCCAAAGTATATAAAAAGCCATAAATAAAATACCTAGAATGAGTTATAAAATCATAAATTGGGACTTCAACTCTCTTTCTAAAATTTAAATTATTATATGTAAGTTATTAAGAATTAACAAACTTAATAATAATAGATCTTTCTAACCCTTCTTTCATGTTCTTTAGTGTATATAATAATAAATCAAAATCAAAAGCATTCGGATGGTCGAAATTAAAATTACTAAAAAAGAAACATAAATGTTTGTATATAAGATATGAATGAAATAAATATATCATAACTAAACTTACTTATTTTGTGCCTCCATTTTCTCTTCGTGACTTAATTCTCTATAAAAAGAATCCATGCTCAAAAGTATTACCCACGGAACATTGAGGTTTTCTATAATACGACTACATATTAAGATCTATTAGCTTAATAAATACAAATATTTTAGTAAGTATAAGAAAAGCTTACACTGCTACACTAGTTTTTCCACTAGCACTACCACCTATTAATATTAATTTAATATATTTTTTCAGTAAAATTCATTATTATATTTAAGAATGAACTTAATCCGTAATTACCTGCAACACCAACAAGATAACAATCGAATTTCGATCCATCCAGTCTTATTAATTAAGATTTAAGTTTGATGAATTTTGTAATAACAGCTTTGAATTTCGCTTTCTTTTAAAAAAAAAAAATTATCGCGTTAAATCTTACCTGTACCAAGGCCTAAATTTGCCAAATCATAAAGCATGTAAGCCAAAAAATTATTAATTCAATTTAAATTAGTAATTGAACACTTACGATCTTCCTTCGCCTCGCAGAAACACGTTATTTTTATTCGTCGACATCATGAACTCTTAAATCAATTCAATCTTTGCCTCGAATCATCGAACGATCTAATGATCTATGATCCGCAACTTTACTTTATCCAATCAAAATTAGTCTAGTGATACCAAATAGATACAGATAAAAAATTTTTTTTCAGTTGTTTATCGACTTTAGATTTGCAATGGTAAGATATATTATTGGCATTTTCAAATTAGATGTTCCTATGACTTACGCTTGTGTTTAAAATTGTTAGAGACCTATTCTTTTACAAGGACACACTCGTTCCCTCACGCAAATCAAATATAATTATGAAGGAGATCTTCTCTTCACCGTAGCCAAGGATCAAGTCGTGAACGTTTGGTACTCACATAATGGTGAACGATTGGGAACTTATCATGGTCATGTTGGTGCAATATGGACGGTTGATGTTAATTGTAATTATCTAACCATATTATAGTGTATCATTTTAATTTTTCGTTAAATTTGCATTTTTTTTTTTTTTTTTTGATTTTGGTGAAAATTTAGCAACGAGTTCTATCTTGCTAACTGGATCAGCAGATAACACTGCAAAACTGTGGGAAGTTAGGACTGGTAAATGCTTACATACTTGGGAATTCAAGACTGCAGTTAAGCGCGTTGCTTTTTCTGAAGATGATAGTATGGCTCTCCTTGTAACTGAACAGCATATGGGATATCCAGGAAGTGTAACTATTTATTCAGTTAAAAACGATATCAATGCAGAACGTAAATTTTTTTATTTTCTTAAAAGTTATTAGATTAGTTAAGCTATATTAACATTAAATATAATTTAGAATCTGATGAACCAATTAAATCAATTATAAATCAGGAAGGTTCAAAAGCTATGGTTGCAGCGTGGGGATATCTCAACAGATACATAATAACTGGCCATGAAAATGGTGAAATTTCTCAATATGATTGGAAGGTTGGCTGAAAAAAGGTTCTTTGAAAAAGAAGTCGTATATCTAATTAACTTATGTATTTAAATTGCTAGACGGGTGATAAGATTAAATCGATTCATCCGCATACAAGTGTAATTACCGATCTCCAGATGTCAGAAGATCGAACATATTTTATCACATCCTCGAAAGATAAATCAGCGCAAATTTTTGAATCAAATACACTTAATCCTTTAAAGAAATATGTTACTGATGCTCCTCTGAATTCGGCATCTATAGCTCCGATTCAAGATTTTGTCATTTTAGGAGGTGGTCAAGATGCTATGATAGTTACATCCACTCTAATGAGCCAAGGTAAGTTTGAATGTCGATTTTGGCATAAAATTTTAGAGGAAGAAGTGGGACGTGTAAAGGGTCATTTTGGTCCTATCAATACAATTGCTGTTCATCCGGATGGTAAGAGTTTCTCCTCTGGTGGGGAAGACGGTTATGTTCGAGTTCACCATTTTGATGAAGATTATTTTAAATTCAAATATCCCGAATTATAAAAGTATTTATACATTCTATTAGGTTAAATCCTTAGAAATAAAAAACTCGCATAATATTGGTACTTGGTAGATATACTAATTACATAATACAATAAATTCCTGTATTCATTAAATTTTAAAAGTAGAGCTTTATATGAATTATTTATGTTTCTATATCTAATGATTATTATGTGTAAATATCGGGCGTTTGTAAAAATAAAGCAAAAAAAAACTATGTACAATCAAAATTTGTATTATCAAATTTTTTCCAGTGCTTCCATTATTACGACCGAGTTACCACGAATTACCTAAAAAAAGAGGAAATAAAAATCAAAAAAAAAACTTCTTTTACTTTTTTTACAAAGCACAATGCTCACCACCATGCCAACGTTATGCTTTTCAGAAGACGAAACTTCTTCAACTGTATCATCTAATACCAAATTCATAAATGGATCGTAACCGCGTAGAATTCCGGTTACTTTTCTACCTCCGTTCAATTGGATAAACAAACGTTTCTCCATATATCTATTAGAGAAACACATAAGTTAATCAAAATTTAAAATAATTTAATGAACTAATACTATACATCGCGTCATAAATAAGTACTTTTTTAATTCCGGTTGTGAGGCTTTAGACATTTCGTTTCAGTTTTTGATGTGAAGTAAGTATTTTGGCAGAGATAATTTGTAAAACGTCAGTCTGTCTGTGATTAAAATGATGATTTTTGATCGGTCAAACGTGTCACAACTCCGATAGATTTTAACTATCACTGGTTAATATTGATGAATCAGTATTTTCACGTTCTTACTATTGTCAGAGTATTTACTGTAGTTTCAAACAATTTGTAATGTCTTCTTCACAAAACAAAACGTAAGTAAAGAAATTTTAACTAGAAAATAGCTTGTAATATTAGTGTCCTTCTTGTTTTTGAGTTATGATTGATATTATAGTCGGAAGCGCAAGTGGGATCTTGATGATCAAGGAAAGAAAGCACCCCCTTCCTCAACTACTGCGCCTACATCAAAATCGATAAAAGTAGAAGCTAGTAGTGATCAAGATGTTTTCGAAACTAAGCTTTCCCCAAATACACCAAATTCCGAAACAATTGATCCTAATCGTGCTGCAGGTTTGTAATTTTATTGAAATTATTCTTGTACTTATTCGAACAAATCCTAAAAGTAAAGCTTTCAATTTGTAAACCAAATAGCTGCAGCGGCAGCAAAAATAAATGCAATGCTTGCTGCTAAAGGCATTCAGGTTCCAATGAAATCAGTGGTAGTACCCAAAGGCGAAACTGATGATAATGAGGTATAATATGAACACGCGTTTCTTTTATACTTATTGATTTTTTTTGTAAGAAAATCAAGCATCTTCAAAGTTGCTATTTAAGCCTAAAAAGAAGTATATTTTATATTTCATATGTTCATTATTTTTAATTTATTAATTATTTCAGGATTCTAAACATATTAAGCAGGTTATCAAGGAGACTGATATGGAGTTTACTACGGATATTACAATCAATGATTGTAAAAACAGATATCTTTTGACTAAAGGTTCGACTCAACAAATGGTAAGGATCAGGATATTAGAAGCTCAATTTTTGAGATTAGTGTTATCATGATGATACTTTATATTAATTATAAATTTCTTATAGATCCAAAAAGAAACTGGCGCAGGTGAGTGCTACGTTTAAAAAATTTCGTACATTATAAAGATTATTTTTAAAAAAAGTTGTTATTTTAGATGTAACAACTCGTGGGAAATATTACCCTGATAAACAACTTGCCACTGAAAAGGATCCTCCCCTTTATTTGCACGTGACAGCATCAACTCATGATGCCTTAGATGCTGCAATTAAAAAAATAAATGAGTTAATGGAACAATCTTTTACTCCTGCTCCACCTGCAACAACGCCTCGTCCACCCGGTTCCCATCCAGGAGGAGTATGTATATAACTCTATTTTACAAATATCTCCTCCTCTTTTTTAAATTAATATCCTTAAATCTATAATAGAGGCAATTTGTTCAAGATAAAGTATTCATTGGCATTGAACCCGATCGTACTTTTAATGCGCGAGCAAAAATTGTAGGACCACAAGGTGCTTATGTTAAGCATATTCAGCAAGAGACTGGAGCAAAAGTACAGCTTAAAGGTCGTGGATCTGGTTACGTTGAGCCTACATCGGGAACCGAAGCTTTCGAGCCACTACATATTCATATCACGTATGTAAAAAATATTTGACTAAAATAAATAAATAAATATATATCTTACTTGTATTACTATTTTTATTTTAATAGATGTTGGAGTCAAGAAGGGCTTGATAAAGCTAAGAAATTATGCGAAGATCTTATAAATACAGTGAAGGCGGAATGGGATAGACATAAAGCACAACAAGCTGCGTATCCTTCCTATGGAAGATCACCATATCCTCGTCCACCTGCTTATGGACCACCGCCTCCAATCGTAGGGGTATGTTAAAGTATATTTCTAACAAATAAAATTAATAAATATGAAAATTAATAGAATTTGCCTTAATAGTCTTACCCCCCTCCACCTGCTAATCCTCCTCTGCCTAGTGGACCACCACCACCAATTAGCGGTAATCCACCACCCCTACCACAACCTCCGCCACCACCCCTTCTATCTACGTCGGCCCAAAACACTTCTTCTCAACCTCCTT
The DNA here is from genome assembly GCA_015698045.1 of Rhizophagus clarus. NCBI lineage: Eukaryota > Fungi > Glomeromycota > Glomeromycetes > Glomerales > Glomeraceae > Rhizophagus > Rhizophagus clarus. The sequence goes on from BLAL01000162.1 coordinate 2,003,429, forward strand.
TACCCTCTTATCCACCACCACCACCACCACCTTCACAGCCTTCTTCAACCTCTGCATCAACGTCCGTAACAACAAGTTCTTCACCTACCGCAACTTCAAATCCATATAACAGCAATAGTACAAATTCTTATGGAACAAACACAAATAATATGTATTCAACTAGTACCGCTAGCTATAATCCATATAATCCATATAATCAATCTCGGTACTACCAATATTCTCAGTATAATTATTATTCACAGGTTACTCAACCTGCCACACAGGCCGATGCAAGTAGTTATTACGGTTATTCGGGTTATCCTACGGGATATCAGACCTCAACTGGATATCAAACAACATCTACGACAGCTCCACTTCCGCCAGTAACATCATCAGCCGTGACAAACATAACATCATCTGCCTACGAGGATAAAAAACAATCTGAATCTTATCACGCTGTACCGCCACCAGATTCTTATGATAATGAGGTTGGTAAATAATAATAATGCAAAACTTTTTAAATTGTATTTATCTGGCTCTTTTTATTTTATTTCCTATTTTATTTTTATTTTTTTGGTGAGGGTAATGGCTGTTTGTGTTGGTTTGATATTTCTAAAAGACTCGAAGAGGGAGGGTTGGGATTTCGCGTGAGAAACGGTGCGCAGTCGCGCACGCTACTTACATTGTGAGTTTTTTTTCTTCTTTTAGAGGTGAAAATTAACCGAATAAGCAAAGACTTGTTTTTGTTTCTTATTTTTGTACGAAAAAAAGGAAACTAGGCAGGTCTCCACTCAAACCTTTGGCTACAGAAAATCGTATAATTTTTTGTTTTGCCGTTTGTTAAAGAAACGATACGTTTTTAAACTAAACAAATCGATTAAGTTTATTTTAGAATCTTGAAAGTATGGACAAGTCTAAAAAACGATTCGCGTAATATTTACTGTTAATATGTCTTAGTTATATTTTCATATTCCCATGATCCTCAGGCTAGTTTATTTTATTTCTGTTCTTTTTATATTGTATCTATGATTATTTATTAATTGTTAAAAGTAATAAATGAGGTCAAAAAATCATTTTTTATTTCTTTTAATGTACAAAGATTCCTTCATATTAACGATTTAGTTTTCTTAACGGTTCAAATATAAACTTATTTATTTCTTCATTTTAAATTGTAGCCATCACTTTTTGAATAAGCAAGGATTTCAAAAAAATTATGCGAGTCCGATATTGGAATACTCGGGTATATCATTTTCATATTGACAAAAAACATGTTTTATCCTATTATTATTTTATAAGAGAGCACATTAACCTTTTTTTTTTTTGTTATTATTATTTATTTGCAATCAATTAATCTTTTGATAACAAGACAGCAGAAATTTAGTTGAAACTTATTAATCAAAAATATTTACTTAATCCAAGAAATGAAAAATGGGAATAAATTAAAATTTTTTTGTAAATGTAAAAATGACAATAGTATTCAAAATAAAAATAACGTAATATATACTCTACTCAATGAAGTAAAATTGGTAAAAAACACCATAAAGGGCAATCAAAATTCCGATCAAAATCAAAATGAGTTGAAATATTCCTAAAGTAGAAATAATTATAAATATATATAACCAAATAAATTAAAGATATGTAAACATAATATTAACTGTACCAGGACCAAATTTTTCTGGAAGTTGTAAAATATGAACAGAGTTATCAGCAGATCCGCTTACAACTAAAGTTGAGTCATGACTGAATGCAATAGTAGTTGGTGGGAACTCATGTACTTTAGGCACATGAAGTAAAACCTTTAGTGTTTGGGAGTCGCAAATCCCGATGCTATGATCAGATGCTCCAAACCCCAACAATTTCCCGTTGTCACTTGTTTAAAAAAAAGTTTTAGATCCAAGAGAAAAAGACATATATAGTACAAATAATTTGAGTTACCTAATTGTAAATGCTGTAATTCGTCTTTTGCCAATAACTTTTGTTGAAACTTTTTTAAAAGTTACTGCATCCCACTTTACAATAAATGTTCTAGATTCAGATGTCATATTGACTACAGTGTAAAAAAATCTAGCGGAAATTCCTTTACCAAACCTGCATGCTCTGAATTGACATCGAAAAGACTTTTTGAAAACAGGTTTTTCTATTTCATGAATACACTCTCCTTTTTTTGTGGATAAAATTCTTAAAGTGCTCACGGATACTACTAAAAGCTATTATTATAATGTTATTTAACTCATAATTATGTAATGTGTTATAACTTAATAATTTAATAGTTCATATCTTGCCTGATTCCCAGTTGGATTAAAATCCAAGTCATATATTTCTTGTTTGTTAAAATTCACGGGAGTAAAAGCAACATTTAATGAAGGATAATTCAGAACAGTCAATTTACTATCTGTACCGCCGGTAGCCAATAACTTCCCATCTTGACTGAAAGCAGCCACTCTCTAACAAATTACATCTAATTAATTAATTTTTCTATAATAAATTAAAAATTGATAGTACTTTACCTGATAATCATTCACATCAGTACTTGTTATTGTTTGAGTTGTTCTAACTAATTCTATCCTTTGTATGTTATAAAAAAATTAACCACTTTTCTTGTTTTAAAAGAAATGACATTACATACTTATCATTTGAATATTTAAAAATTCGACAGTTATTATTTTTGCCAATTTTTATCTCATCTTCAGAACTATTGATACCACAAGAAACAATATTCTCCTGCCAAGATTTTAAGAGGTTTTAATTAAAAATTCAACGAAATCAGTTGTAATCGAAAATAAAAATTCGGATCGTCACCTCAATACGAAGAGCAATGCAAGTTGGCCTGTCTTCTTCTCCGCTTAATATTGTTTCGGTAAGTTTTTCAATAGTTTTTTCTGGCATTTTCAATTTGAATAAAGCCTAAACAAAATAAGTTTGAATAAGTAATTACTTTAGTATTTTCAAAATTTGAATGAATCTAACGTACCAATGTGTTTTTTACACCTGTATTACCAGAACCGCCACCCCCACCAAGTAGTATTTCTCCCGAAGGAGTAAACCCTATTTTATTTATACATAAATGTCTAGTTTCAACATGTACATCATACAGCTTTATATTTGTAATTATCAAAATGCGTAGAAATCAGTTCCCTTGTACCTGTACAGTATACAGGAAAGTCAACTCTAGTTAAGAATTTTTCAACGGTACGCGACATCTTCAATTCAGAGTAAAAACTGCAAAAACTCGCAACAAATTGAAACGACTTTATGAACAGATGATAAATTAATCACGTGATTTATCAACAATTTTTTTTACCATATTACCATTTGAGAAAAGGAATTTGAAATAATTTTATTTACGCGTTTTAATTAATTTTAAATATCTTTATCTACTGTACCACGTTCACTAACATAAACACCATCTAAAAACTTTCGAATATCTTTATTCTTAACAGTAGTAGATTGTTGAATGTTTGCAGCTAAAAAATTTTAATAAATCATTATTAAAAATTCAATCCGATTTCTGAATTTCTCTAATCGTTTCTTAAATACCTGATTGAGAAACATGTTCCAGATCATTTCCACTCAAAATTAATTCATCCTTTTGATTCTTAGAAATTTCAATATCAACTCCTTCTAACATTTTTACACGTCTAATAACCTTTTCGCCTAAAAAGTTACGAATTTCAACTTCTTTTTTATCGTCACTAATATGGACGTTGATAGGAAAATGTGCATAAACATAGCGCATCTTGTATTCGAAGCCCTAATCAGAAATTTGTTCATTTTAATAAATATTTTCGAATATTATTAAGTGTATTCCATTAACAAACCTTAGTAACACCAGTGATCATATTTTCGATATGTGCTTTCACTGTACGTAAACAGGCTACATGTTTACGAGTCCCATGCCACACAATAAGTTTGATCTTATCATTCTTGATTTGTATCTCTAGATCGATGTGGCGAAGATTCTTGGTCAAAACTCCACGCTTTCCTTCAACTGTGACAATACGGGATTTGACTTTGACTTTTACGTCTTTAGGTATGGTAAATTCTTCGATTTTACAGATATCTTTCATTTTTTTTTTATTATTTGTCCTATGGGGAAATAGATAAAATAAGTCAATGGAATTACCTTGATAAAATAATAAAAAAAATAATTTTTAAAAAAACAGAGTCAAAATTTTATTTCTTTTAGCAGCAAAAATATTTTCTTTATCTGTAATTTTAGTTATTAAACTAACCAAATACAAGCCGACACTTAAGTGAACGGATGCAAGCTGGATGGATGAGAAAAGAAAGAAACGATTAATACTATATTACACGTATTTATATTTTTTTGAACTATATTAGATGAAATCTGATGAATTGTCACGTGTAATGTGACTTCTTTGCAGTGTTACCGGGACATAAAACTTTAATTTTATCATCCTCCTCCCTTTTCTTTCGTGTTTTTTTTTATAAATAAAATGTCACTTTCTTTTATAAGAACTTCTCGTACGGCAAGAAAGTTGCATGTGCGGCTAGGACAAGTTCAACTAAGAAGAGCAAGTGGTCATGAACCACAGTATAATGAACCTGGCGGCTATCTATTTGGTGAAAAAGTATGAATTGATACCGTATTTTCCTCCGTAAATTTAATAATACTCAATTTTTTTATTCGTTAGCCTTTACCACCAGGACAAAAACGCGTGAAAGAGGATTGGGAGAATATATGGATGTACGGTATGAGCGGAAGTTTACTATTGGGAGCCATCATCGCTATTTATAAACCCGATACAAGGCAATAGCATTTCTTCGATTTGTTTTTTCGGTTAAGGTATATTTTTTTGGTTAACAATTATTAATTTGATTTTTAATTGATACTTATAGTATACAATCATGGGCTACAAGAGAAGCTAAAAAACGTTTAGAAGAACGTGGCGAGGATTTATCGTATCCGCAACAAAAAAGCTAAATGAAAATTCCAAATAATAATTTCACTACAATTTTAACCTTATAGTAATTGTCGTTAAGCTAATTATTTTATTCTATTACGAATAAAACAATTCGAATTTATTTTTATCATCAAAAAAAAAAAAAAAAATATGATGAAAATGGGTGTATATATTTACATATAAAATCAAGAGATTTTTGCGTTCGACAAATCAAGTTCAGGATGCTGTGCTTGGAATTTCTTCAGGATCTCTTCCTTTTTTAATTCATCTGATGTCTTTTTACCCATCTGTTTTTGACGTTGATCAAACTAAAAAAAAAAATTTTTTTTTTAATAAACGCAGTTGTTAATTTCCAATCTACAAAATATATAAATTCAGAATACCATCATCTTCTCCACCATTGCACGAGTTTCACCATCCAAATCACTTAATTTAGAATTTTCAGGCTGAATCTTCGTTGTGTCAATAGCAGGATGGGTGGTAATAACATTTTTCCACCATTCCACGTTATTAACCTTTTCCAAATGAATATAAATTTCTTTTTGATCCTCTACCATAGAATTTGATTTTAGTTTCATAATTAAATATTTAATTTATCTGTCTAAAATATAAAATTTACCAAGCGTCCAAGTACAGTCATCAACTTTAATTTCTTTACATAGTTCGCCCTACGAAATAATCTCAAGTTCTTGTTACAAAATTATCATAAAATCAAATGCTCCGACAAATCAATACCTCAATGATTGGCGTATTATTTTTCAATCCAACGGTCAAATGTTTTTTTTTAATAACAACATTCAAATCCTTAGCCCGTGTTCCTTTTGTTACGGGGACAGTTACATCAACATCCTGTAAAGTTTGTTTCCACTTATATGGCAAAGCTAAATTCAATAGTTAGTTTAGAATTAAATCCTGTGGAAAGTGAAAATTATTCTCCGATATACCTACCAGCTTGTTCAGCAGCTTCTTTTTCTCTTGCTATTCTATCATGTTCAGCTTGTTCTTCAGGAGTCATATCATCATAATTTTTATTGTCTGCCATTTCGTTTCTTGTTAATAAATGAAATTATTTTTACAAGCAAAAGTCGAATATTTTTAACGTGCATAAGTTGCATGTGACCTTAGTGTCATAAAATAATGTGCAACCAAATCAGGGGGATGTCTAAAGCGGGGGCAAATCACGTGATAATAGTAAAATATTTGTCACCCGTGTCACACCCTCTACTCTTTCATTTTTATTAAGTATTCTGAAATTTTTCAGTTAATAAAATCCCACCACTATTTGTCACATACGCAATTTCTTAATGCCGTAATGCGGGCCAAAAATCTGTATAAATCGGGCGACTTACCCCCGCTTTAGACGACCCTAGGGAGGACCCCGGATAATTATAATAGAGGTCACATCCGCAGTACTAATTAAAAATCCAATGGAATATACATAAATTTTGCCATATAAATATACATTTTTATCATATGACCTTCTATTGTACTATAAATATCCACTTTTATCATATGACCTCATAGTAAATTTTAACGAAAAAAAAAGATTTTGTATTAAAAATATGGATTAACTGGATTATATTATTTTTAAACTGAAACTAGCCAGAATTTCTCTATTAGATTTAATTTTATAATTTATAATTTTATAATTTTATAACTGCTATAATCTCTGCAGAATATGCATTACTTGTATTACTTTCAAAATTATTTTAATAAAAGACCAAATAATTTTTTTAAAAAGATTATATTTATGATTTACTATATAAAGTAATCCTTTGCTAATATTTAATTCTTTTTACATCACATTACTTCAGTTCTTTTATTGTTAGAATTCTTAAATAAAAGAATAATTGCTATAAAGACCTGCTTTTTAATAAAAATTACATCCCTAATACACATGCATTTTATAAAAATGAAAATAAAAGGCATTAGTTATATTCTTAAACCAAATTGTTAAGAAAAACATCTCTCTTTTCAAATTTAAGCCAGAAAATTTGAATCAAATCCTACAAAATAGACAAAAAAAAACATTAGTAATATTCTCAAACAAAATTATTAAAGAACATCTTTCTCTTTATCACCCATTAAAGAAATTGCCCCCTTTAAATTTTACCTATTATTCTCTTTTCAAATTTATTTTCAAGTCAAAAAATCCCAATTTGTTTCTACAAAAATAAATAAAACAAAAAGAACATCAATAACGTTCTTAAAATAAAAAAAAATAATAAGTTTAGTAGCTTACTCATTTCTATAGTTCAAGAAAATGAAAATCAAAATTTACCTAAAATAATTTGCAAATCTGCAATTACATAACTCTGTATTCTATAATACTAACATTTTAACATATTTTGGCAATTTAAACCTGATGGCAAAACTAAATTTCAATCCAAACATATTTTAGCATATGCTGTATATTATTTTGTAATGCTATAATAAAAAGCTACAAACTCCTGGAAAAAAAAGCAATTAGCTATTTCTTGCTTAAACAATTTAATATGTAAAAAAAATAGAAAAATATCTTAAATTAGCATTAAATTTTTGATCTAGAAAAAAAATCAATGTACAATATCCATATTAATTTACAGCATTATAGTATGGCATTACAGCATTATAGTCAAAATATACACTTTATAATAAAGCATTACATATGACCTTAAATATTTATCCAAAATTATATACTTTTTTTACTATGACCTAATTTAGTGAAACTTTATTTTTGCATGTAACCTTTACTCAAAATACCCGTTTTTTCATATGACCTTCCTGTTAAAAATGCAAAAAAATATACGTTTTTTGCATATGACCTTTATTATAATTAACCGGGGTCCTCCCTAGGGTGTCCAGGATGGGTTGATCACCAAAATCGTGATCGCGATAAAATAATTAAGATAACATGTGATCATAATTTCAATAATTAGAATTATGATAAAGTTAGTTTTGGTTGAAGTTACCCTAACTCCGGCCAACTCACGATTTTTCGTGATTTCACGATTTTCACACCACGATTTTAGGGTCATCGCGACAACCCATTCTGGAAACCCTAGACAGGACCCCGGTTAATTATAATAAAGGTCATATGCAAAAAACGTATATTTTTTTGCATTTTTAACGGGAAGGTCATATGAAAAAATGGGTATTTTGAGTAAAGGTTACATGCAAAAATAGAGTATCACTAAATTAGGTCACAGTAAAAAATGTATATAATTTTGGATAAATATTTAAGGTCATATGTAATGCTTTATTATAAAGTGTATATTTTGACTATAATGCTGTAATGCCATACTATAATGCCGTAAATTAATATGGATATCGTACATTGATTTTTTTTCTAGATCAAAAATTTAATGCTAATTTAAGATATTTTTCTATTTTTTTACATATTAAATTGTTTAAGCAAGAAATAGCTAATTGCTTTTTTTTCCAGGAGTTTGTAGCTTTTTATTACACATTACAAAATAATATACAGCATACGCTAAAATATGTTTGGATTGAAATTTAGTTTTGCCATCAGGTTTAAATTGCCAAAATATGTTGAAATGTTAGTATTACAGAATACAGAGTTATGTAATTGCAGATTTGCAAATTATTTTAGGTAAATTTTGATTTTCATTTTCTTGAACTATGGAAATGAGTAAGCTACTAGACTTATTATTTTTTTTTACTTTAAGAACGTTATTGATGTTCTTTTTGTTTTATTTATTTTTGTAGAAACAAATTGGGATCTTTTGACTTGGAAATAAATTCGAAAAGAGAATAATAGGTAAAATTTAAAGGTGGCAATTTCTTTAATGGGTGATAAAGAGAAAGAAGTTCTTTAATAATTTTGTTTGAGAACATTACTAACGTTCTTTTTTGTCTATTTTGTAGGATTTGATTCAAATTTTCTGGTTTAAATTTGAAAAGAGAGATGTTTTCTTAACAATTTGGTTTAAGAATGTAACTAATGCCTTTTATTTTCATTTTTATAAAATGCATGCGTACTAGGGATGTAATCTTTATTAAAAGGCAGGTCTTTATAGCTTTTATTCTTTTATTTAAGAATTCTAACAATAAAAGAACTGAAGTAATGTGATGTAAAAAGAATTAAATATTAGCAAAGGATTACTTTATGTAGTAAATCATAAATATAATCTTTTTAAAAAAATTATTTGGTCTTTTATTAAAATAATTTTGAAAGTAATACAAGTAATGCATATTCTGCAGAGATTATAGCAGTTATAAAATTATAAAATTCAATCTAATAGAGAAATTCTGGCTAGTTTCAGTTTAAAAATAATATAATCCGGTTAATCCATATTTTTAATACAAAATCTTTTTTTTTCGTTAAAATTTACTATGAGGTCATATGATAAAAGTGGATATTTATAGTACAATAGAAGGTCATATGATAAAAATGTATATTTATATGGCAAAATTTATGTATATTCCATTGGATTTTTAATTAGTACTGCGGATGTGACCTCTATTATAATTATCCGGGGTCCTCCCTAGACGACCCCCAAATCAGGCATGTGATCTACTGACGCGTATGAAACGGCAAGCATTTTTTTTTTTATTAGTGTGAATAGGAAATAAGTAGCGTGTCCGGGAATTCTTTTCGCTTTTGCCATTCAAAACTTTTCGTTGAGCTATCAGGGGACTCTTCTCGCTCGCCTGTGTTCAAGTCTTTTTGTCGACCTGATAGGATGAGAAATTTGTTAGAGGATAAATTGTAAATGTAGGTCAGTTTAGAACTAATTCTTAATCTTTAATTTACAGGGTGTTGACCAAAAACTCAAAACCCAAAAATTTTAGGTAATGGAACTATCTATGCGAGACAATTTACGGCGGAACGATTAATGGAACTAATAATGTTCGTTTCAAAAAAAAAGAGAACGGAAAAGGCACAAGTGAACATTTTTTTTTTTCTAGCTAGTATTGAAACCCAGCAGAACTGACCATTTTGTATTATTATACTTAGGGCGACCACGAAGAACAGACAAAACGAAACAGATAAGAATTGAAGGATGTTCTCCTTCGTGATGTCATCCTCTTCCTCAACATGAGCACATACTCCCGAACGATACCCTGAACAAATCCTTTAATCAGGATGACCATGATACAGACGGAGATGATGAATTCAATGCAAATTTAACTGTAGTCGGTGAAAAAAACACTGATTGGATTATTAATGGAATCAATCAGAGAAAAATTGTTAAATATCAGCTTGATGTAAATCCACTCAGAGTATTACGATTTACAACATTATTTTTTCAGTTTAAATGAAGATGGTTTCCTAGGAACATTAGACAAAGGTATTGTTACGCAGATGCGTAAGGAAGTAAGGAGACCGGAAATAGACACAAATACCGAGAAATTAAGTTATTTCTGAAAAGCATTATTAATCGCGATATTAAGAAAATCTTCATTTGAAAAGGAGTTTGGGTTACGTTTTGCAAACCATATGCAAGTATATTTATTCGACTATCTTATTCATCAGAATAACTTAATGAAACTAACCTTATATAGGGTAGAATTAATTGATGATGTGAATTTGTTTAATGATTCTATGTCTGAGGGAGCTTATATTGTAAACGTTTTAGCACCCATTCTTGCTTGTTTCTTTAACAAAAAGAAAAAAGATTATGGAGACACTCAAGACATGCGCACGAGATGTAATTCCAGTAAAAAAGATGACAAACGCCGATCTTCAGAAAAAAAGATTAAGACAATTATTTTTATGAGAGAAGAAGATAGAAAGTTCTCAGTAACCGAAGTCAGTGGGCTCCACTGAAAAATGATTGGACACACTTCATGAGTGATCGTATGAAGATCATGAAGATGGTGAAAACTAATGAATCCATTCGCCAAACTCAATCCAAAGTTGCTGTAAACTGATAAAAACACTGTAAATACAAAACTGAGATGATATAAGAATGAGCTATTGAAAAGTATATATGTAGATGGGAAATTTGTAGGCGCAACACTAACTTTTTATATCTACTGCACTGTATGTGATTCATTTGTATTCCTCTATAGTAGGGGGTGAAGGGGAAGTGACAAGTATGCGGATGATCGCTTGAGTAAATGCATAAAGAAAGAAAAATCGAATCTTCTGTATTCTTTCACAGACATACTTTCTAATAAACTAATTTTTTGGTTAGATTTATGTTACAGAATGGATAATTAGATTATTTTTTCACCATTTAATGAACTAGATGATGCCAAAATAGATCCCAACATATTATTTTCTTGGACTTATTTTACAAATTTCGTTACTTATAATAAAAATATGCCATTAATGAACTAACTGATACAGACTTACATAATTAATATGCTATTTAATATGCTAACCACACACAGATTCATTTCCTGATATACTAATTTTCATTATATTTAATAAATCTACCAAAAAAAAATTCTAGTATAGTAAAAAATTTTGGGCAAACAGAGACACCATGTCTTTCATCTCAAGCTCATAATGATTATTTTCAACCAGGCTGTTTTAAATTTATTTTAGCGGTTTAAATGCTTTTATCGAGAAATTCTTATAATTTTGAAAGCATAATACTTTTGTAGGCTTTATTTTATTATTTAACATTGTAGTATAACCAAAATGAAATCCTTGGCAATATGCAAATAATACATGATAAAAGCTAATCATTAATTTGATAATATTTTATTTTTTAATGGTTTCTTTATGTTCGACTAATTGATATAGCTGCATTATTTTGGATGAGCTTGAATTATTTTTATTAAACCATCTCAAACTATTTTTCAATCAAGCGATTTTTTAAGATTTTATATATGAACATATAAAATCGTTATAGTGTATTAAACTTATAAATTCGATATAACGATTTTTGTTGTTAACTGGAGGATTCGTTATATCGAGTTCTGGCTGAATTACTTTAAGAATTGTAAATCAATAATATTTTAGAAGAAAATTTTGATATAAAAAAAATCCATATTATTTTTTTTTTTATATGATTCAATTAAATAATCAATAACGACTAAGTTGATAACTTGGTCAGTTTTTTTTAATAAATAGTAAAAAATAATATAACAAAATTGTGATAATTCTAGTTATGTTTTATACCTTCTAAATAAATAAGATAAATCACAATGATAAAAATTCATCTTTTCGTTTGTAAAACTCGGTAAACCGTAACACAGCATATTCCATATAATTAAAATCAATATCGGAAAGCTGGGCTTGAATCTATTTAAAAAAGAAAGAAAGAACTTAGTAATTGAATCATAAAAAAACACATAAATAAATAAAATTCTTGAATATTACCAAACCCCAAAGTCCCCAATAAAAATGGGAAGCTAATGCAAATTTATTGACCTCTCGATACAGTGTAGAAATTTCTTCTTCAGTAGCATCGTGAGCTATAAAAAAAGTAAGTTAATATTCTGTTACTGAAGGTTTTAATAAACAAACTTGAACTTATATTCACCGGGATTAAGTTTATTAAGATAGTGCCTCAGCCATTGCCTTTGAAACTTCTTACTAGGATACAAATTATAATCACAATCAAATCCAGCAAATTCACAAAAATGATTTCCGATATCAAATCCTCGGTAGCTATAACATGCATATTCATAATCAATGAATGAAACCTTTTCTTCAGATTCATCATAAATAATGTTGCCATAAAGGAGGTCATTATGACAAAATGTAACGGGGGAATTAACTTTTACCAATTCTTGTTCCAAGATAATTAACTAAATAAAAATATTCGTTTTATTTAATAATTCATATAAGTAAAGTTATATTCTGGTATCATTACCTCTTGATTAAGCTTTTCTATACTAAAATTTCTTAGGAATTTTTCGTCGTTGTTATAAGACTTTACTATAAAAAAACATATAAATAATTAATAATATATATTTTATTAGTAATGTATTGAGTAAAATTATTACCTTCTTTAAGCCATTTCTTTAAAGTAATAAATAAATTCGGCATTTTTTCTCCCGCAATATTCGTGCCATGCCAAATAGCCAAATTTTTGGCTATTAATGAAGATTTGTACGGATCACTTAAATCAGCAACAGAAAGAACTTTTCCATTTATAAAACCGTAAACGATTCCATTATCAAAGCGTCCATAAAGAGGCGGCGATAATCCTAAACCCGATAACGCAACTATATTCTAAATTTAGGTAAAATCCAATTAGACTTTAGGAATTGCTTTAAATAATACGCTCAAATTTAATGTCTTACATATATTTCTTGTTTTCTATCTATTAAAATTTCCGATTTATTACCATAGGTTCGAATTAATATAGAAAAATTGAGAGGTCTATTTGTACACTTGATAACTAGGTTATTTTTAATGAGATTAAGGTTCTTTAAGTTGTTTGTAATCTATAATAACAAGTTTTATTAGTAAAATGCTAGAAATTTACGTTTATTAGTGATTCCATCTTTACATTGCTCTAGCTCCAGGTCCTCTTTTTTCCAGGCAGAAAACAAATTCAAAGTAACATCTAGGGCACATTCAAAGAGGTTTGACGGAACTACGAAATAATTGATAGTTTTTACGTTACTTTGTATGTATGTTTCGATTTGTTCCAAAGAACCAACATCAAATGCCTCGTTACTCAACATATTAAAAACGAAATAGATGAGATAGAAGAATTGGCAGACGAGATTTCTCGAGCTGAATTAGGCAATCTATGCACTCGTGACATCACCAGGGCTTTTTTTACAAACAATGAAATCATAACATCAATCACTACTGATGATATTTGATGATCTTCATATCATCAGTATTTTATAATATATGGTTGGACGATCAGTTTTTTTATTTATTATACTAATTAAAGTTACTTGATCATCTGCCAATCAAGGTTTTATTAATGATTAATATGATTAATACGTATGATAGGAAACGGAAATTACTATATATGTATGTGTATACTTTAATACTATGAAATCAAATTACGTGTTGTTCCTAATCCCATTTATAATAGTTTTCAATACTCTAGTATGTCTTTTCTCTTTTTCATGTTCGGTCTGATTATCTAATGCTCTATCACCCACATCATCATCAATTTTTTTAAATGTAGACTTCAACATAAATACGAAATCACACTGCGTTGAAATCGCTACATTGGAACCGTTAGTAGTTAGAGTATCGTGCAAGTGTGAAGTTTGTTCGAATTTAGCAGCAATAACTTCCGCACGATCTATGATTTCTCGCGGAACTCCTGCCATATTAGCCACATTCATACCGTAAGATTTGGGACATACCCCAGGTACTAACTTGTAAAGAAAAGTAACCTCTTTTTTGTGTTGGTCAACTTGACAGCTCATATGCTTAAGAGCGACATTAGGATTCTTGTCAAATTCTTGCGTTAACATGCCATAATGAGTAGAAAACAGCCCCAAACAACCGATGTGCGTTGCTAAATAGTGCAAAACGGAATAGGCAATAGCATACCCATCAAAAGTTGAAGTGCCGCGCCCTAATTCATCGAGAATTACCATAGACCTTGGTGTCGCTTCATGTAAAATCTTCGACGTCTCGTTTAATTCTACCATGAAAGTGCTTTGCCCCGCTAGGATGTTATCATTTGCGCCAATGCGTGTATAGATTCTATCGAAAGGTGTCAAGCGACATTTTTTTGCAGGCACGTAACAACCTAACTGTGCCATAATAATTGCCACACAATTCTGTAATAGAGATGACATTATATATTATTCTATTCTTAGATATATATGTAAACTTGCTCGAGTAAATTATAAAGCTTCGAACCTGACGCAAGAAAGTAGATTTTCCACCCATATTAGGACCGGTCAATAAGATAATATTTTGTTTATCCCCTCCCAAATATGTATCATTGGGTATAAAATCTGTTGCAATGCTATTTTGTAGATCGAATAAGCACTTATTAAACATTTAGAAGCACTCATTAGCCACATAACATACCTAGGCGTAACGCAAGGGTGTCTTAGTTCTTCAAATTCCAAAACACTTGGTCCATCTTGCACGAATTGAGGTCGACACGATGGTTCTGTAAAATAACAAATAATTTGTTCATCATTCATAAAGTTCTTATAATCAATAATATCTACCTACCTCCCAATGCCTTTGAACTAGCAGCCAAGCTGAGCAAACAATCTATCTCAGAAATGATTTTAACCGCGGTTAACGTCTTCTGATAGTGAACATCAAACTTTTCATAAAATCTTCCTTGTAGAGATTTCAAAATGTTAGATTTAGTCTCAAGTGACTCTTGAAGATCCCTTATAAGTTTTTGGAGAGTAGAGTTCCAATAACGATTAACTCTCTGAGTACGCGACAATTTCTTCCAATCATCTGGGACCTTTATATTATTTGGAACTTCAAGCTGATAAATTTCTTTTCCAATATCTTTATATACAATCTTATTAGACCTAAAAAAACACAAGTCAGATATTGCCATGTTTACAACATTTGAATTCGATTATAAAAAGTTTTAGCGTACTTCAATAATTTTTGCATCTCCTTTAAATAATCATCTAGTTGTTTCTCAACCGAGCAAAGTTTTTGGTTAATTGCGTCATAATCCTGTTCGATTCCAGGATAAGGTAATAATTTCCCTGTTTAATGCACATATGTGAAATTATTATATATAATTACTTGTTTCTACAAACGATAGTCGAGAAAAAAAATTACCCTCTTTTTCAACTTGATCGTAATCGAAAGCTTCCTTAAAATATAACAAAACGGGAGATAGATCCGGCACGTTTTCAATTAATTTAAGTAATTTACCCGAATAAAATTGTTTTGCATATCCTTTAAATTTAGCTACTACAGCCTATTATTTTAAAATAAGATAAAAATTACAACAAAGATATTTACATAACCATAATATAATAAAAGATGTTACCAACCATTAGCTTTTCGAATGAAGTTAATACGAGTAAAAATTCTTTTACTCTGCATGTTCCTGCATGAATCCGACTGATTAATCTTTCCAGATCTGGAAAATGTAAAAATGTTTCGTCAAATAATTCTCGAAAACCAGGATGCTTATTCAGTTCTTCAATGGCATCAAATCGTTCATTAATGTCTTCTACATTTCGAAGCGGATGACATAACCATTGTTTAAAGGTTCGCTTCCCTTTTTAAATAAATGATATAATGTTATAAGATACGGATGTTAATTTAAATAACTGATACTGCTCAAAGACTATTGTTTACCAAACGGTGTAATGCAATGATTTAACAATTTAAATACGGTTCCTTGATCGCTTCCATCTAAGTTATTCTCGAAAATTTCAAGATTCGCCAAGGTTTGGCCGTCGAGGATTAGTGAAGTGCTATGACAAATAGGGTCATATATTCTGAAATTTCGTAATGATACTAGTTCCTCATCAAGTTTCAACTTTTTATTTTTACACGACAGAATAGTTAAGTTAAAAACATAGCACTTTAATAAAAAAGTATATTAAATATTAAGTAATAAACTTACCGAACGTAAATACCAAATTAGTCCTATAAGGATGCGTTAAAAGAAATTTTTAATAAAAAATAATTATAATAAAAAGGCTTTTCAAATAATACTTACCGCCTAGAGCGGATAGCATTAAAGGCTTGTTCTGGGATAATTTAATAGCTTCAGGCCAAGTATCTATTTCCATAAGCAATATTTTGATTAATTAAATAGTATTACGATTTACTTAATGCAAACTTAAAGAATACCTGGCTTATATTCATTATCACTATCTTCCGTTGACTCATCATCTTGATCAGATGAACTCTTTGGTTTATTGGAAAAATATCGAGAAAACCTAATCTCATCCCAAGTTGCATTAGCATCCCAAAATTCTCTTTCAGGTATAAGCCCGGTCCATATTGGGCAATTAATGCATGTTTTTAAAATGCGCTGCGAACGCTTACTAAGCATTCCCTAAAAAGGAAAAAAAAAATAAAAAAATAATAGTTTTAATAGTTTACGAGATTTTACAAAAAGTTAATTATTGGGCCCAAAATACTAACTTTTTCATATACCAATTCTTTTGGTTTGACTTGCATGATTAAAGTTTCGAATTGGGTCCTATCAATATCATCAACGAATGATGCAAGATTGAATTCGCCGGTAGCAGTATCAACAAAACAAATGCCATAAGCAGGTGGATCAATTTCATTTTGACAACGTTCCTGAGTATATAATAAGGTTAACTGTCAATATCCATAATACTTGATAGATAATAATATATAATTAGCTGCTAGGATACGATACTTTAATTGACATGCAATAAGTTGACATTTCATCAGTTAATAATCCGCTATCTACGATTGTTCCGGCAGTAAGAATAGAAGTTAACTGACGTCTTATAACCTTTTCCTCCTGTAATACATCCGATATTATTTAATAAAATTAATTCCATAAATTTCAAACAAAACAAATAAGAATCCACCTTGCTATTGCTCGCTTTTTCGCGCATCTCTTTGCCAATTGCTGTTTCCATTTGATCAACTCTTGCAACCTTATAACTTTATATTTTGAAAGAATTAGTTATTGAAAATTCTTTAAAGTTACCAAGAAAAACGAATTAATTACCCTTTTGCTATAAACTGAGCTGCCCAATGTTCAAAAGAAGACTCTGGTACGCCCACCATACGCATATTGACACGATCTGTAAGTTTAAGATCAAATTCCGTGTGACCTATATCTGCATCTCGTTCATATAATTCTAACGAATTGGTATAGCGTTGTTAATTATTTTAACGCGTTTATAGGCACTATACGACATATTACAAATTATACCATAAAATTTTCCCTTCTTGAAAAATACAACCTAGAATTAAATTCATAAGCACAATGTTACCCTTAATTGTAAAACAATACATAACCATTTAGTTTTAATAAATTTTGTTATACAGTATCCCAGTGATTAGATTTGATTTCCCAGTATTGTTTTTCGAATGGAGTGAACTTCACAGATTTAGGAACATACAATGTACGCGGATCATAATTAGGTGATCCTTTTTATACCGGGGGAAAAGAAGAATTAAATAATTTTCGCTCCAAAAGAATAGCATGCAAAAAATTAAAGAAATAAAACCTTCAGGATTTCCATCCGCATCACAAATATTTTGCAGCCAGCTGTACCGCTCTTCATTCTTGGCTTTAAAATCCACAGCACGTTGCTTACATTGTAATACTTCTTTAGTAAATTATAATATTATTAGCATCTAGTTCATAGGACTTAAAAGATTTGTACCTTCTTCTTCTCAGTATTAGTCATACAAGCTGAAGATGTGAAACTCGAACCACGGCGAGAAGATGAACTCGAGGAAAATGCCTAATTATGATATGAATGGTAAATTATGATTATCGATTTTAAACGAAAACTTCGAATTAACCACGAACCTTTAATTTATCCCGTACTGTATTGGAATTTTTATTTTGGCTTTTCTGACGGGACTTTTTATTCATGACCATTGAATTATCTTCCGTATCATCATCACTAGCAGCTCCTTCATTCATGTCTATGCAAAGTTATAAGAATAAATGAATTTGTGGCGGTGATCACGCGTTAAAAATTTGAATTTAATTTTTTACCAAAATCTTCGCCATCTTTTTGTTCAAAATTATCGACATAATCATCATCATCACCATTAGCTTTCCATGTATGAGATTTTTCTATTATTTGTTTTCACAAAATTCGATTTATACTTCAGTATTATAGAGTACATATCATAATCATCAAACGCATAGCATAACAAACATACTTGAAGGAGAATCTTGCTTATCATCTGAATCATCATCAGAAGAAACGTAAATTTTACGTTTAACTCTTTTCTACAAGATATGAAACACGTAAAGAATTTTATAATTGAAACATCATTTATTTAATAATTTCCTTATAAAAAGCATCAACATACTCTCAAAGTCCTTTCCCCTGAAGTTGACTCTTCAGATATTTCTGGGATATTAGTAGTCTTTACATTATTTACTGATTCGTTATCGATATTTTGCATATTTTTTTCCCTCTGAGTCTTAGGAGTTACAGGGGTAAGAGGTAACTCAAGTTTCTCAGAAGCTTTTCTTTCATTGTTAACTTCTGCTGGAGTAGGTACTTCTTTTTTGATAAACGAAAGAAGACTACTCTGTGTTGCTACTGGGGTAGAAGTTTTTCTTTTATTCTGTACTGAATTCACTCTCGAATGTACCTTATTAGTAATAGGCATTTTTAGCGAAACTTTTTATAGGTTAATGTTAATAACTCGAAAAAACGCGCTATTCTTGCGTTGTTCTTGAAAGGATACAAAAAAAAAGCAGATCGCGTCTCTCCTTATAAACCGAATTAATTACGTCGCGTTCATAAATGCTTTTGAGAATTCACAATTTTTCCACATCCACGTGACTTTTGGCCAGGGTGTAAAAAATAAAATTATAATGCCAATTTTCACATGAAAAGAATGAGACTAATTCAAAAATAAAAAAAAAACTTAGATTTAAATTTGAATTGTAACTTTTTTATTATAACAAGAGAAGTTTAATATTTAACTTATATTTTTTAAATAAAATTTAATATATATATATATATATAAATTAATTTTTTATAAAAAAAAAAATTTATTAATTATAAATATAATATTTTTAGAGTGAATTTATTTAACGCACCTGCGTTGCAACGCATCCTTCCTTTTTTGTAAATTGTTTATGTTGATCAACCAGCTTATACACCGCACCCCCCTTAAAATGACAATGATAAACATAAAAAATTTCTTAAAATGGCAATGATAAACATAAAATTTGCAACGCGTGGGGCGGTAAATAAATTATTTCATATTTTTATTATAAAAAAATTAAATTACTGGTTATAGGATCTAGATATTTAAAAATTTTTTATTTTTTGCAATTTTTTTGACATTTAGTGATTAATTTAAAATTATGATCTGTATTAAATATATTTAGGATTCTTTTAAATATTTATATTTCATTATATAATAAAATTATTTTTATAAAAAATTTTTATAATTAAAATTATATTAAATTCAAAATTATCAATCCATATTTTAAGTTTTTAAATTAATTTTATTATAAATCCAAATTTTAAATACTAATTCCAAATTCCAAAATTTCCAAATTAATTGAATTTTGATAGCATATATATTTTTATATATTTAAAAATTTTTAATTGTATTTTATATTTCCAATTAAATATTATTGTTTAATTTTGGCTGGCATTACATAATTTTTTTTAAAGATAATATATTATAGAATTTATTAGAGTAAATTTTAAAATAACCATTTTTGGTATACATTTTGCCAAATAATTTTATTTTATGTATATATTGTATATATTATTAAAATAAATTTATTTTTATATAATCTTAAAATATTTTTGTAATTATAATTACTTTTTTTATTTACTGTAACCGTTTTTAACAAAGTTTAATTATAATTATAATTAATTTTTAAATTATTAAGCAGATTTGAATTCTTTTAATAAAATATAATTTTTTTAGCCAAATACGGCTTGTTTTTATTGTTATATAGTTTTACATTAGTAATTTTTTATATTACAATCGTAATTTTTTTTTATTATTATTTTTATTTTTAGGATTAATTTTTTTAGTTTTGACAAAGAAACAACAATGGATAAAAAAAAAATTTAATTTATAAAGATTAACATTGTTAATATATTCTTTATGAATTCTAGGCAAAGTTATTGTTAATCCGTTATGATTGGCAGAGATAAAATAAGAAAATTTCAGGTTATTTTTAATAGTAAGTAATAAATTATCGGCTAAAATTTTTGTAAAAAAAATTTTCTTGTTTAATTATTATCCCCTTTTCGCAAATATGAAATGGAAGAGAATTTCCGATTTATTAAACACTTATGATGATCTTACCTAATGCATTTGCTAATTAACTTGTTTCAGATAATAATATTAATCTTAGAAACAACGGTTGAGACAATCACATCTATTGCATAAATTTGAATCGTTTTAGAATGGTTAATAAGGGAAGACAAAATGTTGTAGCAAGTTGTACCGCAGTAAGTGCGACTTTACTGGATGTTGCATTCTGCAGGAGACTTTCACCTATATTTATAAATGGTTCACAAAAAGAATTTTTTATATAAGTATTTGTATTGTTAAAATATTGTTTCAAATATGTTGTTTTCCTTGATACTATTATTCTATATTTATATCCACTTATGCAATAATATATTTAGTACAGATTATTTATATTTTGTTTACAATACTATTACTTGTTCGGTCTATTCAAAGACGATGTTAATAACATGTGGTACTTTTGTGTTACCTTGATTAATTGGGCCGACAAGCGGACAAGAACAATCCCCCAATCAACAATTTCTTCAAGCATTCCTTTTTTTAGTCGTTTGTTACCCTCAAGTACTTTTTTATAGAGCCCCACTTTCCGCCTGGCCCTATTAAACCCTCCCCTCCCCCCGTTGTGAAATTTTTTTTTTTAACCCAAGTAGATGCTAAATATTTTAATAATAGACAGAACCTCTTTGCCGCCTGCGGAAAAAAAAAATATTTCTCTCAGGTTTTCCCCTTCTCAATAAGATCACCAAGGAGCTGTGCAGCCTTGAATCCCTTTAATCTCAAAGCCATATTTGTTTGATACAAATTATATCGGCTTTTCTTCCAAAACTTTACTCTCCAAAAAAAAAAAAATATATTCTTACCTTCTAAACTGCTTGCAGTTCAGTTGTCAAAAAAAAAAAAAAAAAAATTTTTTGTAATTTGTTTTTTTTGTAAAAAGACATCTTTTATTTTAAATTAGAAAAAAAAAATATATATATAAAAATGAATTCAGTAGAAAGCACAATGAAAACCCCAATGGAACAAGTTGATGAACTCAAATACTGGTTAGCTACTGCTCCTGTGAACTGGGAACTTGACCAAAACATCCGTCGTTATCTTCTTCCCACCGGTGAATATATTTCTTGTGTCCTATGGAATAGTCTTTACCACATAACAGGCACTGATATTGTAAGGAGTCTGGTATTCCGTTTCCAAGCTTTCGGTAGACCCGTAAAGAATATTAAAAAATTTGAAGAAGGTGTTTTTAGTGACTTAAGGAACTTAAAACCTGGCATGGATGCTTCTCTAGAAGAACCCAAGTCTGAATTTCTTGAAATGTTATATAAAAATAACTGTATTCGAACTCAAAAGAAACAAAAAGTTTTCTACTGGTTCTCTGTTCCTCATGATAGATTATTTTTAGATGCATTAGAACGGGATTTAAAACGTGAAAAGATGGGTATTGAACCTACCACTGTTGCAATTGCTGAACCTGCTCTTTCTTTCTCATTCGATTCCACACAATCATTATATGACCAATTCACGAAGGGAATGTCTCCAAATTCATCTGCTCCTTCCTCTCCACAAATCCGTGGTTTAGTTTATGATAATTCAATACCACCAATGAATCCTTCTATGATTGGTACTCAAATAAAAACCGATGACCCATCCGGTGTTTTGTATTCTCTTGACCAGGAATCAATGGGTAATGCAACATCAGCTCAGCCTTCTTTGGGCACTTTTGCCTTATTTCAACCCTCAATTCCCGATAATTCAATGGTCAAACCACAAATGTACCCATCTCCCGATCTTGGTTATTGCTCTATGGATGAACTCCAAAAAGGACCTTTTGAAGCTAGTACTCCTCCTGAATACTTTGTTTCTGGATCTCCATGGAGCACATCTTCCTTAGAAGAACCTTATGTAGATAGTCGTCACCCATCACCAGATCATTTAGAAGCTCATGTTTCAGGATTGACTCAAACTATCGTACCTTCATCAACAGCATATAACAATACCAATACTACTGCTGCAACTGCCGCTAATCTTTTTGGAATGTTTTCGATCTTCGAGGGCTCTCCAACTTACAAACAAAGAAGACGACGTGCAAATTCTTGCAATAATGTTAATGTAAATAACAACAACAACAACAATTCAACAACTCATCGTTCTAATGCGACTCCTTATCCCCTCAAAACCTACACATGCCCACTTCCAACATGTGGTCGTCTATTCAAACGTCTTGAGCACTTGAAACGTCATGTTCGCACTCACACTATGGAACGTCCTTATTCATGTCAAGTTTGCGGCAAGAGGTTCTCTAGATCCGATAATTTAGCACAGCATCGTAAAACTCATGAACGCGGAATGAGTAACTCTCCACCACCATCCGATGACGGTTCCAACACTTCTGATCTTGGTTACGATGAAAGTGTTGTCAATGATTGCTATAGTTATGATAGTTCCAATATCACACCATCTTGTATTCCAAATGGACTTGCTGTTTACACCGCTTCAGAACATCCAAACTATTCACTTTTCCAATATCCATATTTGGAGGGAAATAACGGAAACGGAATCCTTGCTTAATTTGATCTTATTCCCTCCTTCTCTACTGAGGTTCTTATTAAATGTATTTGTAATATTATTTTTTTTTTTTTTTGGTGTATCTATGCGAGGGAACCATTTGAGTTTATTCTTTATCTATGGGTGGAAAAAGGACTGGACTTTATTATCGTTATTATGAGATCTTTTATTTATTTATTTATTTTTTAAAAACATTTCTTGGGTTTATAATTTCATTTCTTTTTTTGTTAATATTTTTTTTTTTTTTTTCTGACAATATTCGAGGCGACTGGTGCGTCTTTTAGCATTTCATATTTTCATTATCATCTTTCGAATATTGTCTTGTAATATTTCACAACGGGGACAAAAACATGAGCAATGAAAACGTTCGATCTTGACTTTTAAAGTCTAGAACGCTGGCGTTTCAAGGAGGGGTGCACTGGACCCTATTATTACATAATTTTAATGTTAAAAGAAAAGGGAAACGACCGGTTTCGTTACCTTAACCTTGTAATTAGTTTATCATTATTCTCGCAAAAAAAACCCTTAAAAAAAATCCTTTTATAACGACAAAAATTATTCAAAAGTACTTATTTCTCTTTTCTTTATTCTCACTTAATACTTTCTTTAATGACAACCCCGTCGTGTTTTTGCATGACATTGTATTATATTATTTTTTTTTTTATATATTTTTTTTTTATAGCAAATTGCTGGACAAATTGCCCACCCATTGCTTTTTTTAAATCATATTCCTGTCCTTTTTGCTTTCTTGGAAGCTCTTTTGGGAATATCCGGGTGTTCGATTTAGTCTTGCTTTTTTTTTTAAGAATTATAATTCCCTGTTTTACCTACTAATATCAAAAAAATTTAGTAAACTTTTTACTTTTAACCCTTTTTATAATATAAAAATTCTTTTTTATTTTTTGGGCGCGATAGATTTTATAATGAAATTAACATTGTCGCGTAAGTACACCAAAGAATAAAAAGGCAAATCTAAAAATTAAAATTAAAGTTTAAAATATGTTTTTACCCCAATATCAAAAATAAACAATAAGTGTGACTTTTGTCAAAAATTGCAAAATCCCGAGGGAGTCAACCTCTTATAAGAGTGACTCCTTAAATCCCTTTAATGTATAATGAAAAAGTTAATAAAAAAATAATTTTAAACCTTTTATCTATATATTGATGTTCTAATTTTTTTTTTTTTTTTCATCTCTACATTCAAAGGGAAAAGAGAAAGGTAGGGAGGAAAAATTGATTCACACAAATCCACCAGAATTACGAAGAAATAGACCAATTCTTTATAGGTAATAAATACATCTGGCCTGAAATTATTTTGATGGCCTTCCTTTCATTCGTTATTTATTTTTTTCTTTGTATCATATTTCACATATTTGAAACTATCTTTTTCACATAAATTTTATTATGATTTATATATAGATAAAAAAAAAAAAAAAAAAAAATAAGATATGTTAAATTTTTAAGAACAAAAAAAAAAAAAAAAAAAAGAAAAAAAAAAATTTACCCTTAGGTTAATAGTATGAGTTTTATTTCTTTTTGGTAAAGAAATTAGGTGGATCAGGGAAAGAATCTTGAATTCTTGTATTTAGTTCTTATCTGTTATAATATTTCTATTATTTTATTTTAGTAATTTCGAACACTCAAATCAACAAAAAACAAAAAAATTAAAAAAAAAAAAAAACAAAAATAAAAAATTTACTTTTAACAAAATTATATTTTTCACGTGCTCAAAAAATTTTCTTGTGACCGCTGCGGAAAATAAATATACAACACAAAAAAAAAATTCGGTTTTAGCATTTTTAAAGAAATTTATTAAATTTATTAATTAATAGAAAAATCATTAATAATGTTTGTTAATGATCCTGAAGGCGTCGATAAGGAAATTATTGAAGAGGAAGCAAAGGTCTTATTTTCTTTAACCTCTTCAAAAATTTTCATAAGTCTAAATTATATTCTTCGACCTTCAATTCTTAATTTAGCATTTACGAAAAGTTTTGAATACTTTTACTTTATATAAGTCACATGCCTTAACTTCTAATAATCGTCGTAGAACAGATTATTTTGCCTTACCAGAACGACATAAAGCTTTCATACCTGATTATTTAACCAGGTTAAATAAGGTAGACCAAGCAATTTCAAAAAATTATCATGTATTAAAACAGATACTAGCTGACGGTAAATTATTTGTTAATGAAGAATACAAAGTATGTAATTTATAATTTTTTTTTTTTTTTTTGTAAAAAGGTTTATAATATAATTTCAAACTGATAAGCTTGAAATTTTCAAAAGGGTGGTTCTAATAATGATATTGATGATAAAGAACAAGTGACGGAATATGATATGGATAAATTAAGGAGTACCATTAAACAATTCGTGAGAGAATGGGCGATTGAGGTAAAATGTATAGTATTTTGGTTTAAAAAAATAAGTAAAATTTTTATATTAAAATATGTTATAGGGACAACCCGAAAGAGATGCAGCATATAAACCTTTACTTGACGCGTTAAATGAATTTTTTAAAGACGTTTCAAAAGAAGAAAGAGCATCTATTCGTGTCCTAGTTCCTGGTGCTGGATTAGGACGCTTAGCGTTTGATATCGTACAGCAAGGATTTAGCTGTCAAGGTAAAAACATAATTAAAAAAAGAAAAAAAATCATATATCGCATAGTCTCATTAGTCTATTTTAATCAACCATCAGGGAACGAATTTTCATTTTACATGGTATGGTTAAATCAGTTACAAAATGATATTATTATCTTTAAATAATGAATGTTAATAGGTTTAATCAAAAAAATATCTCAGCTATTATCATCTCATTTTATATTAAATAGGTATAATTGTTTGAATGTTTTAGTATCTTATTTAAATTAAGGATTAAAATAATTTAATAATTTTATCATAGAATTGAGAGAGTTCACCAGCATGAAATTTATCCGTTCATTCACTCCTTCTCCAATATAATTTCCTCAGATGATCAATTAAAACCTATTCTAATACCAGATATATTACCCAGCAGCATTCCACCAGATTCCAATTTTTCAATGGTAGCTGGTGATTTTGTCGAAGTTTATGGAGAGGAACAACATATAGAAAAATGGGATTGTATTGTCACTTGTTTTTTCATTGATACAGCTAAGAATATTTTGGAATACATCGAAATATTTCACCGAATTCTAAAACCCGGGGGTTTATGGATTAATACCGGCCCGTTATTATATCATTACGAAAATTCTCCTGGCGAAATGTCAATCGAATTAAGTTTAGATCAAGTTAAATTTTCTATAAAGGAAATTGGATTCATATTTCAGGTATTTTGTATGCTAAAATTGATTATATCGCATTGTAAATATTTAATTTTACTATTCTTTAATTAAAAAAGGATGAAAGGATCATAAATACTACTTATACTTCAAATCCAAATGGGATGCTAAAATATGTTTATGAATGCTCTTTTTGGACTTGTGTCAAGCAATGAAAAGAAAATATTATTTATTTATTTTAATTATTTATTTATTTCAATAAAAAAAAAAAAAAAACTAAGCAAATTTAGTTGTATATTTTTAAGATAGAAAATTTTTTTCATTGTAAAATGAACGTAACAGGTAAAAATATGTAATTAACAATCAAGACAAAATAAAAACAATTTTTTTAACCGATAAGGTACTTATTGATTGTTGACTGATATGAGTGATAACCGATTTTGGATAATTGATAAGGTACTTGCACATATATAATAGTACGATTAAAATTGTTTTCCAACGATTCTAAACACGTTGTAACCCTATTCTGCTTTTATTTATTGAATTCGTGACCATTAAGGTACCCCTTTTACTTAGCCACAAATGCTTGTACAAACAGATTATTACTATAATGAGTTAGTCGTAACTTGTGAGGTACGTGTCTTTCACCCCTTGAGGTACTCTTTAATAGGAATTAACTAATTTAAACTTCATGGTTTTACGTTGATTGAACAACTTATATTATTTCTTGAGAATGCTTACATACCTATCAATATTTATTTCCCCGATTTGCTCATTTATTTATTTATATTATGTGTACCTTCGTAGTTTTATCCAGAAAAAAATATTTCATTATAAACTAACGTTTAACTTGTCAAAACTCATTATAAATTATTTTCATTCAACTTGTAAAGTAACATTCTTCTTAAAAGAAACCCATTTTCATATTCCATTTTATATAGAACCATATAAATGAACGACTGTAATACTATACCTAAAGAAAATAATTTACAGGGATGGATTCTGACATTTGCTTCCGGAATGGCTTGTTGTTTAGGAGGTAAAAATTAGTTTAATATATTATTTTTATTTTATTTTAACTTAATATTATAACCTTCTCAACTATTATATACTAGCCTCCGTGGTTTTTTCGGATCTTTTTTTTCAAAGATTCTTTTGCGCGAAATATTTTCAAATTATTCATAATCCAAAATTTTTGGTGGCTTCATTATCACTTGGTGCCGGAGTAATGGTATTTATAAATAATTTACGTTACATATATCTAATATTCTATTTATTATAATACTAATATGCATTATAATTTATATTTTAGTTATATTCAAGTTTATATACCATGTTAAATGAAGCCAAAGAATCTTTCGGTCGTGCTTCAAAATCGAAAAATCACGAAGGAATATATTTAATGACATTCTACTTTTTAGGTGTTATTGGATCTGCTGCTATAAATAGACTTATTCATTTTTTCTTATTTAAAGAATCTTCACATCATCATCATCATCTACATAATATTGAAGATCATAATATGTTAAATCATAATGTTTCACATGTTTCACAAAATGAAAGGTCACCCTTATTAAAAAATCATATTAATCATATGAATGAAATACCATATTGTATCGATGGTTGTTCGGTTTGTATACCAGAAAGCGATACGGAAGAACCCGTGGATGAACCTTTATTTTGTCAAGATTCGTCTCATGATGACCATCATTCTCATTCAATTGTCTCCTCCAATGATCAAAGTAATCAATTAATGCGTATTGGAATTCAAACTGCTTTGGCAATATCCATTCACAAATTTCCAGGTATAGTTTGATCTTACTATTGTTACACAAGAGTTAACATAAATCCTTAATGAAATTTTTTGCAATTTATATTAAAGAGGGACTTATCACATTTGTCACCTCGCAAGTATCGCCAACTATTGGCTTAGCCTTATTTGTTGCTATTGCCATGCATAATGTCTCAGAAGGTCTTACTATTGCACTTCCATTATATATGGCAACACATTCGCGAATTAAAAGTTTCTTATATGCAAGTTTATTAGGAGGTTTAAGTCAACCAATAGGTGCTTTAATAGGATACTTATTCTTAAAAGAGTCTGAAATTGAATGTTGGGATCATAATTTTATTTATGGAATGATATTTTCCTCAGTCAGTGGATTAATGAGTGTTATTTGTATACAGGTAAATAATTTTATATAACTTATAACTTATTATTAATTAATAATAATCTAATAATAAATTTTCTTAAAATTTTCATAGGGAATGTTACCACAAGCTATTAAAAATGATAGATCAGATGGTCAACTTGTGAGCTTATTCTTTTTTATAGGTGTCTTAATTATGGGTGTTAGCTCTGCCTTACTTGAACAAGCAGGTCTTGAACCATAATGAACATTTATTTAGTTACTTTCTAATTTGGAACTTATTATTTAATTAGAATTTTGAAACTTGTATTTATTGCTACTTCCTTTCTAATCAACGTATAATGATGGAATCATCATTAAAGTAAATATATATATATACATATATATATATATGTTGTCATGTGACATTTATCATCCACTTTGAAAAGTACAAATAGTGTGTTGTTGATTTACCGACCTACAAAGACCCAAACCAAATCAGAAAAGATTCTTAACAATCTCTTACTGAATATTAGTGATAAACACGGAGTATTTTCTTAAAACAAATAGATTTATTTTACAATATTCATTAATATGCAAAAACTACATTTCTCATTTCAAGGGTAATTACTCTCTTACGTCATATGAACGACTACGACTTATGTTATTTCATGTTCTAATGTCTACAACCCTATTCACAACAAAATTTAATAATTTAAAATTAATGTAATAAACTAATCTTTGACGCTCAACAAGTCCATAAGTTGTTCTAACATAGGATTTCCACCTAATCTTTCTACTTCGTCCCTAGCTTTTTTTTCGGCTTGAGACAAATAATGTTTGGTATAATCAAAAGAACCAGTTTCTTTCATAATTTTTATTGCAAATTGTTTTAATTCAATAGAAGTTGTATGCTGTTTCAATATATCTGTAAATTAAACTTTATTAAGAAAATATTATATTATATTATATTATAAAGATTTGAATTAATAAAATTCTTATAAAGGATACTCATTAATTGTCTGTTGTCAGGATCAGAATGAATAGAATGGATAATTGGAAAAGAAAATTTTCCTTCCGTTAAATCCTCACAAAAACCTTTATTGTCTGCATACTATATAATAATAATAGTAATAATAATTTTAATATGGACTTAGGGTGAATAAAATAGAATAATCTGATTACCTTATCTGATTGCAAATTCATGTAATCATCACGTACTTGAAAATGAATGCCAATAAGGTTAACTAATGGAACATAATCACTACATAAAATATATGTCGAACAATACCAATAGCATCTACTATCAGCACATGAAAAAAAAGTGATTTAACCTTAATAAAAACTCACACCCTAGATTCACTAGCTGCTTGCATTAATTTAACACCTAATCGTAATAAACCACCAGTTTCTATTTTATTTATTATGATAAAAGAGTTAATACTTAATATTTCCATTAAATAAACATTGAACAAAACAAAAAATTAATATATTTCTTTCTTACTATTTGAAACCATTTCAATAAATTCATCTTCAGAAGGACATGTCAAGGTGTCTCTCCAATAGAGTTCCATTCCTTGACCACGATGAAGATTTAGCAACTCCTCTAAACAAAAAAAATTTATATATTTAACGTTTAAAAAGACAAAAAATATATAAAAATATATTATAAGTTTATTATTTTTAAGTTACCCGTATAAATGTTAAACATATTTATGTCATTGAGCTTGGTAAGCTCATTTAACCCAAGAAAATATACATAATTCGCGCAATTGATTGTAGAGGGTACACCGTAAATGCTGTGAGCAACTATATCAACATTCCATTAAATTGACGTGCATACACAACGAATTAATTCACAAATAAAAAAGTCTGATATTTACCTGGTACACCTCGACGTAACTTCGAATCGTCCTCTACATCGTCAATTCTTTAATTGAATAAAATTTGATTAAAATTAATACTTACTTAACAAAATAATAGAAACTTACAATAAACTGGCAGTATGTAACATTTCAACAACTTTAGTTATAATAGTCAATTTCTCCTTGGGAACTTTAAGCCAATGATCAAAAGCGTCAATCAATTTGCTTCTAATTTCTTTACCAGGGTAACCCAACAAATAATTGTAAGGTTCAAGAAGAACCTTTTGAAAGAACCTCGTTAATGTACGCATTCATAAGAAAAAAAACAAAGCATGTACGTATACCTTCTCTTTTTCTGGAGACCATGGTTGTTGGTCAAATTTATCCATGTCCGTGATTAAAAAAGTGATGATAAACGATAGATAATCAAAATTTTTGTTTTTACTTTTACACGTGACTATAAGCCAGCCACTTGTGAGAGTTACACGGTGTAACTGCTATAGAAACATTTGTTTATCATCCACATGTTGATATCTGAAAGATTATTTCAAGTAATTCCAAGTTGTCGTAGTTTACGTCTCGTCATCTTTATGCTTAAAATCTATACCTCGACAAGTTCCAAAGTAATTTTTAATAGTTTGCACGTGTTAATAAAATAAAGAATTTTATATATTTATTATCCTTAGGTTCAAAGAAATGAGCATGGGAAAGATAACTCGTAATAAAACTTATAGTGAACTACGGCACAATAAACTCCCAGCAACTAGACCCCGAGGAAGACCTCCAGGAACTCGAAGAGGAATTATAGATTTAGATTCTATTCCTTCCAGCAAGAATAATAATAACACACAACAAGAACAACTTCCACTCCCAGAAGTACGTTTACCAGCTATACAACAAGATCAACTTCCAAGTAATAATAACACACCGAATAGTTATGAAGCAGGATCATCTACAACCACCACAAGTACAATTATAACCATTAAAATGACAACAATTACGCACACGGATGCAAATAATAATTCAACTACAACAACAACAGTCACGACTGATATCTCTCCAGTTACCAGCGATACAATATCTTCTGATCCTGCAAGTGTTTCAGTGGAGACGAGGGAATTGCCATCGCAGATGATTCGATTCCCACCACGGATAACTCCGACTCATACTGAAAATAATGATAGCGCGACAAATAATGCCGATAACACTGACAATGTTGTTAATGGTGCTAATGCTCCTAATGTTTCTAGTGTTTCTAACGTAGTAAATACACTTAATACAGAAATTCCAGTGTCTATTAATAATAACATTCAACAACAGCATTTGATAGGTTCAGTGATAAATAATGCAATTAATTTCGGGAAGCATTCTACTAATATGGCGAGAACACCAAGCGACGCAACCATTAACTCAAATGGCACAGGTTCAAGTCCGATATTGGATTCTTCCTTCGTTGATTCTAATACTGTTGCCTCCGATACAAGTTGTTTGATGAATCGACTCAGTAATTCTCCCATTAGTAATTCTCCAATTTTATCATCAAGTGCTTTATCCTATCGTTTACCTGAATTAGACACTTTGAGTACTGTTAATGATGTATGGAATGAATGGAATGTGGGTTTGGGTGGAAATCCATCGGTAATCGCATTACTAGAGGCTTATGGAACAAGGTGGGCAACTGAGAATAAGGAAACTTTGCTTTTACGCAAAAAACTTATAAAAGAGATACAGCAAAGATCAGGTTCTATCGGTGTTGACGAAGCTATTAATGAACTAGAGAGATTGAAAAATGGAAATAGGCTTAGTTGGTTATCGAAAAAATTTGGAAAAAAAAGAACTCTTCATCATCATCATCGTCATCACAATAACAATAACCGTCATCATCGTCGCAATCATGCATAGTTCTGTTGTAAATTTTTTTTTTTTTTTTTTTTTTTTTTTTTTTATTTTATTTTATTTTATTTTTTGTTTTTTTCCTATGCATTATAAAATGCAAACAAAATTAACACCAGAAATAATGTAACATATCATTACTTACTTATTCATCGATACAAAGAATGTATATAACAAATAGAACGATCATAGATAGATTTTACGCGTAAAATTAAGTAATAAAATTAAACTAAAAATCTCAAAAGGTAAAAAATAAAATACAAGTGTCACATGATCGTAACGTTGAGATCATTAAAAATTTACAAGTTACACTGATTTTTTTTTTTGTCATTTTCTTCCCAACTAGCAAGGTAAGTTGCTAATGTAGGGAGAAATTTATTTAAGAATTTGGTTTTTTAAAGAGACCAAGAAGTTCATTTAATTTCTTTTAAAATAGATAAACATGCAAATCTTTGTTAAAACCTTAACCGGAAAAACAGTCACCCTTGAGGTTGATAGGTACTATTTTTTTTTTTTTTTTTTAAAAAAAAAAAAAAAAAAAAAAATAATATATATATATATATCTTTTATTATTTGTATACTCATTGTTAATTACTTTTCTATATTAATTGTTGGATGGTATAGTTCAGATACAATTGCCAATGTTAAGCAAAAGATTCAAGATAAAGAAGGTATCCCTCCAGATCAACAACGTTTAATTTTTGCCGGTAAACAGGTACTTATTTAAAGAGACAAACTTTTTTTTTTTCCAATCCATTTTTTAATTAAAATTCATTTAAATAAAAATAGCTCGAAGATGCACGTACATTATCGGATTATAATATAACTAAAGAGTCAACACTCCATTTAGTATTACGTTTACGTGGTGGTATTATTGAACCTTCATTAAAAGCGTTGGCTTCAAAATATAATTGTGAAAAAATGATTTGTCGTAAATGTTATGCGAGATTACCTCCTCGAGCTACCAATTGTCGTAAGAAGAAGGTATTTGTCAAAGTTAATTAGTGACGAAATCTGAAAATTTATTAATTTTTTTTTTTTAATCTTTTTAATCTAGTGTGGACATACTAATCAATTGCGTCCAAAGAAGAAGCTTAAGTAAATCAATTATGTTATTTCACATTTATTATTATCATTTTTATTTTTTAAAAAAATTTTTTACTTCAAAATACAAGTTTTCTTTCATAGTAATAATAAATGTTCTTTTCTAAAATAAATTAGTCACATGCCTAATTTGTTATTTGTTGTTTTAATATACGTATATACAAATAAATCTGATTGGCCAGTTATTCGGAGTTTAATGATAATCGAACTTTTTTTCATTATTAACTTCCCGGCTTTCTTTTCACCTTTATATTCAGTTAATATGAGCAACAACAATTTAATCAAAGAGACAAACCCAATATCGATATATCATCTGGCATTTTCGATTCCATTAATATTGGAAAATATATTCTCACACTTGCCATTAGAAAAAGATATGCTTCCATCTTGTCTGGTAAGTAGATGGTGGAATCAACTAGCAACCGAAAGATTATGGTATAGATTTAAAGGATTAAAAAATGAATCGAAAACGAAATCATTTGCGAAATTCTTGAAGATCTTGCAGCAATCACAGTTATATTTTGAAGACCCAGTAAAAAATGCCGATAAAAAATCTATTCACAAATATGGAAAATATGTTAAAATATTGGATTTGGAAAAGTTAAAAATAAGTCATGAAAAATTATTAGAAACATTAGATTGTTGTCCTAGAATTGAACAATTAATATTAGGAGGTCAAGCGGGAAATCGTGTTTTAAATAAGGAACAAATGTATGATATAGCTAAGAGATTACGAGAATTAAGATTGTTTAAATTTAATGAGATTGAAATAAATGATGGTTCTGCATTAGGGGCAATTGCAGAAAATTGTTTATTGTTAGAAGAATTAATTTTAAAGAGGGATATTTCATGTGATGGACCAGTTTTACTTGATATTACAAAAAATTGTAAACGATTAATTAAATTAGATATTCAGGAAAAATATTATGAAGACGAGATAATGTTACCTTGTTTATCAAACTGTCCTAATTTAATATTTTTAAGAATTCATCAATGTATTAGTATTTCAGAATTATTATTATTAAGTATTTATAAATCATGTCCTAAATTAACAAAAGTTACTATAACAAACGTATCAGAGATTACAACTGAATTTGCAATAGAAACTTTTAAATTTTTTAAAGCTAAAACGTTGATTATACAAAATGTGGAAAGAAGTTTAGAATCTGAAGTTCAAGCAGAACGTCAATCAATAGCCTCTCGTTTATATGATGCCGATTTAGGTAGAATTATTAATTATTTTAAGAATGATGATGATGAACATATGGAAAA
Organism: Rhizophagus clarus; assembly: GCA_015698045.1. Taxonomy (NCBI): domain Eukaryota; kingdom Fungi; phylum Glomeromycota; class Glomeromycetes; order Glomerales; family Glomeraceae; genus Rhizophagus; species Rhizophagus clarus. Next base: position 2,038,212 of record BLAL01000162.1, read on the forward strand.
TAAATTATCTAACAATAAAGAACATCATCATATATTAAAGGAATTAACATTGGTAGATTTTCCACTAAATAAAACTAAATTTGGAATTATTTGTGAAGTGATAAATCAATTATCCAAGTTGGAATTATCTGGAGTTGAAAAACTCTCAAAATCTGTAAGTATTTTACTCAATTATTTCTTTGAGGAAGAAATATATAAAAAATAAAATTTTCTTTTTCTCCTTATAGGATATATTGGAAGTAATTCCGAAATTGAAGAACCTTCGTCATTTTTTGATTAGATTTTCTCATCCTCCTGAACCCTTACTAGACGAAGACAGTGATCAATTATTTCAAAAATGTCCTCAATTAGAATTAATTATATGGCATTTAGCGAGAAATGAAAGGAAATGAAATGATTGTTTTAATATTTAGATTATGTTAAATTTTGGATGCATTAGTCAATAATTATATACAATTTTGTCCTTTTGCATATCTCATACAAAATGAATATGATAATAAATTAATTATGTTAAAGAAAGATAATAACAATTTTAGATGTAATTCTTTGATTCTTTTATCGTTTAACTTCTCCAGTTTCAGGATCAGCCCAAGTCTTTGCGGGTCTAAGTGTTAAAAAACCATTTAATTAAATAAATAAATTAAAAATTTTCTCTTAAATAATCAAAAATAACTAACCTTATAATTTCAGCAACAGTAAAACTTTTCATTTTACTTAACGGTCTACAAGCCTCAATTCTCACCACATCTCCTATTGAACAACTTTCTTTTTCATCATGTGCTAAAAAATTCTTGTGCGTTTTTATTATCTATCAAATTATGTTAGAATACTTTTATTATCTTATATCTAAAATAATAATATTTAATTCAAAAGGTACCCACTTTTTGTACTTTTGGATGCACAACTTGTCTTGCTACTTTTACTTTAACAGTTTTTTGCATCGCCGTACTTATAACCATTCCAACAAAATTTTGTCGTGGCATATTCACTATTCACTTAAAACCAGATCAACCGACGGAGAGATTATATGGTGTTACAGATCAATTTTTATCATCCAATAAGAAATCATGTGAATTTTTACGTATTTATTATCCATAAAATGGTGTATTGGGCATTATCTGTCCTGCTTGGTAGGAATTATGTACAAAGGTAATCAAATTTTTACTTATAGGTCATATCACATTTATAGTTAAAAAAACTCTTTTTAAATCAAGAGTTAAAATTTTATTTATCAAATTTAAACAATTAAGGAACAAATGAAGGTCGAATCCCGCGTTGCGTATAATACATATTACATATAAATTTTATTCAATACCTCCTCCACCTTGACGTGCTTGTTTTAACCATCGACTAAAACTTTGTTCATCAAGTTGCTCTTGATGTCTTCGCATAGCCTCATAATCAGCATCTACGATAAAAAAATATATACGTCAATTGGATGCACAATTCTTTTTTATCACAATTCAGCTTATAAATTGTGCCGACAAAACCATTATAGCTTTCAAATCTATTTTATTGAGCTATTGGTTACCTTCGTTATAAGCATGATCTCCATCATAATCATCATCTTCATCGTCATCTTCTTCTTCTTCTTCATCTTCATCTTCAATTTCTTCTTCATCTTCCACCATTTGATCTTCAGCAAATTAGATAGATATATGTAAAAGTTAAGTAATGAAAATAGTATAGCATTTTAATTAAGTACCTGTTTTAGAAGTATCCCCTATGTCCATATCTCTCATTAGTTTTGTAATCTGCGCTTGTTTTGCAGCTTCTTGTCGTTCAGCCTTACGAATATAATCAATAAAGAATATATCCATCTATATAATTAATTCAACTTTGTTTTAATAAACATGAGACATATAGTATACCTTTTCCCGAATTAATTTTTCTAATTCGGGTTTATATACGCTATAAAGAAATTCGTGTCAATAAATTAAAGTCATTAATTATTAAACTAATAACAAAGTCACAACTTACGTTTCATATTCCTTAACAGCTTCATCAACGGCTCCAAAAAATTCGTCCATTCCAGCACCAGTAACAGCAGAAACTCCAACCACCTTTTTATACAACAAAATAATCTAAATTATTTAAACTTTCTTACATTTAATTATAATAATAAGAAATTACCCTTAAATGTTGATAGAATTCTTCCAATACTAAACACATAGAATTCATAAGACTGCTCATATAACTTGTATCCTTTTGTAAAGCTTGTTGAAAAGACTCAAAATCTGTCATCCATTCAACAGCGAATTCGTGAGAAACAACATCAGTCTTATTAAAAACCAATATGAAAGGTAATTTTGTTTTATACAAAATACTAAATCAATATCAATTATATATTCTTCCTATCAATGTCGGAACAAGATTTAACCAAAAAAAAAAAAAAATACAAGAACATTTATAAGCAATTTCCGTATATTTAATTTACCTGCACGCATATAACATATTACTCATAAATGTTGACGGACTTGTAGTTCTTGGTGTATCTATAATATACGCGACTACACAAGGATGTGTCGCCGCTAAAGCATCTGTAATGATTGCACCAGATGCTGACCATGTAAAAATTTCAATTTGACCGGGTGTATCCAAAATAATATAACTATAAATAACAAAATTTTCTTAGATATAGTCGGATATGAAGAAACCAACAAACAATAAACATGATCTTTACTCCAATGTTGGTGCACGTTTTGATATGAAATCAAGCACTTGATCAAATTTTGTCGTAAATAAATTTAAACTAGTAAGAATACCACCATTTGGTCCTAAATTATACCTATAAAATTGAAAAATATTATTACTTATGTAGTTGAGCCGAACTAAATTGGACGAACATAAATTAATCTGACGTGACAGTTTACTGTTTCATTACTTCTTTATAATTAATCGTATCACGAATATCAATATTTGCTGTAAAAGGAAGTTGAGTAACCGCAGGATCAAGATTTATAACATATGGAGGTCTTTTTATACTATGAAGATGTGCGTTTAGTCGCTATAGAAAATATAATTTGAAAGGAAATTAATGAAATTTCTAAATGTAGATCATACTGCTCTTTATAGGAATACCTGCATAAAGGTGGTTTTGCCTGAACCAGCCATGCCAATACATAATAACACGGTAGGTTTTTTTTCAGGTTGAAGCTGAGGTGTTGATGTATTTGCCGAAGTTGAGGAAGACATTTTATAAAATATAAATTAAAGAATTTAGATGAGAATTACATTTTTAAATGTACGATTTGTGTCATAGATGACATTAGCCAATCAGATCATCCAGAATCGCTTCATAATTTGGACTGAATTTTTTTTTTTTATCAAAGTTTGATCTTTTTATTCATAAATTTTATTTTCTTAAATATAAAAAACTATGAGTTTCCCTAGTAATTATGGCTTATCCTCTTCTAACATGTATGTGACAAATTAAAATTGACTAATTTTTATAAGCTTTATACTTTTTACTTATTTTATTTAAACAGGGAAAACAGGAAACAAGCCGTTATGGACCAAGTCAGAAACGAATTGGCACTAGCTAATGCACAAGAACTTATTAACGTACGCGAACTATTGATGTTAAACAGACATTAATTGCTTTAACGTTAAAATTTTCACGTTATTCAAATTCAATTGTTCACTAAAATATTGTCCTTAAGATAGTCATTTTGATATTAACCAATAATTAATTACAGAAAATCAATGAAAAATGTTTCTCTAAATGTATTACGAAGCCAGGAAACAAGTTAGAAAGCAGTGAACAGGTAAGAAATGCATCTTAAATAGTAATGATTTTCGTCGTTTATTACTAGTTAATTATATACGGTTTTTTAGACTTGTGTTGCCAAATGTATGGATCGTTACATGGAAGCATGGAACATTGTATCTAGAGCTTATATTAGTAGAGTTCAAAGAGAGAGTCATTATCAAGGAGAAAGTCTATGAGAATTATATTATTGTTTATTAACAGAGATCTAATGAAAAATCTATATACACTCACTAATAACAGATTCTTTTTTGAAAATATAATATTATATATTTTACTTTATTCATCCTATTTTGTATATAAAAATAATTAAAAAGGCTTTATATCATTTATAATAATTTATCCTTATTTTCCTTCCATAATAATTTACTTTATTTTTTTTTTTTTTTACAATATAAAAAGTAAAAATAATCAATAATGGTAAACATATTAATACTTTTTATAAAGAAAAATTTAACTAAAAAATTCTTTTTGATTATTAATCTATTTAATCAAAATAGATTCATATAATCCTATAAATACTAATTACAAATTTAACTAATTAATTATTAGTCAATTATAACTAAATAATATAATCATATTATTTAGTTATAATAGGCTTAGATGAGTAAATTTAGTCATATAACAATTTAATTATGTTTAAATTAGTATTTGAAATTCAATGTGTAAAATATACTCAAATTTTTAAAATTCTGCATATAATCAAAAATTTTTATATACATAAAATATACATTAAAATTTTATATTTCTTTAAACTTACCAATTATTACTATTAAAAAATACTTTTTACATATTGTTTAAAAAATTATAAAAAATCCAAATTATATATACTGTATATTATGAATAATAGTACCCCTCATGTATAGTATCACCTTCTTTTTCACTTAAAAAAAAGTTCTATTTTCTATTAATTTATTATTTAATATATTTAATTTTGCTTAAATATTATGTAAAAATAAATTTCTAGTTATTATTTTATATTTGTATTAATACTTGATCAATACTAATATGATATGATATTATTTTAAATAGATAGGTTAGCTAATAATTTATAATTATTCTATTTAGCAGGAATATTATAAATTATGATATCATGAACAAAAGTATTTTTTAAAAAAGTTTAATGTTCAGTTATTATAAGTAAAGCTTCATCATCCTAAACCTTTATCTTTTTGTTTTTATCTGATTTAATGGATAATAAAGTAGTAAAATTAATTAATGTATTGATTAATACTTTTTGTGATATGGGAATAGATGAGAAAAAAGATCTTTGTAAAGCTGTGTTCTGGATAGTTTTTAGATTTTGGACTTATTCATCTCTTATGAATATATGCTTATTCTTCTTTTTTTGTTTTTTTTATCTTTCAATATATATTTATTATTATTATTACTGACTATTAAGTAAAGTTTTAAGAGTGTTGATTGATATTAATCAGGTAATGAAATATTTATATTCATTTCCTGTAAAATAGTCAGATTAGAAGTAAAATGTGTATTATTTACTTTTTTTAAAATTTAAAATTTAGACTTTTTGAGATATTGAGACTGCAGTCATGCAAAACTGTGTAAAGATGGTAAACAAGCATTATACTTAAGGTCAAAGATAACCTAGTTTATATAATCTGTTCATTTGCTTTAATTTTTATAGAATCTTTATGAGTATTATATAGAGACCTTTCTTTACTTTATTATTGAAAGCTAAAAGTTTTGCTTCCTTTAATCTAAAGTGAAAGAAGACTTTTCAGTACTTATAAAGATTATCAAAGAAAGTTTGGTAAAAAGTTATAATAAACTTATTAAAAGTTGTATATGAACTTATATTGTGTACACAAATCATCTTTAATATATGTTAGTTTCAAAAAATGCAATTAAAAAATGAAAAAAAAATTTTTCCAAAAATTTTAGTTTAGTATATTAATAGAAAAAGTTTTTTATAAAAAATATTATTATAAAAATGATTTTTTATAAATATTAAATATAACATTATATTTATCTTTTAAATTATTTTGCAGACAAATTTACTTGCAATTTCTAAATTAAGATAATCAATATTAAATTAATTTTTTATAATTTTACAGATATATTGATCTATATTTTAACCATAAAAATTATGGTATTTATTTTATTAATTATTAAAATTAAGTTATTAATACATAAATAAACATGTTTCAAAATTTCAGTTTTTTTCATTTTTATTTTATTTTTGTTTTATTTTTATTTAATTGTAATTTTTTTTTATTTTCATAATAAAAATTTTATAAGAGTATAAAAATAATGTTTATATTACTAAATTTTTACAAAATATTTCATTAATAGATGATACTGATTATAATGATATAAATAGTAATAATAATATTAATAAAATAAAAAAAATTAAAAAAATATTAGAAGTAGAAATAGAAGTAGTGATAGTAATAATAGTAGTGATAGTGGTAGTGATAATGCTAAAAGTAAAGATACTATACATATACAAAGTCATGTTAATAAATTAATAAATAAATTTGAATTTTATTTAAATTAATTTATCTAAAAAATATTAATATGTTACATTAAATTTTGAATTTTCTTTGAAAAGATTATTATTAAGTAATTATTTTTCAGAATGGAGAAAAGCAAAAAGCAGTTGTATATAATATAAAAAAAGTTTAAAAAAAAGCAGAAAAAGATCCTCTTTAATATCAAATATAGTGTATAAAATGCAATATAACTTTATGCTGTAACAAAAATAGAAATTATTTTAAAAATTATTATATTTAAAAAGATAATAATAATTGAAATAAATATAAAATTTTCATTGTTTTATTTATAAGAAATTATTTTGTATTTTTATCATTTTTTTAAGTACTATATAAAGTCAAAATTCTATACTTAAAAGACTTGATTAATAAAAGTTGTTCTTTATAATAAATTCAAAATATTTTATTAAGATTTTGAATAGCCAAATTAAAATTCCAATAAATTTGCCAAATTTAAAAAGAATTTTTTTTTAATTTCACAATTATTTTTATCATCATTTTGAATTACTATAATCAGTGATTAATTTTGTAATAAATAAAAATTAATTTTATGAAAATAAAAATAAATCACATTTATGTTATAAATACTATGAATATTACTTGATCTATACAATGCTAAGCTATTATTGTATAATATTATTGATAGTCTTTTATTATTTGTCTTTTGATTTTTATTGTAATTTATAAACTGATTCTTACAACCTGATTTCTAATAAAACTGATTCTTAAAACTGATTTCTAAAAATTTCTAAGATTCATACTAATTTTCACTAAATAAAAAATAATAATTTTTTATTTTATATTACTATTTCTAATTATTTCTTTCATTTCTAATTATTTTTTTGCTTATTAACTAATTTTTTTTTTTAGATCTTTTATTTTTAAACAAAGGATTTGAAAAGTTAATTAGTGTTTCTTTAAAGATACTTATATTAATATTTAAATACTATTTAAATAGAAGTATTTTTAAAATTCTAAAGATTCTAAAAAAAATTAGAAATACAATAGTTAATAAATAAAGAAACATTTAAAAAATTTTTTACCTAGTGTATATTTTAAATTAAAACAACTTAAAAATAAATATAAAAAGAGTAAATGTTGTTTCTTTTTAAAAGATAGTTTCAGAATTAATTTTTATTGCATTTTTTATAACAGTATTTTGTTATTTTCTATTGTTTTCAGTTGTTTTTAATTATTTTTATTGTTTTTGATATTTAATTTTAATTAATGATAAATCTCCTAATTACAGTAATTTAAAAATAATAAAATAATAATCTTTAATTTTTTTTTGTATAATTGATAAATTAACAATCATTATTATATAATTTATATGTTGATTTAATCAAAAAAAAAAAATTTATTAAACAGTTCAAGTATTTCTAAAAATAGATAAAAACTAAATTTATAATAAAATTATAAGCAAATTTATCTGCAATTACTCATAAATAAAATTAATAATAATATCTTTTCTAACTTTCTTTTATTTTAATTCTAAAAGTTTAATTATACTTTTAATAATACTATATTAAAAAAAAAAAATAAATATTAAAAAAAAATAACAATAAATATTTTTTCTAATCTTTCTTATTTTAATTTCAAAAGTTTAATTGTATTTTTATTTGGCAACTAGCTAGTATTACAAATTTACAATTAAATTTATCATCATAAGTTTAAAATTTTAAACTATTTTCTTAAATTAATTTTAATTTATTTTTTTTTGTTTATTTTAATTAAAAAAAAATAAATGGCTAACTTATATAACATTTTTATTAGATGATTTTTAAAAAAGTAAATATTTATCAAATATAAATAATATAAAAATTTAAATAATTATATATAATATATCTAATTAACTAATTTAATAATACTTGAATTCCTTTTTTTAAAGAATATTTTGACAAATTTCTATAAATTATAAATATTAATAAACATAATAGTTAAAAAAAATATAAGTTTATTATATATTTAAAAATTACCAAATATTAAAAGAAACATTAAAATTAAAACAAATTTGAGATAAAGAATTTTTATTATAATATTATCACTTCTTCTTAATTATATATAAATAAAAAAATCTATTAAAATAAAATTATTATTAATAAACATAATTAAATTGTAAAATTAAAAAATCATATAAATAATTCAAAGCTAAGTAATAATAATAAAAATTTGAATTATCTTTTAAACAAAAAAAAGTCAAAAATTTTAACATAAACTTAAAAATTATATAAAAATTTAAATCTTGAACAAAAGTTAATAAATATTAAAAATATTTTATATAAAATAACTGGTATTACTTTAAAAAAAATAATGTAATATAGCAGGTCTTTTATATTATCTTTTTATTAGATTAAATTTAAAAAAAATTTATATATTAATATAATAATATTATAAAAAATAATAATACAAAATTTGCAAAAAAATAAAAAGCATAATTTATTATCCTTTAAACTGTTTTTATAGTAAATTATTATTAAATTTAAAATATTTTTAAGTTTTTTAAAATATTTTATTAAATAAAAAAAATTTTTATAATAAATTTTACAGTATTTTTTTAAATAAAATTAAAAAAAATTTAATTTGATTAATAATTTTTTAAAAAAAATGATTTATAAATTATTATAAATAGAAGTTAAATTCTTTATCACCATTTTTGAATTAATGTGATCAGGTGATTTGCTGATTACTTAAAATTAAAATATCAAAAATATTGAAACAATCGAAAACAATTAATTTATCAAAAATACTACTAGTTTATATTATCATAAATATATAAAAAGCCCATTTTTATAACTATTTCTTTTAAAAAAACATTAAATTTAATATCTTAGCCTTCTTTATTATACTTATAAGATGTTTTATAGTGTTTTTTTATTTATTAAAAACTAAAGATCTAAATAAAAAAAATAATTAGAAACGAAAAAAAAGGAAAAAAAATAATAAAATAAAAAAAATATTATTTACTACTTAGTAGTAAACCTCTAGAATTGTTAGAAGTTTAGTTTTAGGAATTGGCTTTTAAAAATTAGTCTTTAGAAATCAGTTTATAAACTAAACAAAATAAAAGGTAAATAATCAAAAAATCATTAATGATGTTATGCAATGGTAACTTAAAGTTACACAAATCAAATGATAGTCATAGTTTTCATTGTATAACGTAATTTTATTTTTGTAATTTTCAAATCAATTTTTTATTTATTATAAATTAATTGCTGATCATAGTAATTCAAAAATGGTGATAAATTATTTTTTATTTATTAATTTTAGAAATGTAAATTACCACTATTTAATATAATTTAATAAGAAAAATCTAATAAAATAAAATCCATTTTTTTATAAATATTATATAATATGATATTTTTTATTATCTAAGAAACCTATAAATAAATATAATATTTTATTTACTAATTTTATAAATATAATTCTATTACTATCAAATATAAATTTTTTTTACTAATATGTAAAACTAAAATTTTTGCAAAAATAAATTTTATTTTATTTTATTTTTTTTATATTTGCTGATAACAATAATATTTTAACATAGCTTTTACATTAAAAATATATTTAAATGATAATTTTATTGAGTTTTCAAATTTTTTTTATATTTTTTTTTTTTTAAGACTTCATAGCTTTGTTCATAATAAACCTATACATTATATTAAATTAGACTAAAATTTAAAAATAGAAAAAAACTTTTTATTTAAAATGTTTTCAAGTTGCATTATTCTTACTTTTATAACAACTGCTGGTTATCTAATATAAGCTTGATAAAAAGCTTTTATTGCTGTTATATTACTGTATTATCTTTATAATACTCTTACAGTAATACAACAGAATTATTCCTATTTATTTAAGATCCTAAAATCAACAGTATTAATAAATGTATTGATATTCTTTAGCTAGTCAATTACATAATTGATAAATAAAATTTTATCATCTGATTCACATCAATCAATAGTGACTAAATTTTAATAAATATCCAATATAATAAAACTAAAACTTTAATTAAAATAAAGGTAAAAAGAAAAAAAAATCAAATGGGCTGTTAATCCTACTTTTGCTATTAAGAAACAGACTTTCTTTATACTAATACCTTCTTTAATGCTATCTTTCTCACTAATAGTTAAATCCACTTTGATTATAACTTCTATTATACTTATATCTGAGTTTTTAAGTAAAAAAAAAAGAAAGATACTAGAAGATAAGATAATATAAATTATAATAGAATAAAAAGTTTTTAATAGATATTATTTCATTCATGATATTTTAATATATGATATTTCTACTAAATAAAATAATTATACTTTATTATAATATTTATTTACTTAAGATAATGTGATATCAGTTAGGGCAGTAATATATTTTAGCTAATATTTTAAGGGGTGGGAGGTAAGTGAAAATCTTAGATTACACAATTTTTAAAAAATATGATTGGTTGCATGTAATCAAGATATCTTATCTGATAAGCACCTATAATAAAAAAATATTAACTAATATATATCACTACCCTTAGTGATTTTAGAATTTTTCTAAAATTATAAAATATAATAATAAATGACTCCCTTAGCAAATATTTTTACCTGATAGTTTCTAGCATCACAGATTCTTAAAAAATGAAAAAAAAAATTCCAAGTCATAGTTTATGATTTACCTGAATTTATATTTATAACTTTATTAATAAAACTGCAGTATAAGGATTTTCTAAAAAAATTAAACATTAAAATATTTAAAGAATTATTTTTAAAAGAAAAGCAGAAAATAGTGAATTATTTTAAAATTTGGAAGCATTTAGAGGCGTGCCAGAAATCAGCTGATTTCCTTCAATTAATAGCCCTTACCCCCCTACCCCCACCTGATCGCATTTTGATTGGTTAAAAAAATATATAATAATATATATAATTATATTTATATAATTAACTTATGATCTAATAATCCAATTTTTATGAATTTTTTTTTGTTTTATAGCTTTTGATAAGCCCTACAAAATAAAAAAAGTTTAGTTAAATTGAGCTATTAGATGGCAAAATAATTGCAAAGAATTATTTTAATATATAAATAGTTATATATATTATATAATTTATAGCCAATCATAGGAACCTGATTTTTAGATTAGCCCCCCACCCCCCTATTAAATCAGCTGATTTCTGACATATCCCTTATATAAATACATCAATAATTTTACTTTCTGGTTTGAAAAAACAGTTTTCTGATACAAACATATTACATTCTTTTTTCACAATAATAAAAAGAAAAAAAATAAATTTCATCTAAATTTGGTTAAGTAAAACAAATAGGTAAGCTTCTTCAGAAATTTTTCTTCAGATAATTTTATTATAGTTCAACCATTAGATCTAATAAAATCCATATAAGAAATCTAAAGATTACAAATTTATTATCTTTTAAACTAAAAGATTATAACATTACATGATATTAGAATAAATTATTAAAGTAAAACAATATATCCAGTTATAGAATCTTTAAATAAAACTTATATGCAAAAATTGTTAAAATAAAGAAAATTCTGAAGCAATTAGTAATAAGTAATACACAAACTTGGAATAATTTACTTTTGTTTCTTAATATTAACTCAATCTTTTAATAAAATATTTTTTTTTTTTATATATAACCCTTTTAATCTTTTATAATATTTATTGATTTTTTTAGAAGGATATTCTAAATTAAGAATATATCTTATGATTAGAAGTGATTATAATATAGTCCTATCTTAATCTAATAAAGATCTTGCATTTTAACACCAAAAAAAAAGATTCTATTACCATTAAATATATCTTAATAAAAGAAATCTAACAAACTAAATTTCATCTTTTTATGATTATAGGATCTTAAAATATCTTAAAAATTCAAAAACATTTAAAATTAATTTAATTCTTACAGTTTAAAAAAAAAAGAAGATATTAAAATATTTTGTTATTATTTACAAAAAAAAAATCTAGTATATAACAAAAGTTTTTTTTCTTAAGTAAACTAAAAAACTAACAATAATTTATTGAATTATAAATATATTATAAATAAAATTTTAATTGTTAATCAGATTTTATTGGGTTCATCCAGATTATTAAATTCAATTAACTTAATATTATATTTTAAAAATAATAAATAATTTATTTAATAATAATATTGATCTTATAATATAAAAAATAATAATAAAATAATTCTTTTTATTAACATTTAAATTAATTTAGATGATTAAATTTAAAGGTAAAAATACTAATTAGTATCTTGAAACAACCAATAATAAAATTTAATAATTATAATGCATAAACATATTAAAAGGTTAATATTTAAAATTAGTAAAAAATACGAGCGAATAACGAATAAAATAATAGAAGAGTGAAATTCGAATAAAGGACATTTATTATCTACATTTGTTAAACGTAAATATTTATTATCTCTTTGCCAATCGCATCTCTTTTCTTTGATTTGTAATCCAATTTTCTTTGATAATCTACCTGCTATGTGCAGAATATTTTTAAGTTTATACATATTTTTTTTTTTTTTTTGATAATTCCTACATTTAGTTTTTATAATTACTTAATGATATAAGGAAATTAGATTTGCTAAGCACATTACAATTTACTTACTACGACTTGCGATACTTCCCATTGTTAAATGATATACGAAAATAGTAGGATATTACAAAAATGAAAAAAATGAATGTTTTTTGACGAAATAGTTTAACCGCTTCGATCAAAATGCCAAGAAAAATATTGATAAGCTTGATAGGCAATGTTGTACAGTGATATTCTTGATGTTCTTACTGTCAAAAATAATGATATATGACGACAATTTTTAAACTTTATCATTATTAGCAAAGAATAAATATATTTTAAGGAAATGAATTACAATCAAATATGGAAATTCTATAATAATACGATTTAAAAATAGCTTAAAACTGAAACAATAAGTTAGTTATAATTCATGCAAATAAACAACGACGGTCGATGAATCTTTAGATAGCTCCGTATTTTAAATTTAAAAAGAAAGTTTAAAGGTATTTTTTTCACAGAAATTATTATGATTCATCATCTCATTTTTTCAACATCTCTTTTCCTTGCCATTATTTAAAGTAATCATTTAGTTCTTCACTCCTGAAATGGAATACTGAGATAATTTTTATTAAAAACAGGAATCAGGTATTTCAGGTTAACAAATTCACCCTATATATCGGCCGGTTTTTACTCTTGCTTTTTTGATCATTCGCGTCCAATTTAATTAGTGAAACGGGATTGTCTTATCTTTGTACCAATACGATCAGTCGAAAATATACCGTCACACGAGTTATTTAAAAAAAAATTTGGATAATTGTTATCTTAATAGGTATTTGCTCACTATTTAAGTTAAATTAATTTAATTATAAGGGTTTATCTTAAAACGGTCAAAAGTACTTATATAAGGTCTGCGAAAAAAAAGGATTTTTGGATTTGGTCTGCTTCAAGACTGATTTTGTGCCACCCAACACAACTTTGAAGCGAAAAACGTACGTATCTTTACATATTTATAGAAGTTCTTGGATTAAATCACTCCTTTTCATATCCTATTAATTGCTTTCGAGCAATTTTTTGTTTCCTAAAAATTTTTTTCTCCCAAACCGAGAGTAATATAAATAACTTTTTAAAGATCTCTGCACCTTATTATTATCTCATCTATAACTCCGATATTTACTTCTCACTTCCATACACTTGTCAACCTACCACTTTCTTTTCTTTTTAGACTTCCAAGGTCGAATTTTTCTTTCTTAATAACGGAATTGTTCACAAGTTGAACTTGTGAAAAATAAAAAAATATATATATATATATATAATACAATATATTTCTAAGGTTCAACTTTATAATCGTCTACCCATCACAATCTGGATTTAAATAAACCATGAGGGCAGAGGGAATGAAAGCTATAAAGTTTATTTTTCTAGTCTATATTGCATTTTCAGTTTTATATACTCTGAACTATTTTTACGTTGTATATTCAAATACATATGGATCAGACAATAATATAAAACCGCGAAATAGTCTTGGTTTAAATTTTCAAACATCTGAATGGGGAAATGATAAACTATCTTGGGGTAAATAGTGAAGGAAACATTTACTTTCTATTTCAAATGAACAACATAAACGTCTTGAGCTAATTTTATATTCTTTTACAATAGGTGCTTCCGATTATATGACAGAAGAATTTTTCTTGTCCAAAGTATTTTCAGAGTCAATGCAACCTTCACATGTAATTCCATATTACTTTCGAGCAATAAAAACTCCCAAAGAAGAAGATATCACCATTACAACTTTAATAACAGAAAATCGATTTCATGTGTTTGATAGGCTCGTTACAAATTATCAAGGTAACTTCTCGGTTTTTTTAAAGCGTTATATTAGACAAAATGTTCATGAGCTTCTTTTTTACAGGTCCAATTTCTGTAACAATACATGTCTCTGATGACGAAAAATCACGCGATGTACTATTAAGTAAACTTCATGAATTATATAATGGAAATGATTATATGAAACAATACGTTGATGTACATCTTGTAGTTGATAATTTCGAACGTCAATTTAACATGTGGCGTAACGTGGCGAAATTTTTCGCTCGTACAAATTATGTTATGATGTTAGACGTCGATTTTCATCCTTGTACAGATTTTAGACATTCTATTCTAAATAACGAAAAAATTATGAAAAAACTTAGAACTGGCAATACTGCTTTAGTAGTACCAGCTTTTGAATATGCTGATTTACAAGAAGGTCTTGATTATCGTACTTTCCCAACAAAAAAGTCCGACGCTTTAGAATTAATAGATTCTGGTCGGTTGGTTATGTTTCATGCTTCTTGGAAACCAGGTCATGGTCCATCAAACTATTCCCACTGGTATGGTTCTAACGAACTTTACAAAGTTACAACTTATCAATACCAATATGAACCATATGTGATTTTCCCAAAACAGAGTATATGGTATGAAATTTCCTCTTTCTTTATTTAATAGCTGTTTTATTTTTTTTTTATTAAAAAAAAAAAAAAAAAAAATCTCTCTTTCTTGCAGGTGTGATGAAAGATTTGTTGGATATGGTGCAAACAAAGCTGCATGTTTATTTGAATTATATCTATCGGGAGTTGATTATTGGGTACTTCCAAATGACTTTTTAATTCATCAAACGCACGAATATTTAGAAGATGCACGCAGACACGAGGTAAATATAACGTATATTTATTTCGCGATGTATATGCTTTTTTCACATGAAGTTTAGAAAATTTTAACACCCTTTATGTCGTATTTACAGCGAAGGTTTAATAAAAAATTATACGACCATTTCCGTGAAGAATTATGTTTCAGATATGCTAGAAATTTTATTTTAAATGGTGAATGGAAAACAGATAAGACAATTAATTTAAAAAATACATGTAGTAAAATTCGGGGTTTTACACAGGCGATTAAATATTTTTCGAGCTTGAAATAACTATAAAAGAGACGATTATTATTTAATTTTTTTTCTTTTTCTTAGCGGGGATTAATTTTTTTTTTAGCTGTAAATTTTATATAAGAACTGACTTTACTTAAAAAGTATATTACTTAATTTAGTTTTAATAATTTTTAAAAAATATATTTCATCAGACAATGATATTTTAAAACTTACTGGAAACAAATTCTTGTATAATGAAAAAAGATTATCCCATATACTTTGATTTCTATGTTTATATATTTCGAATACAAATAGATACAGATTAATATACTCTAATATACTCTTTGTTTATATATATATATTTTTTTTTTCATTTACACTTAAAAAATATATTCATTCATCTGTCATCCATATATTGTTATAATTTTTTTGGAGTAAAAAATTTTTTTTCTTTTATACAAAGATTTAAAATAAATTTGATAAGGGATTATTGGATATTTCTAATAACTTCTAATTAATCAAAATAATCAAATAAAAAAAACTGGTTAATAATATATATACTTTTAATCATTATATAATTAAACTAATTTATAAACAAATCCAATCTTATTTTTAAAAGCAAAAATATTTTCTTTTATTTGGTATTTAAATTTAAATAAACAGTATAAATAAAATAATATTTATAAAATATATATATAAATAAAAAAAAACTAAGTAAAATACTTTTTTTATTTACTTAAAATACAAATTACTAATTGAATTATGCAAAAATAACTGATTTATGATGTGTAACAAAAAAAACTGCATGTAATAAAAATGCATATTTATATGCTTAAAATAAATCTGATTTTCTTTGTATAAATTGAATAATAAACCTATAACTAAGATCTATATAATGATATCTTTAAAAGTTATAATAGCTTCATTATTTTTTATTTTTTGAAAAATTTCACTATAAATATTACTTTAAATAGAAAAAATATACCAAAAAAATAAATTAAGATTGTTAAGTATTTGTATATTGAATTTAAATTAAAAACATTCAAATATTATTAAGAATAATATAAAAAAGTTGATACTAAAAAATTAGCAATATAAAAAAGCTAAAAAATTATTTAAATTACAAAAATACGTGTAATTTATTTAAAATAAATCCAATTTTTATCATTTAAAATGCAAAATAAACCTGAATATCAGGGCTATATTTAATGTCTTTTACGGTCATAGTGTTTTTTACTTTTTGAAAAAATTAATTACAAATGTTGATCTTTGAAAAAAAAATATATTATGAAATTTGTAAATTAAAAATAGATAAAAGGTATTAAAAATTTCTTAAATATTATCAAGACCAACAGAAAAAGTATAAATTAAAAAAATTTTTTTATCTATCTACTGCATTTTATGCAAAAAAATACACATCAATTCTAAATTAGTTATAAAAAGTTTTAATCTAAAAAAATTGTTATTATAAGCTTAATTATAAAAAAAATTGTTATATTAAATAATATTTTAATTTATTATTGATAAAATCTATAAATTTTTAGCTTTTGAATAAGCTATTTTACATATAATGCAATTATTATAGTATTATGGTAGTGTTATGGTCAATTTTTTAATTTCAGTTTTTTTTGTTATATACTGTATATTAGCTAATATAAATAAAATTAAAAAAAAAAAATTTTAATTTAGATTATTAGATTATTAGATTATTAGTAAAATTTTTATTATAAAAACTATAAGATTAAATTTACATAATCTTATAGCAGATATAATTATAACTATATTTATTATAATTTTTTTTTGGAATTTAAATTTTATAAATAGAATATATTTAAAAAATTAAATAATAATCAAAAATTATTTTTATATAATATCTGGATAAAATTAAATTCATTAAATAAAAAATAGAATTTTTTTTTTAGATAAAAAAAGAAAAAATACTATATATAAAGAAAATACTATGGACTGTAATATATAATATATATTTTGAGGGGAACTCTTTCTTGCAGATCTGTGAACCAATTTTTCACGGAAGAAAAATTTTATTTTTATCATGAAGAAAGAATTTTTGCTAATCAAATCAGCTTCAAAAATAGCATCAATGTCTTCTATGATTCAAGTTACCCCTACTTCTGTTTTGAAGAGTATTCCTTCTGACTGTTTTTACGATGTTATAGTAGATTTTTTCTCAGGACTTATCAAGAGAAACCCTTCGACTATTTTTAGCTCAATAATAATTACAAACCCTTCAGCTATAGACGAGTTTCTCAATACTTACAAGGACCAAGTTGTCCCTATAAAAAAGCTGTCACTAGGCCTTTTCCAAGATAGCTATTTTCCTATCATAGCTCAATTTTTAGCTACTTTTCTTAATCTCTTTCTTTTGGATGATAAACACCAGGAAATTTTTCTTATGGATTCTGAAATTTGCCAAGTATTAGAGTACACAAGCAAACAATCTCCTGATATGAAAGATCTAGGGGATCCTATGCACCAATCAGGCGCGTCAATAAATTTTGATATACTTGATACAAATTCGATAGGATCATTGAACGATAGTTCAGGCATTACACCCCTACGCTAAGGTTGCCTGCTTAAACTAATTTTAAATTTGGCTAAACATCTAAACTCTAGTTTTACTGATTTTTTAATAATACTTTACTATTGTTTTGCTATTTAATATGATTTACTATAAGTTTTGACATTTGTCAAGTTTCGCTAATTTTTTACTAAGATTTTAATATAGTTTTATCAAGTTTTACCCTTTTGACATTTAGACAGTTTGCTAAACTACCTAGTTTCACCCAGCAACCTTACCCCACACAATGTTACACCTACACCTGTCATGTTCTTGACCAAATCTCAGAAAAGGAGTGCTAAAAAGAAGGCCCGTAAGGAGAAACAAAGGTTGCAATTACAAACTCCTTTTAAACTGGATGAACATCACAGGTCGAATGAAAAAAAATCAGATTTTGCTCTATTTAAAATAGCCTTGCCGACTTCAATATAGAATATGCCAAATTTTGCTTATTTTAGTATAGCCATATCTATTTTTGCCGATTTTTGTTAAATTCCGATTTTTCAGTCATAAATGCCGATTTTAGCGGCCGATTTTTACCTTTTTTTAAATAAATGCCGATATTTAAACCAGAGATATTATATTTATTATATACTTTACCCTTTTCGTATAGTTCGAATAAAGGATTTATCTTATTTAAAATTCCCTTGCCGACTTCAATAAGGCTTTGCCGATTATTTTACTAATTTTTTGCTGATTTTTGTTAACTTCTGATTTTTCATCCAAAAATGCCAATTTTAGCGGCCGATTTTTACCTTTTTTTTAATTAAATGCCGATATTTAAACCAGAGATATTATATTTAGTGTAAACTTTACTACTTTTGACACAGGTCAAATAAAGATTTTACTCTATTTAAAATAGCCTTTGCCGATATTTAAATTGTAATATTTCGTAATTTTACATCATAGGATTTTTGAAATTATTTATTATACTAATAAATATAAGATACTATTCTAAATATTCTACTTGTTTTGTACATTGAATTCCCAGTTGGTTCGATTTCACAAACAATAACTGAAGTATTCATAAGGTTGAACAGTGATAATCGAAACTGATGAGATCGCATTGATAAGGCCTATTCCTAAAAAGTTAATTAATCACATTTAATTAAACGCTATTTAATTGTACTATTTTTTTTTTTTTCAAAAAAAAACTTTCTTTCTGAAAGAAGAGTCTGCCTCCTATACCGTTTGCTGTCGTGCATAGTTTGTTATAGGAAAGGTGGGCTAGGTGGCCACCTAAAGTTTGTAAATAACTCTGGTACCAAAGTTGATGATCTATTTACTATACATAGACCTCTCGCTTCGAATTTTGGTTATGATAATTCCGCCTCCTCTGTCGCATTATTCGTCGAAGTCTAAATAGATATCATTATGACTTATGAGTAAAATATTTACAATAATAATGTAAATTCTTTAATCATAGTTAAAATAGGCATGATGGGATAACTCATATATCATGAGCTCTGTCTGTGCGAAGTGCCGTTTTATTTATAATCAAAGTAGACTTAAGTCGTAAGTAACTTTGATTATCATTGATTAGGAAAGTACATGCAACGAAAATCCTTTATCAAGGGGTAAAATAGGCATGATGGGATAACTCATATATCATGAGCTCTGTCTGTGCGAAGTGCCGTTTTATTTATAATCAAAGTAGGCTTAAGTCGTAAGTAACTTGATTATAACAATGATGATTATTGGAGAATTAAGTTGCAACATTTTTAAACATTTTTGAATAAGTGCCGTATTAATTTAATGTAATTGTTACCCTTTTCAAATAAGAAGGGCCGATTTGCAATACAGCTTTGCCGGCCTTAAATGTATTTATATAGCCAGAATAATTGTTTTATACTTTATGTGATATTTAATTAAAATAAAATAAACCTTTGATATCTAAAAATTATTACATGATTAGAGTTATTAATCACAAAGTATGGTGCTTGTATCGTAATGCCGTAATAAAAGACCGATTTGCAATACAACTTTGCCGGCTCAAAATAAGATCTCTTGTTATCTGAATTATCTGATTTTTCACGCGGTTAGAATTAATTACGGTATATGTAACCTTTATCGTTATTCTTATGCCAAAAAAAAAATGATTGTTATAATTTAATCAAATACAAATGCTATAATTAAATTCGCCATTCCGATTTTACATATAATTCATTTTATATTATATAAAGTTTTTAAAACGAAATTTTTTTATTTAAAGGAATCACAGCCATATATTCTTTTATTTTTCTCGTCCCAGTATCAAAATTACATTTAATGAATTTTCCTATTATATGATGTATGGGTATAATACTGTCTCTTCTCATATCATAAAACTCATTTGTCCATAATTCCATATTACATGATTTTATATCGTTATCTACTTGGCAATAATATCTTGTACTATGATCTTGAACCGGTTTGTACCATTTGACTAACGCTAATGAATGGGTTAATGATCGTGAACTATTTAAATGAATAGTATGCTCAAAATAAAATTGTACTTGACCGGGATAAACATCGATCGATCCATCATAATGTACAAATCGAGCTAATATATATGAGGATTTTTTGTGACGAGCAGCCTGAACAGAACCATATATGTCTGCCCCAATTCTTATTCTCCCATATTGTATAATTCTAGGGTTTACGACAGTACCGTTATTTGAACCTATTATAGAGTAGATGGAGATGAAACAATAATCATTATACAAACTATTATAAAATTCTACCAGTAGGTCCAAAATTTGGTTTGGAAGGGTAGTTTCTTTGCGCAGTTTCATTAGCAACCCAGGAAAACATTCCGTTCCGTAAGCCGAATCTTCCTCAATAAGAGATAGTCTTATAAAATTTTGATACTCATCGCTCACAAAATCATCAAGTGCAGCCAAGCTGCCAACAGATTTTCTTGGTTCTATTATCTCCAAGGAGGAAAATAAGTGATCGTTGTCACAATTTGAGAGGAAGTATTGAAGGATTGTATTTTCAGACATAATTCTTAGTAGTTCAGGTTCAATATTACGTCTGCTATTATTATAAGAACCTACAATTTTTAAAAATAATTAATAACATTGCGATTTTCAAATCAGAAAAATTAAATCACGTACTTAAAATTCCGTTCATCTGTTCAAAGCTATAACACCAGAATGAGGACAAAGGACCATAGTCTAATGCGCATTCACAGATATGGAGACAGAGATGCAGATTAGGACTTATTTTTTCTTGACCATATTTTTGTTCAATTAATTTGTTCATCTCTATCAGTCTTGTAAACGCTTCATTTAACATATTTTTTTGTAGCTCTCGGTTTGTTAAGATCTTGCAAGCGCGCACGAAATATGCAAGAATTTTTTGGTCGATGTATCCAAGGAAACTCCATGTGATAGGTAT
This sequence comes from Rhizophagus clarus, assembly GCA_015698045.1. Classification (NCBI taxonomy): domain Eukaryota; kingdom Fungi; phylum Glomeromycota; class Glomeromycetes; order Glomerales; family Glomeraceae; genus Rhizophagus; species Rhizophagus clarus. Next base: position 2,059,864 of record BLAL01000162.1, read on the forward strand.
TGCAAAAATTAACATGAAGGTTTTCCACATGTCTGCCGTGAAACTTGAGAATCCTTCACCGGTAGCTATTCTGACAGGGCGGCGTCCAAGGTCACTTGGGAACTTTATCATATCAGCTCTCTCTTGCATAATTTTGAGCTTTTCGTTATTTAATATACCTTCGCCTATCCAGAGTTTCGTTACGATCCATTTCACAACACCGAGAAAAAGGCAATGCATAGGATCAATCACGCAAAAGCGAACAGGATTAAAATAAAGCAAGCGGTATATCTCTGACCAGCGAACATGATGTTCAGAGACATGGGCTCTTCGTGCTTCTTCAGTTGCACATTGTTTCCACTCACTTGCTTTTTCTCTTATTTCATTAATATCTCGCTCAACAAACCAGTCGTTTAAATCTGCAAACCCCCAAAATTTGGTTGATTGTTTATAAAATTTGCCGATTTGTAACATCGGTAGCATGCAATACGAGCCGAGATGAAACCACATAATTTCCGAGATGCAGGGACGTCGCTAGAACAGCCAATGATTGCACCACGGACAAATCGACCGTTGTTGTGTTCGTTTGTTTTTATAAAATAACCATTCCACAAACGATTTAACTGGTTAACGATCGGATACAAATAATTGTTAATTTCATGTTGGCTTGGTTCTTTCGGACCAGGCATTACTGCTAGTGTGAGAATATTGTGTGGCTTGAAGCGTTCATTACGCGGCAAATTACAAAAAACGGCATAAATCACACCAACAGAATATTGTGAATTTACGAATGGCTGGAACCAATCCATATTTAACATTAATCCGATATGAGTATCAGCAAATTCTTTTGTAAAAAACAGCGCACCATCATCATCTGTAAAACTTTTCCAGACTCTACCATCATAGATATCGAATAAAGCTTCAGTTCTGTTTTTCCTTTCTGACCACTTCTGACATGACATTTCAAAATTTTTGCGATTAAAAAAAAGGGTCAATTGTTGCTTAATATTTATTAACGGGAATGTCATTATCGGACGGAAAATGGGATTATTACTACTATTATTACTATCTATTTTCGTTAATAGAGGGTTATTGCATTGTTGTCGAAATCGTTCTATTCTGTGATTTGGATAGTTTACAAAACTGCAAGTTGGTATTTCAGTATTGTCTAATAATTCTTTTATATCATACAATTTGTGACATCTGTCACAGGCTGCATATTTAATTATCATTGTGGATATCCCTAACACCTTTTTAGCCATATATAAAGAGGAAGGAAAAGATGAAAATTTATTTTCATCTATTGTCAAAAGAAAAAATCTTAAGAACTTGAACAAAGAATCTATAGCTACATTGGAAAGTTTAAATCGTTGTTGATATTGTAATATCCACAAAATAGTCCAAGTATAATTATCATTAATGTTAATGTTAGGAAGAATTGGTTCGCCGTCATCGAAATCTGTTGATGCAAAATTGACTTCCTTATCGTCATCATCTTCATAATCATCGGAATAATTAGAATCGCTATCTTCAGTATCTCCATTTTTATCGTCATCATCTTCAGAATCCCCATCTTGATCATTCTCGTTTCTTACATTATCCAATAATAAATTTTCAAGAATAAAATCGGATATTTTTCCTTTCTTTATCGTTCGATGTTTTGCCGATTCATGTATAGGTGTCTTCTTTGTTAAAAAGAAATAGTTTCTTGTGAGTAATGGTTCAATATCTTCGGACAATGGTTCAATATCTTCGGACAATTGTTCAATATCTTCGGATAATTGTTCAGTTATATCAGGTGATGTATCATTTATCCCTTGTATTGGGTCGCATTCCATTACATCTTCATCAACAGCATCAGATGATATAACATTTGAAGAACCTTCTTGATAATTGTTACCAAAATTATTATTCGCATTAGATTTTAATTTATATTTTAACTCATGTTTCAGTTTAGTCCTTGAATCAACCAATTTACCGTTACATTCTTTACAGAAACAATGCACTTTGGTTCTGGTTCTTGTATCTAGAGATTTCGACATTTTTTTTTTTTTTTTTTTTTTTAAGGAATTGCAAATCAATCTAATTGGTTCGGCAATTCCGATTCTTGGTCCATTTTTGTCAAGGCACAGCTTGGTAATTAAGCTATTTTAATAATAACACATGACAATGATGTCAAGACCAATATATTTTATCAAATACTAAAATATAATTTTATTTTTGCTAATTCTCTAATTAAATTTGGTATTAAGGGGTATAATTATACTAGAAAATTTTTTCAAATTCAATTAATCTGATTCTTGAAACATGTCAATCGACTTACTAATAAATCTCATATATCATCACGAATTCGAAAGATCCAAATAATTTAAGTAGAGATGTAGTAATTTCCTATTCACAGATCAAAATGCGAGAGTTATAAAAAAAGTGTCTTAGTTGTTCGTAACTGCAACAACATCAAAATTTAACACTTGGCCTATTCTTTCGAATATATCAAAAATTAGGAAAAACTATATTTCATTTTTTTTTTATATATTTTCTTTCAAGTCGTCAATTTCTAGTACATCAGTATCATTTAAAGCTGTTAACGAGATATCAAATATTTATTATTTTATCTTTTATTGAGTCGCTTACAATAATACGTTGAGTTATAGCATATATACGTTTATTCTAACAATCAGTCATGGTTAAAATTACTTGTTAATTAATAGAATTGTTTTAATAAATCTTTAATTCTTCTTTTGCCCTTGGCAGTTGGCACAGACGTACAGTTTGTTAATACCACGTGACTAGATAGTGCATAAATGTCACCTGACGTGATTGGCAGGAGCTATAAAGTTTGTTTGCGTTTACCGCGTTTACCATGCACGTTCTACAAATCGGTGATTTCCAATTTGTTTACGTTTACTATAAATTTGCTCGTGAGTATGGTACATTTGCGTATGTTTACCACGCTTTCTTTCTTTTTTCTCCACGTTTTAGTACGATGCAACAAATTTTCTTTGTTGCCTTTCGTTTTTTTCGTTAATGGTTGATGATATTTTTCGCCTTATTTTTCGCCTTATTTTCATCGGCTTAACAAAGTAAGCATATTTTTTTTCGCCAATTATATTTCCTGTCAGAAAAACCAGCTTCTGTAAGTACAGTACACCCTTACTATAGCGAATTTTTTTATAGCGAATAACTTACTATAACGAAGAAAAGTACGGGTACATATTTTTTAATAATTAAAAATTCTTATTATACCGAATTTTAAAGTAAAAATTCTCTAACTCGTAATACGAATTTAAATGTTAAGACAATTATAATAAAATGACCCTTCATATAGCGAAGAATTTTGCTATACCGAATTTTTAAAATGTTACACAATAATTTAGCGAATTTTTGATCACATGAAATTTTATTTGAACAATTCGAACAATTCGAATTTGCCTTTAAAGGTTAGAATTTTTGTGATTAAAGTTAAAAAGGAAAATTATCATAAACAAGATCATGATTTATTTTTATTATAATACGGCAAATATAACCTTGATCAGTTAGTTCTTTTTTTTACACGTCACTATGCCCAAAACTAAAAGTGCACTAAATAAATATTCCCAAGCAAAAGGTAAAGATAAAATGAGAACTTTACCAAAAAGAGCATCTTTAACTATTGCCCAAAAGCATGAAATATGTTATAAAAAAATCAACGAACCTTATATAAAAAATAAAGAACTTGCGGAACTATATAATGTTAGTGAAGGATGCATTAGTGATACGTTAAAAAAATCACAAAAATGGCTTGAAATTGACCCTCAAGCACCCGAAGCCCAAGGGAAAAGACAAAATAAGTTGAATTTTCCAGAAATTGAAGAAGCTCTTACATTATAGGTATTGAAGGCTCTAGAAAATGGTGTTGATATTAGTGATCAGGTTTTACATGAAAAAGCTATAGCATTTGCTTCTCTATATAAAGTTGAAAATTTTAAAGGAAGTAATGGTTGGATTGGTGGATTTAAAAAAAGACATAATCTTTCTTGCTATTTAAAACAAGGAGAAGCTGCAAGCGCACCTCTTGATAAACTTGATGAATTCAGAAAAAACCTTCAAGATTTGATTCGTAATTATAGTCTTGAAGATGTTTTCAATTGCGATGAAACTGGTTTGTATTGGAAAATGGAACCCAAAAGGACGATCTCCAATAAACCTGTATCTGGAAAAAAACAATCTAAAGATCGGGTAACAATTCTCCTTTGTTCTAATGCAACTGGTACTGAAAAGCTCAAACCAGTATTCATTCACAAATATAAAAATCCTCGTCCTTTAAAGAATTTATCCAAAACATCTTTACCAGTAGAATATTATTGGAATTCAACAGCTTGGATGCAAGTTTCTATTTGGAATGATTGAATTCGTAAGTTTGATGCACAAATGAGATTAAAAGGAAGAAATATTCTTCTTCTTATAGACAATGCTCCTGTCCATGCTTTATATGAAGGTGTGGAATTGACCAATATAAAAATTGAATTTTTGCCTCCTAACACAACTGCACACTTACAACCATGCGACAAGGGTATTATAAATAGCTTTAAGGTACTAAAATTTCAATATAATTTTAATAATTAAGAAATTCTAACTTACAATATTTGATTTTGCAGGCACAATATCGAAAATTGCTCCTTCAAAATCGTATCAAGGCTTTTGACTTTCAACAATTAACAGGAAATAGTAAATCTCCAATCAATATCAAAAAAGCTATTAAATATGTTGTGTCAGCCTGGGATAGAGTTCTTCCTAAAACTATATTTAACTGCTGGAATAAAACGGGAATTTTGCCAGATGATACGAATTCTTATAACGAAATTGAAGAGAATAGGCATAATGAGACAGAAGAAAATGAATATAGAGAAATTCAAGATTTAATCAATAAGCTTGAGTATACACACCCTCTTACTGCTGAAGAATACATTAGATTAGACCAGGAGAATGAAATTGCCGGTATACCCCCATCTGAAGAGCAGATTGTTGCTATTCTTAAAGAAAATAATACTATGTCTGATGATGAAGGTGATAAAGATATTATTTCAGTAACGAGTTCTGAGGCCTTAATTGCATTTGATACAATTTTTAACTATGTAGAGCAAAATGATAGTCAAGATATTTTTGATAAAAGTGCATTAAAGGTAATGAAAAAATTAGAAAAATTGTTTATAGAAATAATTTTTTTTCTAAAAAACAATCAAGTTTAGATTTATTCGTTACAGATAAAGGTAGTAAACTCAAGCCAAATAACACTGCTATTGATCCAGTTGATAATAATACTATGAACAGGGAAAGGGAAGGCGATAATAATATTATTGATATTGAAAATTTTGATTTTGAAGCTTTGTATTTTAATGAGTTTGATTTTTATAATTATGAAGAAGACCAAGGTTTTATTGAATATCAAATCGATGAGAATAGTCTTTATAAATGATGTACGACAGTATTACAGTACTCGTATCATACTCAATTAAGTAATAGTCATTGAGTAACAAAAATATAAAAAGTATTTGTATGTGAGTTCATAATAAATAACAAAGAACACTCGTTAATTGAATATAATTGGTTTTGTTTTATTGTTTTTTTATCTTTATTACCAAATAAATTTGGTTTGTATTTAATAATAGTGCGATAATGCATTTATCACGTGATTATATGATTTTTTTGATATAACGAAAATCTTATGTTTATTCGTTATACACTATAACGAATTTTCTTACTATAACGAATTTTGATCTTCAGCCCACAAGATTCGCTATAGTAAGGGTGAACTGTATAACTTTATCAAGCTTCAAATGTGTTATTACTAATTTGGACATGTTATTTATGATAATGATATAATATTTAGTTTATTAATATATTTTAATTAATTCATTGATATACTTTATTGATATATTTTAATTAATTTATTGATATTTTTAATTATTAATTGTTTACTGATATATTTTAATTAATTTATTGATATATTCTATTAATTGATAACGCTATAATATTTAATTTATTGATATATTTTAATTAATTGATAGCGATATAATATCTAGTTTACTGATATATTTAAATATTGATTGATTTATCTTAATTTAATTAATGTAGTTTACTGATTATTTTAAATAATACATTTTAATTAATTGAAAGCGATATAATATCAAGTTTATTTAATTTATTGATTTATTTTAATTAATATTGATAGCGATATATTTTATTAAATGATAACGAGTCTTATTAATTTAATCTATCTTTTATTTTAATCAGACAATAATGAAAATGGTTCAGAAGACGTAAGTAACGGTTATATATAGAGCCTTTGTTTCTTGTTTAATCTTTAAATTATCAAATTATCAAATATCATAATGAGAAAATTCAAACCTTTAAATTTAATTCCTATTTCTCGTGATGGCTCTCATCCTCATATTAGATTTCAACGAAATGAATCTAGTTCCCGTTCCCAATCTCATCAATCTCAGCATCAAACTCATATTAATCAATCTCGTAGTCGCTCAAAATCTCGCTCAACGACTCGTCAACCTCGATCTCGCCCATCTCGATCCAAATCTCGTTATTATCATTCTGAATCCTAACGATCGCGTTCCCATCGCTCTCGCTCCCCTCATCGTTCCCAACGATCGCGTTCCCATCGCTCTCGCTCCCCTCATCGTTCCCAACGATCGCGTTCCCATCGCTCTCGCTCCCCTCATCGTTCCCAACGATCGCGTTCCCATCGCTCTCGCTCCCCTCATCGTTCCCATCATTCTCAGTCTCATCAACGTCGATCTCGCTCCCCTCATCGTTCCCATCATTCTCGTTCCCATCAACGTCGATCTTGATCTCGCTCTCATTCCCCTCATCGACATCAATCACGCTCTCAATCTCAACATAATCGAAACTATCAAAATGTCTCTAGAGGGAGATCAATTACAAAAAGTAATATTGTTTTATATTAGTGCTAATTAAATTTCATTTTACTTATACTATACCAATTTAACGTTATTGTTATAGGATCTTTAACCGATCTATCTTTAACAATTCCTTCTTCTTCACCTCCAGCGAGCGGTAGTATTTCTTTCACGTTTCTTTACTTACTTGCACGTAAAATATTTTATACTAAATGATTTATATTAAATACTGATTTATAATAGGTGCTAACAACAGAGAAGTCAGCGAATTAAGAAGCATGATTTCAAATCTTACCAAACGTGTGGAAGTGCTAACGGAAGAAAGAACGAGTGAAGGACCAAGAAATAGAAGCCTATCCCCAGTTCTGTCCAGAGAGAATCGGCGTGCCCTTCCTCCAATAACTGATAAAAATTTCAAAAAAACCGTTCATGTAAATATATCTTTATTTTATTAAATATTTCTCTTTTGTATTGATCGTTAAAAAATGAGTGTTATATTAAATAGAATGAGGTAATCCATATTATAAACAACCTCAATTCGTCGATTCTTTTCGACACGTCAAAGACATTTAGTAAACAAAAAAAGTCGATAAATAAGAAGCTTCTACCAGCCGTTAAAGCAGCGATGCCTCCTTCATTAGAGGTATACGATACAGAACTTTTAAAAGTAATAAAACAGCTACACAAATCACGGCGGGAGATTTGGAAATTAAAAAAGGAGGGTAAGATAAATGAACACAATAAACAGCAACACATGACGTCGAGGAGAGATCAGGTGTGAAATTCATTATTTAAAATGACAATGTATATAATCTATTAATTATTTTAATTTACTCTTTAATAGAAAATGACAAGAAGACGCAAAGGTCTCCAACACATGATCTTCATGCAAGACAGCATTCTAGATGATTGTCGTCCTGAAAATATGACTAGGGAAGTATTTATTAAAGATTGTGAAAAGGCAGTAAATACCGCAGAAGTCCATTCGGATGAATGGTCTACTGAAGACGAAGTTCTGGCAAATGAAGAGCGTAATGATAACATAAGATCAGAAAGGTTGATAAGTACAAATTCTGTAATTAAGATTCACAATAAGGAGTGGAGGTCTTCTAAAGTACGTAAAGTTGCGAAAGTTTAAAACATAGGCGTTTATGCTAATAAGTTATAAATTTATCATTAGGTTAAAAGAATCTTATTTCGAGCGGACGAGATCAGAGTAAGCATCGGAACCGGGTTAAGTCACAAATGTTACCGTCTAGACGATATCGATAAAAAAAGCAGACCAACACAAGACATGGCTAATTGGTGGATATCATCAAGGTGGATTGAACCAGAATCTGATGATGATGATGATGATGAGGATAACGACGGTGATAATAACGATGATGATAATAATGGTAATGATGATAATAACGATGATGACAATAATGGTAATGGTGATAATAACGATGATGGCAATAATGGTAATGCTGATAAAAATGATGGAACTAATGAAGAACAAAACGATGATAATAATGGTAATTTAGAAGTAGATGAGCACCAAGGTCCCTTTTACTTAGAAGTACCGGTCGATATCAGAAGACGTACATAATTTAGGTATTTGTTTTATCATTTAAAATCAACTGCTTGTATTTTGAGTGATTTAAATTCCGTTGTTTATAAATTAACTCTCTAATATCATTTCTATCCTATTAATCTCTTTTTTAGAGCACTGGTTATTTTATAGCCATTTATAAGTAACATGACGAGATAAATATGATTTTAATATATTTTATATAAACATTCTATACATAATAATAATATAATAATAAGAACAATATAGTAATATAATAATAATAATATGGACAATATAATAATATAATAATAATAAATATATCATAAATTGCAGTATATATTATAAAATAATAGCATACATATTATATATCATACATATTAAATATTAAATATAAATCAATTATCGAAAATGGAAAAATAAAATAAAACCGGACAATAATAGTAATTATGAATTACGAGAAAATCGATAATAGAAAGATCCGATATATAAATTGGCATAAACTATTTTTGAAATGTTTATACCGAGCTAAAAAACTGGACAATAATAGTAATTATGAATTATAAGAAAATTGATAATAGAAAGATCCGATATATAAATCAGCATAAACTATTTTTGAAATGTTTATACTGAATTAAACTTGGCAATCCGATTTTAGGAGATTTGGCATGATTATTTAAAAATCGGCGTTCTGATTTTGCGAGAATCGGCAATTATAATTTTAAAATGGTATTCCGATTTATGTCGATAAAAATAAAAGAATTTCCGATTGCCAACAATACGTGCCATAAAATCGGCAGCAAAATGCCATAAATAGGACAAATATAGCTATAAACCGGCAGTCTTATTTTTAGCTATCGACATGTTTATTTTAAAATCGGAATGCCGATTTTCGCAAAATCTGCCAAAATCGGCATTCCGATTTTTTGTTCATAAATAACGTATTTCTGATCACAAACAATTCGTGCCATAAAATTGGCTTTAAAAAGCCACAAATCAGACAAATATATTCAAAAATCGGTTAAAAATCGGACTGCCAATTTTTGATGATTTTTTTTCATTCGACCTGTGCATGTAGTGCGCACTTTTAGTACAGAATCTCCTAAGCATACACCCTCTAGATCTTCTGGTTCAAGAACGGTTACTTTTAATCAAAGTTTACTTTCTCCTCCTTTCACACCCTATAAGCTGCAGTTGAAGCGAGATTCTAAACCAAAATTAACGCCAATAAATAATGGAAAGAAGTTAAAACAGTAAGAGACAGACAACAGTTTGAAGAATGGAAATGTTATCATCATCAGATATTGTCTGTAAGAAGAAAAACAAGCACAATTACTTGACCTTGTAATGTACAATATTCTGGTCAAATGGGATAACTATACTCTGTTAGCCAATTTAGAATGATGGGGTAAGGTCATATCAGTCAGTACAAAGGTGCACAAGAAGTACTTATTTGCGAGGGTTAAACTGATTTCTGACTATGAGTGCTTGAAATGCTATAATAGAGGAGACTGGACTGTCAACTTGGGAGGAATTCCTGTTTGATGGTACCTTGCTTCCTAAAACCTTTCAGAAAAGAAACAACACAAAAAGTTCTAAGCTATCATATATAACATTCCAGAAGATATGACAGATGCCTTTTTGTTTCCAAATGGACACTCACACCAGTTTTTATTGGATAGTGACATCAAATCATTTAAATTAGTTAAAGAAGTTGATGGTTCTAAGAAACTGATTGGTTATTTTGACACTTAGGATCATGTTTCCATATGCATAAACAATCCTCAGTTTTGGAATAATATTCGAGTCTCATGGTATCATTATTCCACCCCCAACTTCAAGAATTTATGTAAATCTACTCGAATTAGCAATGCAGACAAGTCCTCAAGGACACATCATGAGTCTAATTCTTCTTTTTCAGGTTTTAATACTAATAACTGCAACAACGATCAATATAAGACTCCTAAATCTGGTCGCTCTACCAAGAAGATTAATCACTTAAGAAATGACCAGTCTATAGGTGTCATCAAAATACTGTATTTATCAATTACGACATTACAGCAAAATGGAATTTGGCCTTGAAAAATCAAAATAGACATTCAATAACTTATAGAATAATTACGGCATTTCTGTGGTAGAATGGTATTACAGTATAAGCTTCATATACTGTAATTAATTTTGATGACACGTATAGACCAGTCTAAGAAGCTGGACGTAAAACACTTAATTGCTGGACTGAAGGCATTATTAGAACATTATGTTTAGTTTAGTTAGGAGGGATAGATAGAATATACTCATACTAACTTCTTGTCATGCTTTCGCATTCACTTTATATGATGTTATTTTATTTTATTGGATCGTAGAATTTTTCTTTTTTTATTTTTTTTTTTCATTTCCCTTTATAACTTAAATAATTCTATAACTAGACTTCCCATTACCTTAAAGAAAATAGGTTAGGGATATAGTAGTCATGAGATAGTTTGTAACCCTAGTGTGGGGAATAAGCTGGCTTTATATTTCTGAATTTTTGTACACTTTTTTATCTTTTTTCAGTAAATAAAGCATTTCTTTTGACTAAAAAAAAAAAAAATAAAAAATAATATATATTTTAAATATTTTATTTTATTTAAAAAATATATATATTATTTAATTTATTTTATCATTATTTTTAAATAATTAATATAATATTATTAATTATTAAAATATTGGTTAATCAAGTTCAAATATTTATCTAATTAATAACTTTTTTTTAATATTTATTTAATAATTAGAATAATAATAAAAACAAAAAAAAATTTTAACAAAGTTGGGGAAAATAAAGAGAAATAAAAATAGGAAATAAAAAATAGAAAGAACCAAAAATGAAAACTTTTTTAAAAAAGTGGAAAAAAAAAATTTTTTTAAAAAGGAGGGGTTGGGAATAAAGAGTAGAATAGAAAGAAAAAACTTATTATTTTTTATTAAAAGAAAGGAGTAGTATGTAAGAAAATCAAAATTTTTTTTAAAAAGAAAGTTAAAGGGAGAAGAGAGAAAAAAAATATGGGAAATAAAAAAAGAAGGGTATAAATAAAAAATTGGAAGGGAAACAAAAGACATATCATAACAAAACAATAATCACATGATCACGTGTTATGATACTTGATACAAAGTGACAATAAAATTATTAAGTTTAAAAATTCTGTATAAATTCCGTATAAGCGTATACATTCCGTATATATTAATTTTTTTGAAAAAATGTTCAAAAATGAATTGTGTATTAAATATACATTTGGAATCTACAAAAACGTATGATAAATGTATACGAAACACATCATTTTTGTATACAGATTTCTTATAGGGTTTGAATAACTTATATAATCATAAAATTGATCTAGCGAGACATAATAAGCTCTATATGATTCATTAATAGAATACCATATATCCAAGTTTACAGTGCAATGAATTTTTCTACTAGGCATGTCAAGAAACTTTTTTTTTCTAGGAGTATTATTATTTCTAATCGCCTCCCAAATTTGTTTTGCTAATGAAATAGGCTTCTTCTTATAATTTCTATAAGTTCTTTGGATAAGCCAAACACTTTCATCTTCAGTTTTAGCTTTAGAACATTCATTATTCCAATGATGTTTCATCAAGTCTTCAGGCTTAATCTCATACCCATATCTTTTCCATCCAGCAAAATATGTCTTTTTCGGCTTTACGTCAGGGATCTTTGCCAATTTCCAACAATCGAAACAAATAGCTATTTTGCTATTATGAATATTAGGTCTATGATAATCAATGACAAGTTCTCTCCCTTCATAGATAGAATAATATGTCTTTGTTATTCCTTGTTCAGATGATCTGAAAAGACAAAATAGATAATAATAGCTTTCATAGCCTTCAGCAATTAATACTTGCAAAGAGTTTTTTACATGAATAGCCCATACAAACTAATAATAGATAAATTATCATATATTTTTTCAACCTCAATCATTTTTTTGAATTTATCAGAAAAAGAAAATTGATATGTATTTCTAGTATACTCTATATCATATCCAGGGTGAAGATTGATGGGTTTAGACATGATTTTATTATAATATTTGTTTATAATTATCCCAATCCACTTATTAGGCTCTGGTCTGTCAATATAGATTCCTGACATATTAAACGATTTATAACAATTTATAGCAATTTAATGTTTTATAGTGTTTTAGTGATTTAAAAAGACTAATAGTAATTTATAGCAATATTATACACTATAATAAAACCATATTCATTTTTATTCGATTATAATCATATTGGGATTTTGTTAAATTAGATCCGATCACACAAAAATTGTATCGAAGTTTAGTATCACATGGGATCTTTCCAGTTTCCTGCCAGTTTTTCAATAGTTCTAGGAGAGTTCCAAACAGTTTCTATAAATCACGAGATAATTGGCCAATCAGATCTCAGATTTTTTCTTTAGCCAAGCATAACGGGAATTCAGAAAAATGATCACGAATAAAATGCAAATATATTATTTTTTCTGATGGACACACAAGTTAAAAAATAAATGATAAGTATATATGCTATTTTATTTGTGAAATAATAACTATACACGTTTTGAATATATTAAAATATGGAAAAACTTTGGCAGATGTGAATAGATGATTACATTTAAATAAAATTTGGCTTATCTAAAATCTGGAAAAATTTTGGTAGCTGTGAACATATGTTCACACTTGAGTAAAAATGGTGCAGTAAATTTCACTGGCCCACTTTTAAAACTTTAGCTATTATGTAGTCAATATCCTTCACGCCTTTGGCTAAATATACTCTGATGAAAGGGTAGTAGAAATAACCTGTAGCTCCAGAGTATATACACATATCAATAAATGCTATTTTGCTAGAGAAAAATTCAAAATATTTTTGGGGTCGATTTCTTATGTGAAAATTAATTTGTCGTACAAGCAGTCACACAGAGTTACAAATGATTTGTGGTGTATCAATCATTACATCATATACACTTTAATGAGGATCAAAAATATGCTAATTTATGTCGCACATGCCTACATACAAGTAAAAAATTATTATTATAATAATTATGTTGTATACTATACTATTTCAATAAAGAATTTAAGACTTGAAAAACTTGTTGCATATACTCACAATTATTGTTAAAATCTGAGAAATCTATGATAACATCTTTTTCCTGGAAATAAAAAGATTCAGAATTAAAATAGTCAATTTTTAGCGAATCACATGGATATGGTTTACCATGCATTTTACAATAATATTGCATATACTCTGAATTTCTAATAATACTTTCATTGCTAAGTTCATTAATATAGTAATATTCAGGATTCAATAGCCACTTTAACATATAAGTCCATTCTGAATATTCAGCAATTCTATAGCCTTGCCAATGTAATCCTATAAAAACAATTATATATGATACAAGACCTAATTGTTCATATAACTGTTCTCTTTTTTGTTCTACCCATCTTTCTGGAGTATAATGTTTATATAATATAGGAAGATTCTGATAATGTGCAGGCATATCTTTAGTTTGAATTCTATCTCCATAATTAATTCCTGCCTGAAGAAAAGTGGGATCCCATATATAATCTATATATTGATTATCAGGAACTCTTATTTTATGAGGAGTTATACCTAAAAACTTCTTCTCATCAGGAGTACCATCATTCCTAATCATATTCTAGACTCGTTTTGCCCATATTTTAGGTCTCAACTTGAAAGCTCTCCAAGCTCGTTGAACAATTTTTGCACTATAAATTAAACAATTTACAATCCTTTTCCTACCTTCATGTGAATAATTATAAGCATAATGATTCAATCCTTTACTGTACATAACCGAATATGTTTGATAAATCTTATCAATCTCATCAGGACTAAGCGATGATACACTTCCTCCTTTTTTCGTATTCTTTCATACAGAATGCATTACAGCAGTTTTAGTAATATATTTCTTCAGATAATCATTACCACATTCAATGGTATTTTTGTGAATAATTACTAAGGAGTCACATACAGTGCAATAAATATAAAGTGAATGCATCTCAGCTTTAAAGTCCCCATCTATATATACCCTTTCAACCATTTGGATAAATCCATTCTTGGAAAAGTGTTTTGGATTATATTCAAGAAGTTTCTTAAATGGAGAACGAATACAAGAACACCACATTTCTGGTATTTCACCACTATACTGATATTGCAGATTGTTTAATGCTTGCACTACAACAGGATTTAAACCAGAATAATTAGTTCTAACCATTTATATAATTTATAACTGATCTTTGTGATTTATAGTGTTTATAGCAATTTATAACGATTTTAGCGATTTCTTTATCAACTTGTACTATATAATAATGTAGGATTCATTTTTTATTTGATTACGCCCTTACTTATATCTGAATAAAATTTATGGATCTGTGACAATATAACGGTTAAATTATTTTCAGATTTATATTAGCCAGCACTTCGTATAAAAAATGTAATACAGAAACCTCCTGGTACCCTGTCCATTCTATGACACTCCTCTGGTACTATCAAAATCACGAGGTGTATCCCAGGGATTGTCTATACATTTCTGAGCTAGATGAAAATCACATGATTCTAATTGTTCTCCAAAGGAACGGTTTTTTTGTTCTTGATCATACACATTGCAATATAGATTCAATGTTTGGCATATTAATTAGATATATAGCTGAGAACTTCAATTTACAGAATGAAAAATATCCCAAACTCAATTCTTTTTCTTCATTTTTTTTGTACTTTTAATATTTTTAGCTTTTTCAGTGCTTTCAGGAGTGTGAATCATTCTAGTCGTCATCTTAATAGTTTTAATCATATCATCACTGGCCCACAAAAAATCTTGTATAGTTTTTGAGCTTTCAGATAATAAGTGCTAATTTAAAAAAATTAAAAATTAATTTTGTGTTCTCCATATTCTTTTTATTTATACGAACCTCATACTTCAACAGGCCCATTATAGCTTTATCAGTATTCGCCATATCTGCCCATGTTTTAAGTACAGTCAACTCTCTTTAAGCACACTCCTCTTAGAACCGGGTATAAACGTACACTTATAGAGGGTGTGCATTTACAAAATTTAACATGATGGATTAAAAAAATATACTTTATTATTTACAGTATTATATTATCATTTACTTTATTACATTTAAGAATATTATTGAAATATATTATACTAAAATTAATTATACTAAAATTAATTATACTGCACTAAAATTATTATTATTAAAATACTGATTTATGGTGGTTTGCTGCATTGAATTTTTCTGTTTCTTTTTAACAAATTTTTCAAGCAAATTCACTAATTTTAATTCCTCATACGTGTTTTCCTGCTAAAGTAAAAACATATTTACTTTTTTCAAGCTTTTTAATGCTATATTAAAGCTAATAACTTCCTCTTCAATACTATTATCTACTTCATCTAAATCATTATCAGTGTTATTCTCATTTGATTTCTTCTTAAAATTGTTTACAATTTCTGCAATAATTTCATCATCATCATGAATCTCACTTATGAATAAACATAAAGACCAGCTTACAAAACTTAATATCTCATTTTGTCAGAAATGTTTTATTCCAATTGGAAAGAAGAAGGAGAATATTGTAATGAGTGCGTACTCTTATAATTTTTTTTTACACCTTCGTCCTCCTATTTTTTATTCCCTTGCCCCTCTCTCATTTTTTTTTACACCTTTACCTTCCATTTTTTATATCAGGATTACCACCAGAAAAAATGTGCAAAAGCAAGAAAACAAATTAGTGATTTTATTGAGTAAGAGGAATTAGGAAGACATAATCTAGGTGTAAATTTTTATTATAACGAATTCATGTTCAAAAAGACGTGCAAAGGTGAGATAGCAAATTAGTTATTTTATTGAGTGAAAGGAGCTGGATTACAATATTTGTTAACTATCATTCTTAAGGATTTCAGGCAAAAATAATTTGGTCTGCATGTACTTTTTACTTGGTGTAAATTTTTAATATACCAGGAATATAATCAGAAAAACACACAAAGGCAAGATAACAAATTAGTATTTTTATTGAGCGAAAGGAGTTAAAGATCATTCTAAGAATACAAATTTTATTGATATACTAGAACCATATTTTTGGAAGCCTAGAATGTTAAAATTAATAAGTAATTATTTAGCCAGCAGAGAGGGTCATGATTGCCTATTTCGATAACTATATTTCTTGGGGGTCCAGAGTAAAAAAAAACTGGTTTGCACGTGCTCCCTGCTATATTGTATATTTAAAAAAAAAATATCTTTTTATTAAATGATGGTAAGATGAAAATATGTAATGTAGGGTTAACCAACTATGTAGTATATGGTGATAGTTAGCAGTGTGTAACATATACACTATTGCAAAAATGTATAAGAATATGAAATATATATAGGTGATAAATAACATTATGGCTTACTTACTATAATTTTGGCCAGTTTGATTTATTTATTATCTGGTATGATAATGTCACATAGGATGTCATCCATCTTACACCACATATTTTCATATCACTCATTAAATGATCATAAAACTATTGGTATATTAATCACCTTCATTTTACTGGAAAAAAATTTGTTATAAAAAGGGTCATTTTTATACATGCTGTTTTGTAACTTTACTTCATTAATAGTATACAGCTTATAATTAATAAAATTTGGTTAATTGAGGGTTTTTTCATATATTAATATCTATCCTACATTAATAATTCATTATACAGTATTCCTCATTATGTTGAGGTTTGCTATAAAGAGGGATGAAATCATCTTATGATTCATATTTTATCTTCTTATTGGAAAGATATAAGATTGTGAAGACTAAATATTTAGAAAGACTGGCAATAGAGATTAGATTGAATATAGTGCTGGTGAATCTGGAAAGATTAGAGAGGATTAATTTGGCACAAAATTTCTTAAAGAAATGTGTTTCAAATTATCTACTGTATATCTCTAAAAGATATGTTGACAAGATTGATCAAGAATAGTTAAAAGTTGCAAACAATTGGTATTATTCATTCAGCAAAGTAATCTCATGTTGTTTCTTTAAATGTTATAATATGTCATTTTGACTTTTGTACGCTTGATGATGACAAGTTCTTTGATAACCTGCGGATAACCTGAGTTAGTTATAATTATTCTGACTGCGACCTTGAATCTATTTTCTTAATAATCCAAAGGTTTATACTTAGTGAGTGACTCTAACATCGGTATATTTTTTAATCTTATTATTTATTAATATCTTAGATCGCAGTGAAGGGACAATTAAACCATTGAATAAGACGCACTGCGGCACATTATTGCATGTTATCTCGGACAAAGTTGGAAAGATTATGAGGTGATTTGTATAGCAAATAATAACTGAAAAATTGGATAGATAAAAAATATTGTACTTAGTTTTCTGGGTTAATTTGAAGTTTTATACCAGCTATTTATAAGTATAAATTTAAAATTTAATATTTAACAAATTATTCTTCAGTTAACTCTAATTTAGAAATATTTAATTTTCTAATATATTCGATAGTAATATTAACAGTTAACGATAATTGGAACAAATAGGACAAAAAAAATTAAACGTAAAATAACATCAACCCAAAGATAATTTCATTTTTTCGCGTGACTAATTTAAATATAGTTGCATGATATTTTACGCGATTTTAATATATTAAATTACTTTTATAGAAGAATTGGAAATAAAAGAACTGCTCATCATTAATTAATTAATAATCTCTTAAACATTTTTAATAATTCATTTTCCCGAAAAATAAAAAATCATTTGACTAGTTTTTTGTAACCTATACAAAACTATACAATTAACCAAATTAATCGACTTCATTTTATTTAATTAAAATAATTTTTTTCTCATTTCACAAAAAACACATACAAGGATAATTATTGAAAGAATCAAACAGCCATTTTTCTTTTACAGTGGTCATTTGGCAAATATTTTTTTATTTTTCAACTTTTTTTATCGTAGGACAAAAAAAAAAAATCATTTTGGAGTTATTGTTCTTTGGCTAATTTTAACATCCGCGCAAAATCATGAGATATTAATGAAAAAAATTTTTTATAATAAAATAATTTTTTTTTGATTTTAAAATGTTTTTGGAATTGATTTCAGGGGGAAGGAATTCTCATCGAACTTCCCCACAAAATTTACGTGAGAAAAAGGTAAAGAATAAAAAAGTTCTCCACTTTTATAATTCCCAATTTTATCAAAATTCGAAAGAGAAAGAAAAAGTTTTAACTTCATTAAGTAAAATTAAAAAAAAAAATTTTTTTTTTTTTTAAAAAAAAAAAAATTTCTAATAATTTGCCTTTTGTAATTTATAATAAAAGATAATTTAGTTAGATCTTTTTTGAATGTGTGAATGTGAGAGAATGTGAGAAAAAAATCGATTTTGCGCATTTTGAAGTCCGATAAAACAAGAGAGAAAACTTGTTTTTCTGTAAATATTCTCGGGTTTGTGCGGTTTTTCTGTATAGAAATCTTTATTCACGAAAAGAAACAAAGTAAAAAAAGCACAATTTAATTAACCAAACCCAGTCAGATACATGACACGACATATAATACTAGTGTGGCTGGTGTTTTATTCGTTTTATTCGTTTAAACGGTTTATGCTAAATGATGTTATATAATATGTGGGCGGATTCTCCTCGCATTTTCTACAAAGTTTACAAAGTGGAAAAAAAACAAATAACCAAATCGATCAAAGAATGAAAATTTATATATAAAAAGTATAGTATCAAAGGTATTAAAAGGACGGAAAACGTAAACTCCGATGTGTGTAAGTTCCGAATTTTCTGTGTGTGGCTGGCTCAAGAGAACATTATATAATCGGCATAAAAATCGTCATAATTAATAACTAAAAACTAAAAATGTGGCGTATAATTTTCTATGAATTAACCAAATAAGGGTAATTGAGATAGACTAAAAAAAACGCTAACTGTGAGATGTTTCCTTTTTAAGATTATTGCCAGAATATTTTAGGTTTAAAAGACGGAATCTGATTGTATGTTAAATGATGGCCCGTTCGTCAAAGTTTATCAAAAAGCGAAAAACGAATAAAAATAGAATTAACTTTAATATATTGTATAAAAATTATATATAATATAATAATGCCAATATCTTTATTAATTGGTGTAAAAAACGTATTATTAAATTTGTGTTCCGGAAAGTGAAAGATGCCATGTGGAGATTGTCATACAAAAAATAGTGCAGTAATTTGTTTATAATAATAAAATTCATAGCGGCTTGAGCAGTAATAACTATCGTGTACATATTATTTCTGATTTTAGAATTTTTTTAAAAGTTGAAACAAATAAAAATTGGAACACGTCATTTTTCTTTGAAAATTCAATCAATCGGAATGTACTTTCCATTTCCTGCATGTGTTGCAAGGAGATGGGAAAAGTTATACTTGGTTTTCGTGGTTATATTTGATTGGTAAATTCATTAATATATTAATACATTAATGTCATTGATATCATTATTATCATTATTATCAGTTACTTATTTGAACAGTTTTTGAATGCTTATCTGAATATATCAAAATTCATTTCTAAAAGTAAAGCGATACAATAATCTTTTTGGCAATTAATTTAAAAAAAAAGAAAAACAAGGAACTAATAAAATATATATATTTTATATATATATATATATAATAATAATAATTTACTCAGTATAACTCAGTATACATTAAGATTGTTGTATAATTTTGGTCAATAATTATAAATTACGGTTAAAGTCATTTATTTACTGCGTTTAATCGTTGATCTGCATTGTTATAATTTCTTTTTGTAACACGATTTTTCATTATCATTCTTTATCAGTGAATATGTACTGTATATCCATCCATGTACCATATAAAAAAAAATTTTTTTTTTTTTTTATATATTTTGTAGTTTAAAAAAAAAATTTTTTTTTCTATAATGTTTAGTAAAAAGACAACACTGAAAAACTTAATTTATGTACTACTATATATTTTTTACTTTAAAATGTTAAAAATGGCGTTTTCCCCTTACTCACATATTACATATTTTTTATTTTAATAATCATTTAAAATATCTAACATAAAATAAATAATATATAATGCACCTGTTTTTTCACAAAAAAAAAAAAAATCTTTCAACCTCAAATCGAGAAAAAAAAAAAATATATATTTTTTGAAAATAATAATAATAAAATAATCATTCTGTTTAAATCTATCTATCTCAAGTTTTCTTTTTATTTACAAGAAACAAATTTTTTTCCAGGAAACAAATATCTTTACAAATATCTTTTTTTCTTTTCTTTTATTTTTTTTTTTTTTTTTTCAATATTCAAACAAAAATGTCTCGACAAGAACAAAACTGGGCCACAACCAAAGATGATTCCATAATAGCAAATACATTATTTGAGAATATCGTATTATTCTTCATGACCGTCTTCGTATTACTTTGCGGTTCGAGTAATAATAATAATACTTCAAGCACATCACATGAAATCCAAATTCATCATTTCTTCTTACCGCAACAACATAAGGCCCTTATTAATATCCTTAAAAATTATTCATCTAAAGATTCTCGTCAACCACTCGGTATAATGAATCATGATCATCATGGTCGAAAGAACCCCTCAATCAGATGCTAAAATTCTAGGGAGATTTTTTTATTTCATTTTATCACCATTTTCAATCATGTTTATCATATGTCAATATGTTGTAGATATATATATATATATATTCTTTTATTGGTTTATTTTTCTTGGAAACGCGACGCGTTTATATTTTATATGGACATTGGACATTTTTCTTTTTTTCTTTTTAATTTCGACAATTTCGACGCATTTTTTCAGCATTCAATTTTTTAAAAAAATTGCATCTCTTCTTTTAATAGTAATAAAAAAAATATCAAATATATAATTTTTCTTTGTACAGTTTTTTTTTATTTTAATATCAAACATTTAATTTTTTTTTTTTAGCAATATTTTCTCAACAATAATATTGTATTTTTTTAATACTTTAATAATAAATAATAATATTTTCTTTCTTTAAATTTCTTTTGATCTGTTTCGTGTTTTATATATAATTTATATAAAATGATTTTTTTAAGATTTTTTAATATTTAATGAATTTCGTGAATAATGATCAAAATTGACGCTATCAGAATAATTTTTTCGGAGTTGATCGTAAGGAACTCACATAAAATCTAATTATGGGTTCATAACATGTTAAAAAGAAAAAGACAATTAATTATTTGAATGAATAATTAAATGGTTTACTACGCTTTGTTGTGCGTTGTTCTTGCATTTGTTCTTTACTTCATTTGGTTACTATAAAAACCTCGGGTTAATAATTTAAGTTTTGAACCTGTGACTATATAACCCAATATTACCTACCTATATACCAACCAACATCGTATAATTTTTTTTTAAGTTTTTCTTTATAAAGTAATTGTTACAAAAGAAATTATATTTAAAGAAAAAAAAAAAATTTTTATGTTATAAATTTAAGATTTGCAAACTAGCTAAAAAAAAAACTTTATTTAATGAATAAATCTAAATTAATCACTATTATTTACCTTGATCTGTACCCATTATTCTTATTATTTAAATCTCTAACAAAATCTCGAAAAAAGTTATTTATTTAATACATAAAAAACATAAATATTATTGTCATCATTCTTCCACCATGCATTTATTTTCATTATTTGATTAGACATTTTATTTCTTTGATTGCTATTGTCTTGTTATCAAAACGAACGTATGGTACGCGTGTTTTTTTTTTACGTGGAACCGTTGATTATTTTTCTTATAACTTTTAGATGGACAATTAAGGTTTCTTTCATTAAAAACAAGATTGAAAACGTGTTTGTGTGCATATATCGGTATATTGCATTTTATAATAATTTATATATTCTAAATGGAAAAAATTAATTTATATCAAGTTTAACTGACCGCACAGCCACAACAAAAATTATCTTTTCTTTCTTTGCAATGAATTTCCTAATTTGGTGTTTTTCTTCATCGCTAATTGTTACATTTTTTATCCCAATTTAGAATAATAATTTCCTTCCTTTCTTCGATACATTCTATACAGAGAATTCATTAAATTGAAGATTTTATTTTTCAATCAAAATTTCCCGCTTTACTGGAAATAATATTAAAAATTCATAAATAAATAAATAAAATAATTTTGTTTACGCATATTACGCTTGTTTACACTTATTACGCATCAAAACAATCCCATGAAAAAAAAAAAAAAAGGTTCATCTACAAAAAGAATAATTAGTTATAATTGGTTAGAATTACCGTATGTAGAATTAGTTAAGTTGGTTAGATTTTGTTACACTTTGTCATTTGGCATTTTCTTTTATGGTTAACTAAACTCTTTCTAGTCATATTCTCAATGGAAGAATCGCGTCATGAGAATCACGGTAATCATACAATAGTAAACTACGGTAATTACGGTATATTACAGAAAACGGTACTAACGATAATATAAACGACGATAATGAACTATAATGAAACGATTAGGCACAACGAAACAATAAGCATAATGATCTATGACTGAGCAGGGTGTTCAAAATCGTTTTAAGATAAACACATGTTAGGATGATAAAAAAAAGGGTTTTAAAATACAACGGATCAAAAAAAATATATAAATTAAAAGATAAAAAGTAACTCTCATGCAATTACACGAGGAAAAAATGACGAAAGTATGAAGATTAAAAAAAAAAAGTTCAGCTTTTTTACAAGCTTTTTAAAAGAATATCGGTAAATATGGGAATAATATTACCGAATTTTTATTTATGATCTCTGGAATTTTCATATTAATAATTTACATATATTGATTGATTTACAGTCAGTCAGCATATAGTCTGATATTGACTCCTGCATTATCAATCATGAATCATGATTATATTCCAATTCAGCATTTATATTATATTATTATTTTATAATGTATGTGAATAGTTAATTTAGTTTAGCATTCATCGACCGCATACATTTCATGATCAAAAGTTGTGTAGTGTTTGACAATCTTTTATATCTAGCGCGCCAAAAAAGAATAAAATCTTCATTAGAAAATTGGGAGGGGAGAAATTTATGATACAAATGTCGTGCACAAAATATTATGTATGTGTTTTATTAAAAAGGTCTTTTGTATTAATACCATTTATTTATTAACTTTTACTTTCAAGGTAATCCGCCGTAATTTTCATGTGATTTTTGGGGTTTTTTTTTCTCGTGTAAAGTGACTCCGGTGCAAAAGCCATTTATCCAATTATAATAATGTGAATCATCTTAAATTTTTCATTCATATTTACTTTTTTCCTTTTTTTTTTTTCTTTTTTGATTAAAGTTAATCTTTCTTTTCCAACGGATCTTATATTTACGATTTGTACACAAAAACTTTTTTGTTAGTTAACTTCCGAAAAGATAAAATATACCAGATCAAAACAAGTATCTAATAAGTAATTTTAAAATCATCCATTTATATTCAATCGCATTTAAAAAAAAAATTTTTTTATGGATTCATTAGAAATCCGCGGAATTATGCTCCGATGTGTAATTACACAGACGTAGTGATCTGTCAACTAATACCAAACTAAGAATGGAATATTAATAGTTGTTATAATCAAACTTTAATTTTTAAAAAATGTATGATTATGCATCAATTTTAAATAATTATTTAAATGGAAAATACTAAATGTTATCAGTCTTTTTATACAGTAACTATAATATATTATTATTGATAAGGTACAGTATGTTTTTGCTCGATTTTGGATTGGATGAATTTTTTCTAATACTATATGACCTAGTAATAAAACCTGTAAATCTTTGTGTCTTTAAAAATATCTTTTGAATTTGTTTCATCATTGTACATCAATTTTGTAAGCCCACGGAAAATGAATATTAACGGTTCCTGCGACTTCCTGCGCGTTTTGAAATTTGAAGATCTGATTGTAGTTGATACTAGTTATGGTAATTTTTTGATATTCTCGCATTGCATAAGAAAATAAATGATACTAACCATAACCTTACCGATAGATGTAACTTGAGAGCTTTATTATTATTCTATGGCGATAAATGATATTGTTTTTTTTGTACGAATATTATTACACTTAACTTCACATACTTTACATGAAAGGTTCGATTCGAATTTTTTTGGTGAAAAATACGTTAACGAACAATATTATTATCATTTTTATTAATGTATTATATGTATTTCACGAATGTATTTCACATGGATCTCTAATTATTAAAAAAAAAAAAAAAATTCTTTAGTATTTTATTTTGAGAAATGTATATACTGTACGACAATTAATTTCTAAATTCTTCTCTATTAAGTTTTAGATCCTGTTTTTCATAAAAAATATTTTTTTTTTTTTTTGAAAAAAAGGTTCGACAATCATTTTTTGTGGATCTTTTTAATTAATTTTGGTTAATAAAATTAAATCATATAACTTTCATTCCCCATTTTTTGTGCGATGATCTTGACTT
Organism: Rhizophagus clarus; assembly: GCA_015698045.1. Lineage (NCBI taxonomy): Eukaryota > Fungi > Glomeromycota > Glomeromycetes > Glomerales > Glomeraceae > Rhizophagus > Rhizophagus clarus. The sequence continues at coordinate 2,084,803 of BLAL01000162.1, forward strand.
AACCTAGGTTGATATAATATCATGTTTTTTTATTATCTTTATTTGAAATTTTGAAACCATTTTTTTAGAATAAAAAACTATATACAATTTATACAATTACAGTCTTATAATGGAATATAGTATGAGAATTGCTCCTATAATTTTATTATAAAGTATTATTAATAATTGCAGTCTTATAATGGATCATAAATATTACAGTTTTGAAATAGTAGATCATAAATATTTGCATTACAATCTTATAATCATAGTAAGATTTTAAATTAGGAATTTAAAAAACCAAACTGATATCAATTATTAATATAATACTGTATATATATATATACAATAATAGTAATTAATATTTATCTTTAAATCAGTATGATTTATTTTATATATTTTTTTTTTAAAAAAAACATATTTAAAAATCAAAAAGCTTTATTACTTGTTTTTTAATTTAAATTTAAGAAATGTAAAAGCTTTATTCATAATTGAAATAATGTATAAAACATTATTAAAAATTTTAATAAAAAAGTTTTTAAAATAACATATTAAACTCAAATTAAAGAAAATTATTACAATATATTTTATTAAAATTAAAATATTATTAAAACATTCATATAATATATATTATATAATTTAAATTATAAAAATTATTTTTACTTATTATATTTAATTACTATTTAAAATTAAAATGTTTAAAAATTTAAATTTTTATAATTTAATAAAGATTTGCTACTTTATAATCTATTTAATTAGGATTGGAAATCAGAATTTTGAATTTATAATTATTAATAATTAACCATTAATAGTTATCTGTTATTGTAAATTATTATAATTTTATTAATAAATTAAAAATAATTATATTTAATCTAAAAAAAATTAATTAATAAATAAAATTATTATTGTTATATTTAAAATTAATAATACTTTTTTTTATTTTATAATAATTTATTAAATTTTATAATATTGCAAATTTTAAATTATAAAAATATATTATTAATATATAATATAAGTTTTATATTTATTTTAATTATTTATTAATATTTTAATGGTTATATTTATATTCTTTAAATGGATAAATATAGTTAAATAGAATTTTTTATATAGTTTGTTTTGTATAATTGAATAATTTTTAATAAATTATATATTTCATTAAAAAAATAAAAAATAAAAAAAGTGATATATATAATATAATTATTAAAGAAAAGAAGAAAGATAGTCAAAATCTTATTTTTTACTCATAAAAATAATATAATATAACTTAAATCTAACTAAAAAAAAGATAAAAATTTATAATAAATAAATATAATATAGTATATTATATTACTTCTCTAATTATTTATTAATATTTATTTAAATTTTTTAAAAAAATTAATATTATATATTTTATACAAATAAATATTATATTATTATTAAAAAGAATTTTTTTTTATTAATATAATATAAACTTTATAAAGTTTTTAAAATTAAAATATTTGTAAATAAATATTATTATTAAAATAATTTTTTTTATTAATATAATATAAATTTTATAAAATTAAATTATATTGGTTTTAATTATTAAGATTTATTTATATTATTTTATATTATTTAAAAACAATTATTAAAAATTATAAATAATAATAAAATATAAAAATATTTAAAAAATTTTAAATAAAAATCTTATTTATAATATAAAGAAAAGAATCAGAAATAATATAATTTTTTAAGAAGAAAAAGAAAATCAAATTAAGGTGATCTACTATTTTTAGTAACTAATAATATATATTAAATTTTTTAAAATAATTAATAATATAAAAAGAGAAAGCAAATTTTATCTTTTTAATTTTTTTTATCTAATTAATATTGTATAAATTATCATATTTTACATATAGAATAATTATACAGATTAAAATTTAAAAATGTAATATTTATAAAAAGAAGGGTTTTAAAATTCCAATTAAATAATATAATTTCTGGTTTATTTCTTGTTAATTTATATTTATTTTATTAGATTTTTAATTTGAAATTATAATATTTTCAGTTCTATTAATATAATATATTATATATATCAATATAAAATATATATAATTATAAATTTTATATATTATTTATTTTACTAATAAATTAAATTTTTTTGTTATTTAAAATTCAGTTTATTTTTTCTATAATTTTTAAAATATATTTACAATATAATAATTATTTTATGTATAACTGTAATGTTTGGATTATGCTTTTATAGTATATAACTACAATATTTAAATTACTTTTTAATTATATATAAGTTTTTATTAAAACAATGTATATACTTTTAAATAAAAAAATAATATGTATTAATATTATGTAATACTTAACTAAAATTTTTATAAAAATATTATTATTTTTTATTATATAATATTGGTTTGATTATATATTATATTATTATATTAAATTGTGATTATTTTTAATATTTATAATTTTAAAATATGTTATAAAAATATATCCATCATTTTTAATTATAAAAGTATTGTTAGATTAAAATTATTTTCTCTTAAATGCAAAAAAAATTTTAATTAAATTGTTATTAATATATTTCATCTCAATAATTTGATAAATACCATATTTACTTCTTTTCAAAAAAAGGAGAAAGGTGTGGCATGGCATCGGCTTTAATTGACTAATCATTTGCGGTAACCTTTATTAACATTAAACGCCGATTTATTACAAGATATGGTATGACATGATTGAAACATAATCATAATGATCATAATAATCATAATGATGATAAAATGATAGAAACCAAACCTGATAATATGCAATGTTCACAACGTTTTCTTAAAGTTGCAAGAGCGTACTCATACAAGAAATCGTACATATGATAATTCGCGAGGTTTAAAATGAATGCGCTTACATAAATAGGCTTATTTAATGTAACATTACGGCGCGCTGCTATTAAATCTGTTCGCAGGATTAGAAAGCAATTTTTCGTAACTTTTTTCGTAATCGAGGTTTTGATGTACAAGGTTTAATAATTATTATTATTACATTATCAATAATAATGAAAGAACTTAACCAAAAAAATTTAAATCAACATTCAAATTGGAAATAATTTCTGCGCGTTCATTCAAAAGTTATGGCGATACAATTCAATAAGTTTATGATCATCTCTTTACTTACATATACACATACGACGCATACAACGAACAGAATAATGTAATGTACTGTAAGTGTAAGTTGTGCGCTATCATTTTATGGATAAAAATTTCCTCAATTTCCTCATAACACATTAAATTCCATATGATAAATTTCATAAAAAAATTTTTTACCAATTAGACCAGATTACACAGACAAAATTTACGGAATTATGGCAACGTTTGCATAAAAAATTGATGAATTCAGGTGATAAAAAATTATTGACTAAAACTAATTGATAACTTTTAAATGATGCATCATATTAGTGGTCGTCTTCGCGCTATAATTTTTACGCCAAATAAGCATTACTTACTTACCGTACATAACGCATTGATTTTATTTAATTATTCAGGATTTTAAACAGGTTAAAATTTATAAGTTAGTTCTTTTATGGGTCATTCCCTCGTTTATTTCAATTGTTTTGGAAATATACATGTGTATATGTAACACTCTACTTTACAAATAAAATTACGCGCAAAGTAATATACAGTACATTTGCTTTTATATAATCTTTAGATTTTTTTTTTAAGATCAATTACTTTGTAACAATTAAAATTAATTTAGAATCATTTTATGTTCTATTCCAAATTAAATTAAAATCATAGGGTTACATGAAAGTGTTCGTTGTTCTTGCATTCGGTCACATTGTCACATTTGCATAACTTCTTGCATGGATTTGGATCGAGAAATTCATTGTTGTCGACTACTATAAACCTCGTTTTGATTATTAATTTCGCTCTCATTAAAAGATGAGATGAATGAAAAGATATAGATAGATACATTTTTACTCAGGTAAAACTCGGTGTATTTTATTAGAAAGTATTGATTTGGTTGCTTCATTGTTAGAGAAAATGTTTCAAAGTACGTCTAATTACTAGAACTAGCAATTAGAATTTTAAGAATTAGGATTAATTAGGATTAATATTACTTTGATATTACTTTGATATTATTATTCAAATATATCACATCTGATCAAAACAAAATTTTCTTTTTTATATCATGTGATGTTCTAAATAAAAATGGAATATGCCAAAGATTTTATTGGTGCTGTCTAGAGAAACTCCGAATATTAAATTATGAAACATAAGATACTAATAGATGTTATACAAATTTTGCTGTACGTTGTATTTTGTTGTATTTTGTTGTATAACCGTCTAAACTTTAACCCTTTTTTATTAATTAATTTTTTTTAAAATTAATAATATAGAATTATAGATATAAACCCATATAATAAAATTAGGCAATTCTTTATTCCATTAAAAATTTTTTTTTTTTTAGATATTTTAAATAAAAAAAAAAAAATTTATCCGTTTTAAATTTTTTTAATAAACAAACCAATCATAAAAATATGAAATATGCTTTATTATGCATGAAAAAACTAAGAATTTTAATTTTAATAATTATTTAAAAAAAAAAAAAAAAAAAAAAATTTTATTGATCTAAGTTAATTATATAATAGTATAAAACTTTGATGATCAGTAAATGTCGGTTACTACCGACATCCGAAATGGTAACGACGGACCTTAACGTTGACTCGTCTTGAATCTTAAAAAAAAAAAAAAAAAAAAAATTTTAATTGTCCCGACTTGAGATTTTGAGATAAGACGATAAATAATAGGACTGATGAATGGCTGAATTCTAATCTGAATGCTGAATGGTTTAGGAAGGATAGACATCATTAGAAACAAACCTTCTTACTAAATTGATTTATTTTTTTTAGATCATTTAGTAATATTATATAATTAAGGATAAGCGAATTAAAATGAAAATTGAATGAAAGTTGTGAAACTTTCCAAGTTCAAATTTCAATTTCCATTACCGAAAATCATCGCCGCCATCATATAAAAAAGTTATTCCATAATTTTTTCATTGCATAATTATTCGTTCATAATGTCGCAGCATCATTCTCACTCGTCCAACTTATATTAATCGCCACAATCGCCACAGTGGCTTATAACAATCCTGTACGAAAATGCAATTTTAGCCTACTGAACTTCTCACTGGTGCATGGCAGATAAATTTATAAATCTGCTAAACATTCTTTTCTCACAAATTATATTGTAATTTAAGTCCTTTTTCTAGCAAATAAATAATGCATTGCATCTTTGGTACTTTTTTTAGTAAATCGAATCAAATCCGGAGAAAAAAAAGTCCCGAGAAATTTTCTGAACAAAATGAAAAAAACCTTATTTTCATTATTGTAAGTAGTACATATACATATATGCTCGTTGAACCACGCGTATAAACTTTAAAAAAAAACATTACGTAAATAACATTTTTTTATAAGGAAGTATTGTATTATATGATTATGTATATAATCTTTAACATGCAAGCCACGTGAGAAATTTTTGGTACAATAAGATGCGCATAATTGTTACAAGAAAGCCGAGAAATTGTTCGAGATAATATTATTTAAATGATTTGGAAATAATTAACCTTTAAATGGGTGTGAAGAAAAAATTTTTTTTTTTTTTTTGCGAGCGTGCATAATTATTATATTTTTGAGGTTGCATAAGATAAAGAATATTGTTTCTTTTTCGAAAATTGATTCTAATGGTAGATAAATAGATAATGGAAAAAAAAACGGATTCTTTTTAAGATTATATGTAAATGAACAATCTGAAGTTTTTATATTATTTAACAGTCTGGATGAATCCTTTTAAAGGAATTATGCAATTTCTGCTGGTTTATCTCGGATAAGGAAATCACGTGAGTTCTTTACTCGGAAAGCGTTGCACGATTTAAAATTAATGTAAAAAAAAGAAAAACTTTATTAATTTTCACTAAAATTTTACATGAAAAAAAATTTTAAGATGGTTAATAATGTGTTGGCCCCCCTCTTGCTTCTAATACTGCATTAATTCGCTGTGACATTGAAGCAACAACCTCTTCAAAAATGGAGCAGTCTAAATTCTCCTCTGGATATTGTCTTTTAATTGTTTCCAAATGTTCTCTATTGGATTCAAATCAAGAGAATTTGCTGGCCAATCAATAATCACAATTTTATTCTTCTTTAACCATTCTTTGGTTATTTTTGTGGTATGTATAGACATATTATCTTGTTGAAAAATTGCATCCCTTCCTATTAACTCATAAACTGTATGCTGAAATGGATTGAGATGTGAATTTAAGATTCTTATGTAAATGTTAGAATTGATTCATCACAAAAAACTAATGGTCCTTTTATTCCTTCTGCAAAACATCCCCAAACCATACCTGATTTTCATCCACTTTTAAAAAGCATTCAGTATTAATTTGACGTAACTGCTTTCTAATTTCAATACTTGATTCATCAGAAAAAATTACCTGTGCCCACTCATGAGCTGTTTTTTCTCTATATTTTTTACATCAACTAACATAAGTTAATACATATTTTTCTAATATAAATAGTTTTCATGAGAATGAATTCTAGCATTATGTAGTATTTGTTTAACAGTGGTTAGACTACAACTTAACACTAATTTATTGATAGCTTCATATAAAGGCTCATATTAGTTCTTTGTAACTTCACTTATAGTTTATTTTTTTTATTATTATTAAGAGAATAGATGGTTATCCTAACTACAGTAAATTTTTAATTTTTTCTATTATTTTATACTTATTAACAAACCTGTGTATTGTGGCTGAATCATATCCAATTTTTCTTGTTATTTGTGTAGGGTTAAAATTTTTTATATATATTAGTATTTTTCTCTTCTTTTGAAAAAATAATTTAGTACATTATAACATAATTTTTTTAATAATGCAACATATTTATTAGGTTATAAAAATATGAGAAAAACATTTAAAATTATAAAAATCAGAATATAAATATCATAAATCAATATGTATTATAATATAGTTCTTGGTAAAAATAATGATAATCAGTTTTTTTAATATAATTCATAAATTTTATAATAAACCTATGAAATTTTTTTTTATTTTTGAAAAGAGTAATCAAAAATGAATATATTTATTATTTAATTAATAATTAATTTGGTCTCTATCTGCATTAATGTATAATATAATTTGATTTTATATAATATTATCATAAATAACTTTGTTATTAATAACTGTCTTTTTAAGAATATTTTATTATTTTTCAAATAAATTGAGAAATGATCTGCAATTTTTTTTTGAAATGAATAAGAAGAATTCATTATTGAAAGATAAACTTTTAAATATTATAAAATTTATTATTTTGCAGTTTTATATAATAAAAAGTTTATCAATAATTTAAAAAATTATATTGTTAATTAAGAATACACATGTTTTAAAATTTTTTGATAAAAATTAAAATATGTAAAATAATTATCGCCGTTTTCGAATTAGTGTGATCGGCACTAAATTTGCTAATTAAATAAAAAATTGACTTCGGGACTACAAAAAAAAACTAACATGTGCACATATATAATAATAAATATTATTTGATTAACATCATGCTAAGCCACTGTTGTATCACCTTTTTCATAATTTAGTTATCATAGTCGCGTTTTTTCGTTAGTAGCTTATAGACTGGTAAGTAAACGATTCCTAACTAATTCCAAAGATTCCATAAATTCCGAATAATTACAAATGTAGTCTGTAATAAACAGTCTTTTATTTTTATAGGTAAACTCAAGTATGCCTAAAGAATTTAGTGAAGACTTATATTGGCGCATTATTTATCTTTATATCGATGGTTTGTCAACTGTAGAAATTGCCAATACATTGCATATGAGTAAGGGCGTTGTAAATAAAATAAAAAAGAGATATAACCGCTGGGCTTGTGTTATAAATCCTTTTAGAGGTGTTCCTGGACGAAGAAAGCTCTTTAACAGAAGAGATATGATTATACTTAGAAATCTTGTTAGCGAAAAAGTGGACTGGTATTTAGATGAGTTAGTATATGAAATGGAATCTCTAACAGGGAAAAGAGCGTCTATTGCAGCACTTTGGCGGTCACTTCAGTATTTAGGAATTACTAGAAAAAAGGTAAATATATTATTTGATATTTATTATAAATAATTGATGTAATAAAATTACTAAAAGTTTTTTTTGCTATGTAGTTACAAAAAGCAGCATTAGAAAGAAATGAAATCGTACGTGCACATTATTTAGCTACAATTGGTGAGCATTATACTCGAAATCAACTTATTTTTATTGATGAAAGTGCTAAAGATGAAAGAAGTCTCTCCCGACTATATGGATATTCACTTAGAAATACTCCTGCTCAAAAAAAAGTGGTTTTTGTAAGAGGGAAACGATATACCATTCTGCCTGCTCTTACACTAGATGGATTTGTTGCTATTGATATATTTGAAGGATCATGTGATAAAAAGAAATTTGTTGACTTTGTTCTTGATCAAGTGGTAAGCAACAACATGAATTTTTATTTTATTTGTTTATACAATTGACAAGATCATTATTTTTTTTAGGTGCCAATAATGAATCCATATCCAGGAGACAATAGTGTTATTGTAATGGATAATGCTAGAATTCATCATGATAATGAATTAGTGGCTTTATTAGAGGGATTAGGATGCCATGTTGTCTTTCTTCCACCTTATTCTCCAGATTTTAATCCAATTGAAACTGCGTTTTCAACCATCAAATCATGGATTAGACATAATCGTGATTTTATGAAAGCTTGTAATGATCCTATATATGCATTATTAGTTGCATGTAGTCAAATTACACTTCAAATGGCACAAACATTTTTTGAAGCATCAATTTATGTTTAGAATACTAATTTTATTAGAAATTTATTTAGAAGTCAATTTATTAGATTTATTAGAAAAAAATAAAAGATATATTCAACTACATATAAGAAAAAATTTCAAAATCTTTGAGCTGCTTGTTTGATATTTTTCTGCCACCCAATCTTTACTACTCCTAGTCGTTGCAATTGCTCATCTGACAATTCTTTGATTATATTTACAGTAATTTCTTCTTCAAGAAAAGTATTCTCAAAATTAGAATACACATTGCAATTATGTTTGTGATCTAGACTATTGAGAAATTCTCCAATTGAAGGTAATGAATTTAGTGATGCTAAATTAGCATTTGAATTATTAGAATTATGCGTTGTTGATTGTTCTTGAAAAGTAGAATGTTGATAAAATTGGGATGGTAATTGAATAATGATAGGAACAGGAGTAGTGGGTGCGTGACTAACTTGTGCTTGCATTGCCAAATTATTCTTATTGACGGATATACTTGATTTGACATCAAATGTTGGATAAGAGGGAGGTACTTCATAGGTAGTTCCTTTGTTTATCTAATAAAAATAATAAAAGATTTTTATTTTTATTATGCAAAACAAAATTATTTCTGTTGAAAATCTTACTATTTCACGAGCCCAAAGTTGTAGTCTTGCAGGATTGAGTTGCAAATGGCGATTTTCTTGAACAAAACATGGTGTTGCATGTATATTACATTTATACATTTCACATAAAGTAGAAATAACTTCAGATCGGGTCCTTTCTTCTTTTGATAAATCCTCTTCACGAATAACACGTGATTTTTTTTTCTTTGTACGTTGTAATTCTTCAGTTGAAGAAAATTCACTTTCATCTGAACTCTAAAAAAAGTAAAATGTTAAAATTTATCTATTACAAAATAAATTTACTATAATAAAAAGATTTTACCTTTCTGTGTGATTTTTTTTTCTTTGTTTTATTATCTCTCACAACTACTATAATTGACATTTTTTTACCAGCTAAAATCACTCTTTTATACTCACTAATAAATTCTTGAAAATCCAATTCATCTTCAAGTTCATTTGATGGTCCGCGCGCATTTACTGCTTTATATGAGATCATATAATCCTTTGACATGACTTTTTTCCTCAAAGACTTTTGAACAACTAAATTTATTTTCTCTATAAACTTATTATAATTGACAGGTTCAATACTCAAAGTTTTTGCCGTAGGATCTTTTATATTTTTACTTTTAACAATAATCTGCACTTTTATTTCTTCAAGATCACTATCTTCTTCTTCCTCTACATCATAATCACCATTTTCCTCTTCAGAATAGTCACTACTCACCAAAGAGAATATTTGATCTTCTTTATTAACATAATCAACCTCTCTTTCATTTGATGGATCTTCTTTCTTTTCATTAACATTAACAACTTCTTTTTCGTTTGATGAACCATCTAAAGCAATTATATTATCATCATTTTCTTTTTTTTGAATTTGTTGTGCTTTTTTATCAGCACTTCTATATCGCTGGATTTGACTATTACAAGTGCTACAAAAGGTATAAGAAAATGGCTTTTCAAAGTTACTATTATAGCCAAACTTGATATTAGCATCAAATAAATATTTATTTGCTGTTGGAAATGATAAGTCTGGAGTAAAAGAACGCTGATAAATTTGTTGCCCGCGTTTTGGATATTTAGTTCTTGTTGGTTGCTTATTTTTATTACATTTACATGGATTTTGTTGTGGAAATTCAAAACAATATAAACATTTTTGGCATGAATAACATGTACCTAAGAGGTACTTACAATTAACTTCTGTAACTTCTGCCATTTGAATAGCTTTAGACGCGAAAAATTCAACTTTTTTTTCGTGATATTTTATTTAAGCACTAAATTAGAAAAGAGTGACACTGCAGAACACATGATCACTAAAAAAAAATTGTTTTTTAGTTGTTTTCGAGTGTTTTCGGTGTTTTCGGTGTTTTCAGTTAGATAATTTTAATTGATCGATAAATCACCTGATCACACTAATTCGAAAACGGCGATAATACTTTAACTTTGATGGTACTTTTTTTTTTAAGAAATAGCTTTTAAGTATAACATTTAAAATAATAATTATTTTGAATTTTACTATTTTTTAAAAAAAAGGATATATTACTTATAAAAATGCAAAAAATTCTTAGTTCAATTAGAAATTTTCTAAATTTTATTTTAAAAAAAAGTTAATTTTATAAATAAATTTAATTATAATAAAAGCTATTTTAGCTTTTTAGATAATAAAATAAAAATAATAATTATATTTGAAATTACTTTTTTATTATTGCTTTTTAAATATTTATTTTATTATTCAATTTGGTATAACAAGTAATGATCTAATCAAAATAATAATAAAGTTATAATCAAGTTAAAAAGTACTGTATATCATGGGCCACAGTACCTCCCCTATGCATAGTACCCCCTTAAAAAATTTGCTAAAATTTTAAAGTACCCGGGTACTTTACATAGAGAATTCTAATTTAAAGCTTAAAATTTTGTAAAATACCCACTCAGGATATAATACTAGGTTTATATATAATGTACAGTATATTCCAGATATATAAAAACGCCAGAACAGTCAGTTTTGGCGTTTTTTTTGCATTTTTATATATATAAAAATGCCAGAACAATCAGTTTTGGCATTTTTTTTTTATTTTACATATAAAAAATGCCAGAACAGTCAGTTTCAGCATTTTTTTTGCATTTTTATATATATAAAAATGCCAGAACAATCAGTTTTGGCATTTTTTTTTATTTTACATATAAAAAATGCTGGAACAGTCAGTTTTGGTATTTTTTTGCATTTTTATATATATAAAAACACTGGAACAATCAGTTTTAGCGTTTTTTTTATTTTACATATAAAAAACGCTGGAACAGTCAGTTTCAGCATTTTTTTTTACTTTACATATAAAAACGCCAGAACAGTCAGTTTCAGTGTTTCATCAATCTAATTAAACTCGGGTATTATACATAGCATGTACCCCAGGTATTTTAAAAATCCTGTACCCCTCCTATGTATAGTATCCACTTGTGTATAGTACCCCCGGGTACAGGCCAAAACCCCCAAAATTTGCAAGATACCTGGGGTACTATGGCCTGTGATATACGGTAGTATTCTTATCACTATTACTTTTGTTAGGGATTGTACAATGCAAAATTATATAATATTTTTTAATATAATTATTTCAAATATTAAATAAATCTGTATTAAATATTAAATATATAAACTATTGATTTATTGAAAGAATTAAATACCAATTCTTAAATTAAAATTAAAGGTAAGAATGTTAAAAAAATTAAAAAAAAAGTTTGCAAGAATTAAGAATACCAATTTTAAGACTAAAATTTTAAAATTATAGTCAAAAACTTAAATTAATAGTTAAGATAAAGAATAAAGTTATAATAAAAAATTAATAAAATTTGTATTATTAATAATATTAAAATTAGTTTAAAAATAATAAGTATACTAAAATAAGATAATATAAAAGATATTATCACCTGGCTACTAATTGGTATTTAGGATTTTTTTCACCAGTTATAAACTGGCAGACCAATTAGTATATCCAGGATGATAAAAAAGTTATTTACTATGCTATATGTAGTAATCAAATGGATTATCATCCTTCAGATGATAACCTATTTATTTACTACTAGCATAGTAAATAACAATTACTTAGTGTACTTTTAGATATTAGTGATACTAATACATATCATTTTTATCAATATTTTTTTTTTTTAAACTGAAATATATTATTACTAGTTTCTTTTAAATAAATTTAAATTTGAAAAAAATAATATAATTGGATTAGTTAGTTGAAATAAAAAAAAAAAGAAGTTTATAATACATTTTTTTTTAAAAATTAATTTAATAGGTAATAATAAATCTACAGTATATTGATTATTTTATACTAATAAATTTTATTTATTATAGAAAATATATATCTAAAAAAGTTAAAAGTTTATTTTATAAATAATTTTCTGTATATTATATTATTTTTATATCCTTTTACTTTCAATTATTTTATAATTATAAAGAATATTTTATTTAAATAGAAATATAATATGTATTATTAAAAGAGAATTACTAAACTTAATGGGAGGAATTTCCTCCTCCCTATGGCTTGTGTGGCACAATTATGGGTTACATGATCATGTTATTTGTTTATCAATTTTTTTTAGATATGTAGTCGTACTGCATGCGTCTTTCTCCAGAACGTTTAATATATTTTTTTCTTCAAACCTTTCGCTCAAGATGTGTTCTTTGCTTTCTTTTTTTATTTTTGTTTGTTTCTTACAACTAGTTCTTTACTAATTTTTTTGCTCTTTTTAGGTTCTTTGGCCCTTCTGATTTCGTAATTAAGGTATACTAAGGAATGTTTGGTACTACAGGATTCCGATTTATATTTTTTTTTTTATCTTTTACATTTTGTTCTTTTACATTTTATTTTTTGTATTTCATTCCTTTTGTTCTTTTTAAGTCCTTTAGTGATTTAGTTCTTTTCTGCGATTAAGGTATGTTTATTTTTTTTTTTATTTTTATTTTCGCTTATTACATTCTGTTCTTTACTAATTTCTTTTCCTTTATTTTTTTTCTTCCTTTTCACCCTCTCTTTGTCTCTCTCTTTCTTTTTATTTTCTCATTGTTTCCCTCTTTCTTTTCATCTCCCTATCATTATCCTCTTTATTTTTCGTCTTCTCACTCTATTCTGTCTTTTCTTTTTTGTCTCCCCATTGTTTTCTCTCTTCCTTTTCGTCTCCCTATCATTATTCTCTTTCTTTTTTGTTTTTCCACTTCTATACTCCTCTTCTTTTTCATTTCTCCATTGTTATCTTCTTTCTTTTTGCATCCTCTAAAAATGTTAACCGTAATTGATTAAACGATGCCGTAATATTACAACATACGGCATTACAGTTATGACACTTTTCGTAATACTGTAATTAGGCCGTAATGCCATAATTAGGCTGTAATGTCGTAATTAGACTGTAATGCCTTAATGCCATCTAAAATTGCCTGCCAAAACTCCCTACATAGTGCCGCGGCATAGTTTTGGTATATATAGTATTAATGTGATAATATTTTTTAATTCTTATTAATAAAAAATAAACTGTGATTTTATTAATAAAAAAAGCCACGATTGTGATTTTGTTAATGAAATAATTTGTTAATAAAAAAAGAGCCGCGATTTTGTTAATAAAAAAAATCTGCGATTTTATTAATGATCTCATTAAAATAAGCCAATCATAATTACAGTATAATTACAATATTACAGCACAATTACGGCATTACAACTTTTGCGCTCTGAAGAAGCTAGGTTGCAACCTATTACTTACAACACTGTGTCTTATAATTACAGTTACGGTTAACATCTTTAGCATCCTCATTGTTATCTCCTTCCTTTTCATTTTTCTATTTTCCTTTTTGCCTTCTTATCAGTTTTCCCTTTTGTTCCCTTCTTTTTTTTGTTTCTCTTCTACCCTTCGATTATTTTCTTTCCCTTTTCTTTTTGTTCCACCTTTCTTTTTTTCCTTTCTTTTCGTCCCTCTTTGTTTTACTCCTTCCTTTTTATCTCCTTATTGTTATTTTCCTTCCTTTTCGCCTCCCTATCATTATTCTCTTAACTTTTCATTTTTCCATTATTTTTTCCTTTTTTTTCGTTTCTCCTTCATTATTTTCATTTCTTTTTGCTCCTTCCTTACATTTTTCACTTATCTTTACACTTTTCATTTTCTCTTTACCCTTTTATTCTTTTCAATCATTCCTTTATTTTTTCTGTTACCTCATTATATTTTCATTCCTTGTTCTTCTTTTTATTGTAACAACTCTAATCTTGAGAAAATTCACATAACTGATATAATACTTTTCAAAAATTAAATACTTATTTTTCTTTATTGAAAAGCATATTAATGCATTTAGGTTTGTTGATTGCCCAGACTAATTTATTAGAATATACTATATAGATTATCTTAGTTAATAAAATTTATAACATAGAATTGCAATTTTGTTTTTTTTTGATGATGTGAGATTTACATAGTTCATTGATTATATTATTTAGTTTATTTTTTTTTATTCATCTTATTGTTAAGAAATAAACATTTTTAATCAATAAAACATGTGAACTCTTAAATTAATAAATTGTTTTAACACTATTAACAGTTTATAAATAAAATTTTATAATATAAAAATTATTTCGAATAAAAAATTTTAAAAATATTTTTTTTTCATAGTGCCAAGTTTCTAAAAAAAAAAATAATGTGGCGCATAAATCACGTGATATAGAGGGAGGAAATTTCCCCCCGGTTAAGATTAGCAATACTCATTAAAAATGAAAATTATTACGGTCGATATATCTACTATTTTTAGATTTGTACTACAATGTCACGTTACCGAAAATTTTTTGGTGGTGTTTTTGGGGTAGTTAAATTTTTTGTGGTAAATCGTTAAAGCGGGTAGAATCACGTGATCACAGTAAAATTATTTGTCACCAGCATCACGCCCTCTACCTTTTCATCTTTTTCGGTTTGTAAAATCCTATTTGTCACGCTAGTTATTTGACACATACGTAGCAATCCGGACCTGATATCGCAACGGAAACTTTTTGAAAAATTAAAACTGCAATTGTAATTTGTATCATTTGAAGAAATATATTGTTATTAAATTATACATTAATAAATTAACAAATTAACAACGGTTATATAATTTGATTTTTTTATTATTATAATTATATAAACTCGACAAATATAACTGCTAATGTACCTAATGTATCCATATTACACTATAACGATAATGATCGCCAAAAAAAATTCCATTGTAAATGTGAAACTATTAGTCATCATTTTTAGTCACAAAAAAAAGTATAAAAATATGAAATGACTCATTTGGTTTATATTTTTAACATTTTTTTTAAACGCGAAAAAAACTATCAAATATGTCGGATATGTCAGTTGAATCAAAGTCTTTAAAGTCTCCACGACGCCTAAGGGATTCGGAGGAACTAAAGTCTATACGACACCAAAGGGCTTTAGAATTATTACAAAAGCCTGGAATGAGGGAATCTTTCAGAGCACATATTAATTTGTCTGCATTAAAAGAGTTTGAAGAAGCTGGAGAGCCTTTTGAAGAGGACGACGAGATTTTAGGTATTTATAATCGGTTAGAACTTTTACAAATCTCAAAGTTTAAACTTTATTCGTTGAACTTCTAGCATACCTTGAATATAAGAAACGCGAAGATCATAAGAATGACGTTAACTTTAGATCAACTGGTGAGGTTACTAGACAGAGATCAATTGGTAAGTCAAGTCCATTAATGTTCTACTTGATCAATAAAGCCGAACTCATATGACATAACTTTTTAAGGAACCGGAGGACGAGCCTCTTCCAAAGGAGACAAACGAAATGTTGGAGATATGTTTGGGGTTCACTCCAACAATAGTCCGAAAACCAGGAAGGAAAGCCCGCAATCTACTTCCAAAGACCATCGAATTGCTTCCGTATCTGGGAACAATAAATATAGTGATAAAAAATTTAGATCCGACGGAATTTCCTTCCCTGTCAATGTACCTAACCGACATGCTAAACGAGCTGAGGTCATTAAATCTCCTAAACAACTACA
This sequence comes from Rhizophagus clarus, assembly GCA_015698045.1. NCBI lineage: Eukaryota > Fungi > Glomeromycota > Glomeromycetes > Glomerales > Glomeraceae > Rhizophagus > Rhizophagus clarus. The sequence continues at coordinate 2,101,251 of BLAL01000162.1, forward strand.
TAAAGAAAAACTTGCAGGTCAAAATTAGACAACATGTCAAGGACGAGTTGAAATTAGAACCACCAGCTCAACCCGGTGATCTTGTTCATAAAGAAAGTTGTTTGTATGCAATAATCTTACCTGGATGGCACCGTCTAATTTTATGACATATTAGAGGGAGGTGGTTCAGAGCAATCGCCTTTTTCGATAATCATGATGATTATGTTTATTTTTTAAATATTTCAGTAACTATATAACAAGTGTTTAATTCTTGTATTAATTACAATCTTGCTTTCAATTCTGCTTATCAATTCTACTTTTCTATACCTAAACATAAATAGTGTAAAAAACTCTTTAATAAAATTTATAAATTTATAGTGCAAATTGCAAATTTTTTAAAGATAATTTCTCATTATAAAATCCGTTCAAAGGAACCCTGTCGCCATGGCACGTCCGAAATGTGTGCGCGTACATACAATCACCATTTTTGGCAAACCAAAATTGGTGATGGTATTAACTAAAGTAGTACAGTACGGTAATACAAATTTGCAAAAAATTGAATAGTAAGAATTTTCGTACTAGTACGTACGAATATTTTAAAATTTTTTTTTTATTATACATTATTTTTCACGGGTTTTTTTAACATGTAAACATTATTTTACTTTATTTAGCTGCGATTTTGTAATTCAATTGCTTCTGCTTCTGCTTCTGCTACTTCTTTTCCAAGCTTTACTTGACGTTCTAATAATGCTAATTTTTTTCTTCAAGTTCAATATTTAGCATAACTACGTTTTTTTTATTAATTGAGTTTGTAGATATTCTTCCCAGATTTTCAACCTATTTATATCTTCTAAATTAATAGTATTAGATCCTGTTTCTGCCAAAATGTTGGCTGTGATTTGAGAATTTGTATCATGTCGTAATCTTTTTTTTTTAGAGTTTATGGATGAAGCTTTTCTTTTACATGACTCAGATTTTTTGTTATATTTTACAGCTAAATTAATAAATATCAGTATATTTAAGGGTAGAGAAATCGCTATAATTTTTTTTATTATAGTAAAATGTCCAAAAAAAAAAAAAAAATTTGTAACACGATTTTCAGTGCAATCAAAACTTTTGTAATACTTAACCAAATAGGATAAAACTTATACGAAAAAAAAAAAATGTTACGTTACAGAATTTTTTAAACTGATGACGGAAAATTTAAGGTAAAAAAATCAGCCAATCAAAAATTAGTCGGTCAAAATATCGATCACGTGATAGGGTGAGTAATATCAAATCTCACCCAGGGTGAGGAATAAATTCACCTTGATCACCCATATTTGTATAACTGTATCTGTGGTATCCACCTGTAAAAATAAAAAAATAAAATAAATAAAATAAATAAATTCACCCATATTTAAATACAGTCTACCTTATACATGTTGCTGAAATTGGCCAAAATTATATTCTGAAATTGAAAGTCCAATGTCTGAAAATATCTGAAAATATTTTATAATTCTAGTCAGCATTACAAATTTGACCAAATTACTAAAATATTTCCAGCCAATTTTGGCCTTTGGACTTTCAATTTTGGAAATAATTTTGGCCAATTTTGGCAATATGTATAGTCTACCTTCCATATAGTCATCCTCTATATAATCACATCATATAAATCCCTTCTTATAAGCAACTTTTCGTAAAAACTAATGCCTATTAACTCTATATAAAAAAACCCCTTTATAATCACAACATTTTTATAGTCATACCCCCTTAGATCCACTAATTAGTAGTTATATATAAAAATTCCTTTATACAGTCACTTTTCCTTATAATTACACTTTTTATTTTTGATTTCAAGGGATGTGACTATAAAGGGAGCTGACTGTATATATATTAATTAAATGATATTAATTAATAATTAATTAATTACCTTTATGATTTGATACATTTGCTGCTTTTTAACTTTACTTTATCATATTTGGTATATAGTATACTTGAATTATCTTGGATATATTAATTTTTGATAATTTTTTATCATATTTTTTTTCATTAAAAAAAAAAATTAAATTAATAGTTGAAAATGATATTAAAAATTAGTAAAAATATATAGGAATATATTACCATAATATATATTTAATGTTTTACAAAATTTTAGTTTAAGAAAAGAGATTATTTCACATTACAGATGTAATTACATATGTGCTTTCAATTTATATTTCTATTATTTGGCTTTAAACAAATAAAATGAATACAATTCCATTACTTTTCTTTTCATGTTTATAATATAACTAATATGACTTTAATTGTTTTTTTTCTTTATTAATTAAAGCATAAACTGCTTCTACTGCATTAGTATTATTATCATCATATTATTTAATACTCCATTTTTGACATATTTACTGTATATTTAAAAATAAAATTATTCATAAAGTTTTATAATATTCTACCTAATTTAATAATATAAAAAAATGGTTTAATATTTATTTTAAAGTTATTTCAGATTTAAATAATAAATTGATTTACCTTTTACATAAAATTCATCTGAAGATTTAATTGCATTCAAAATATGTAAATTCAACAAATTCTTGTAAAGGAGTATTTTATTAAATTATATATTTTAGGACCTCTTTTACTTTTAATAGAAGTCTTTAAAAAAAATTTCAAATTTACTAGCAGTAATTTTAAATCCTTTTTATTTTTATTTTATAATTTACCTTATATATATAATGATCTTTTAAATTTATATTAAATTTTACCTTAGACTTTTGGAAACCTAAATTTTTTTATAATATTAATTTATTTAATATAAATTTAATAAAAATATATTGTAATTAAAAAAATTCTCTATTAAAAATATCTCTTGTAAACTTTTAAAAAAATCTCAAAAAAAAAAAATCTCTATTTTCTATATGAACCTTAAAAAATCTCAAAAAAAAATTTTCATCAAAAATATTTATATGAACCTTAAAAAATTTTACAAAAAAGAAATTTTTATCAAAATATCCAAATAAGGATAATTTAGGAAGAAATTTAACAGAAATAATTGAATATAGTTAGAAACAAAAATTATATATGTTATAAAAAAATCTTTATTATAATATCCCATACAAACTCTTCTTATATGAACTCTTAGAAATCTCAAAAAAAAAAATTTTTATTTATCAAAAATATCCTATACGAATCTTAGGAAATCTCTCAAAAAAAAAAAAAAAAATTTTTTATCAAATATCCCATATGAACCCTTCCCATATGAACTCTTAGAAAATCTCTTAAAAAAAAAATTTTCTATCAGATATCTCATACGAACTCTTCTTATACGAACTCTTAAAAAAATCAAAAAAAATTTTCTATCAGATATTCCATATGAACTCTTCCCATACAAACAAACTCTTAAAAAATCTCCAAAATATTCTATACAAACTCTTCCCATATAAACTCTTAGAAATGAAAAATAAAAATCTCTATTCATCAAAAATATCCTATACGAATCTTAGGAAATCTCCCAAAAAAATTTAAGGCAAAATTTTGCCGATTATCTTTGACCTTATATGTATTTTTCGGAGTCCTATTATACAAATCCAGATCTAAGTTTTTTTAGTAATATTCGAGATCCTAGTAAAATTCCTGTTATAAAGTTTTCTTATTCTGAAAAAGAAATTAATTATGAATCTTTCTTATAACAATTTTAAGAAGACTGGAGAGCTATCACTCATTCACTCACTTACTCATTTATTCTCTCACTCTCTTATTCTCTCACGGCCATAACATGTCAAGATTGGGAAAAAACTCCAAGTATTTGAAATTTAAAAGACGGTTAAGAAAATATAGAAAAGTAGTTATTTCTTAAACCTTATGTGATTACACATGTAATAAAATGCATGTGATTTGTTAAATTATTAATGTTGGCATAATTCTATGGTTTTCAGGTATGACATTATTCATTTTAATATTATTAAGGACACAAATGTTTTTTTTATAGAATAAGTAGTAAAGCTTATAATGTGTCATTCATCGATGCTGTTAAAATTTGAACAAAGGATAAAGTATCATACTCGAAGTTTCCAAACAAACTAATAATACTAATTATTGCATATCGGCGGATTTGTTTCATCGTCCAAATATGTTAAATTTTGTTATACAATGTATTATAAAAGTTAAAGATATGCAATATAGTGATCTAAAAAAATGCGTATAATTTTTAAAAAGTGCAATTCAGCACAATTTTAATTTTGGTCAGAATTAACATAATTTCAGCTAGATTTAATATACCGTAACTGGTAATATGATAGTAATGATAATTAGTTAAACAAAAAAGAAAAAAAACTTTCACCACAATCATTAAATCTATAATTACAAAAACAATTTCACACTTAATAATTTGTTGAATAATAATTAATATCACTATAAATTAATAAAAAGGAAATTGTATGAAAAAAACTATATTTTAATTCAAAGAAAAAAAATTACACCACACTGTATACATGATTTTATAAAAAATTAAGCCGCAATTGCATAATTTTAACTGTAATATTAATGTTATAATGCTGTATTAATTGCACATGCACTGCAATATATAAGAAAAAAATGGAAAATACAGTAAGAAAGGACAAAGGAAGAATAAAGGAAATAAGAGATAAATGAAAAGGGATAAAGGGAAGTAAAGATGATCAAAGAGAAATGAGGAAGGAATAAAAAAGGTAAAGGATAGTGAAAAAGAATGAATGAAACAAAAAAAGAATGAAAATGAATGAGAAAATGAAAGGGAATGAAAAGGAATAAAGAGAATGAAAAAAAATAAAAGGAATAAAAGAAGCAAATGGCAAATGAAAAAAAAATAAGAGGAATGAAAGAGAATGAAAGGAAGCAAAGGAGGAATGAAAATCAATAAAGGGAACAAAAAAAGCAACGAAAGAAATCAAAGATCAATGAAATAAACCAAAAAAGCAATAAAAGAAACAATGATGAAAGGAATAAAAAATCAATGAAAGGAATAACAAAAGAACCACAAAAGATCAATGAAAGAACCATAGAAGAAACGAAAGGAATAATGAAAAAAAGAAACGAAAAAACTACGAAAAGAAGAGAAATAAAGGGAAAAAAAATGAAAGAAAAGCCAGAACACCCACCCATAGAAAAAAAAAGAAAGAAAACGGTTAATATCATCTTAAAAGAAAAATAAAACAACAGGAGAAGAGACGTAAGAGACTTACTTGAATTTTCACTCATATGGTACACATCTAAAAAGACAAAAAGTTTAGTAAAAGAACAAGGGAAAGAATGAAAAGAAAACAAAAAAAAGGAGAAGAAATTAAAACTCACCTTGAATTTCTGAAATGGATAAAAACAGCCACGCCTAAAAAAAAGAACAAGTTAATAAGAGACAAAAGAAAGGAGAATAAAAGCAAAAAAAACTTACCTGTTACAGTATTTAATCCCGAAGCTAAAGGTAACGCCATTAACTAAAAAATTTAAATTGTGGTTTATAATTTTTGAAAAAAAAAATTATTTTTTTATTTTTTAAAAAAAAAATTCCCTTATCATAAAACAAATGATTTTTTATTTTTTTAAAAAAAATTTCCCTTAAAAAAAACGACATTTTTTTAAAAAAAAAATTTCACTTAAAAAAAACGATATATTTTTTTAAAAAAAATTTCCCTTCCGCCAAAATAAAAATCTGAAGTCTGAACAAAACTACTAGCATTGATTATCTATTTATAACATAAAAGGCAATATCGCTTGCCATTTACGATAAGCTTATCTCATGAGTTGATATAAAAAAGGAATATGTTATATATCACATGCACTTTATCTAGTTTTGAACTGGTATAACCGGTATTATGATCTGATTATTTGGGTAAACAGGTTTTTTTTTTGAATTTATTACATTTAGATAAAAAACAATTTAAAAAAATAATTATTTTTTTTTTTCTTTTTTGTAGTATTGCCAGACGAAAAGCATGACCGGACTATTGGAATTAAGATAAGGGAGGGTTGGGGTAGTGTTTTTCGTTGTTGTTTTTTTTAATTAATTAATTAATTATTTTTTTTTTTTCTTTTTTTGTAGTGTTGCCAGACAAAAAACATAACTGGACTTTTGGAATTAAGGTAAGGAAGGGTTGGAGGAGGTGTTTTTTGTTGGTTTTTTTATTTAATTAATTAATTATTTTTTTTTTCTTTTTTTGTAGTGTTGCCAGACGAAAAACATGACCGGACTTTTGGAATTAAGGTAAGGAGGTGTTTTTCGTTGGTTTTTTTATTTAATTAATTAATTATTATTATTTTTTTCTTTTTTGTAGTGTTGCCAGATGAAAAGCATGACCGGACTATTGGAATTAAGGTAAGAGAGGGTTGGGGTAGTGTTTTTTGTTTAATTAATTAATTATTTTTTTGTTTGTTTTTTCTTTTTTGTAGTGTTGTCGGACGAAAAGCATGATCAGACTATTGGAATTAAAGTAAGGAAGGGTTGGGGGAGGTGTTTTTTGTTTAATTAATTAATTATTTATTTGTTTTTTTTTTTCTTTTTTTTAGTGTTGCTGGACGAAAAGCATGACCGGACTATTAGAATTAAGATAAGGGAGGGTTGGGGTGGTGTTTTTTGTTTAATTAATTAATTATTTATTTGTTTTTTTTTTCTTTTTTGTAGTGTTACCAGACAAAAAGCACGACCAGACTATTGGAATTAAGGTAAGGGAGGGTTGGGGTGGTGTTTTTCGTTGTTGTTTTTTTTAATTAATTAATTATTTATTTTTTTTTTTTCTTTTTTTGTAGTATTGCCAGACGAAAAATGTGACTGGACTTTTGGAATTAAGGTAAGGAGGTATTTTTTGTTGGTTTTTTTTATTTAATTAATTAATTATTATTTTTTTTTCTTTTTTGTAGTGTTGCCAGACGCAAAACATGACCGGACTATTGGAATTAAGGTAAGGGAGGGTTGGGGTGGTGTTTTTTGTTTAATTAATTAATTAATTATTTGTTTGTTTTTTCTTTTTTGTAGTGTTGCCAGACGAAAAGTACGACTGGACTATTGGAATTAAGGTAAGGGAGGGTTGGGGTGGTGTTTTTTGTTTAATTAATTAATTAATTATTTGTTTGTTTTTTCTTTTTTGTAGTGTTGCCAGACGAAAAGTACGACTGGACTATTGGAATTAAGGTAAGGGAGGGTTGGGGTGGTGTTTTTTGTTTAATTAATTATTTATTTATTTGCTTTTTTTAATTAATTATTTATTTGCTTTTTTTTTCTTTTTTGTAGTATTGCCAGACGAAAAGCACGACCGGACTTTTGGAATTAAGGACAATTAAGGTAAGGGAGGGTTGGGGTGGTGTTTTTGTTGTTTTTTTTAATTAATTAATTATTTATTTGTTTTTTTTTTTGTAGTGTTGCCGGACGAAAAGCATGACTGGACTTTTAGAATTAAGGACAATTAAGGTAAGGGAGGGTTGGGAAGGTGTTTTTTGTTGTTTTTTTAATTAATTATTAATTTTTTTTTTTTTGTAGTGTTGCCGGATGAAAAGCATGACTGGACTTTTGGAATTAAGGACAATTAAGGTAAGGGAGGGTTGGGGTAGTGTTTTTCGTTGGTTTTTTTTTAATTAATTAATTATTTATTTATTTTTTTCTTTTTTGTAGTGTTGCCAGACGAAAAGTATGACTGGACTTCACAATTTAATATTTTGACATTATTAAAACGATTTGTTAAATAACTTTTATAAAAGCATTCTGTGCCTTTCATATATTGTGTATTTAAAAAAAAATTATCCTTTTATTTAATGATCATAGGGCCATTGGTGTTCTGAATCTAATGATATAACTTTTACTATTCTGTTTTACCGAGTTTTACCGAATGTAAAATAAAATAAAAGTATATTGATCATAATATGACTTATCTGCAGCAAATGGAATTTCTTGAGACGCGGGTATGTTGTTTCTTTGGAAAAAATATCGGAATTGACTTTAAGAAATGTTCTAACGTTTCTTCTTTTTTAATTTTTGTAGGTGATGAGTTATCTGGGCTTATTGGGATACAGGTATATTGTTTTTGTAGAAAGGCAGCGTTCGCAAGGCTCTGTAACAACGATCATTTATTTAAAAGTCAAAGCTTTCGTACTGGTGGATTTAAATATCATGAGATTTCAATGTCGGTTAAATGAATTTTAAAATCATCATCAGTAAATGATATAAAGAAAGATTCTTTGTCTCCATATTTTAAAAACAATTTTTAAAATTAAAAATTATTAAAAAATAATGAAAATTTTGGTTATTTCTTTATTTTCAAAATTCTTTAAATATGATGGCAAATTTATACGAAACCCAGTTATTTTTGCTGCCTTATTTAATTATTTTACATCAATAAAAAGCTTTTGGAGAATAAATAATACCATTAACAACTGCAAATAACTACAATTGTATTCATAAAACTTTTATTTGCAACTGGTGTAAAAAGTGATGGGTTCTTAAAATAGTTGATGGGTTATAAAAAGTTATTATTATTTTAATTTTTAAGTATGAGTTGTAAAAAATTTTTTTATTTTCCGATTATTCTACATAAGATTGATAAGATGAATGTGTAACACAATCGTATTTTGTACTGTTTACTAATTTTTTATTAAAAATTCTTAATTTAAGCTAATTCCAAGGATCGGCGCATATGGATTTGATAAATGTTAAAGAAAAAATTACTAAGAAGATAATGATAAAACAAGACTTAAATGGTATTTAATTTTGATTATTGAGTATTATTATTTTAATGATCTATTTACTTAGTAATTTACTTTTGCTGTCTTTTCTTGATACTTTTTACCAAGAGAAATGCAATTTCTGATAATAAAATTACTCTAAATATAAGCAGAATTAAGGTTAGTCTTTACTTAAACAAAAGAGTATTAAAATTATGACTTTTTTTTAATAGCTTTCAACTCTTATTTCAACAGTACGAAACGTTTCAGTCAACACTGACTTCTTATCCTGATACTTTCCTCGACTTCATGTTTTAAACGAATAACAAATTAATTTCCTACCGGATTAATGAGAATGAATATTTTTTTGATAGAGATGAAAAGTTGTTTCGCTATATTCTCCAGTACTCCGTAATAAAAGAATATATTGGCCAATTTCTAAAATCTTAAGAGAGGAATTTATGAATGAACTGGATTTTTGGAAAATAGCAATAATAGTAAATATTGTTCGTTATTTTGAATGTCACAAAATCAAATATCATATACTTTGTTTTTAATTAAACAACTTCATTTTAATTGTTATTGCAATTGCTTAAATTTATTTTTTAAAATATATTTGCATATATTCATAATTTTAATTTTAGTAACTTTGAACGGGTTGTTATAAAATTTGATGATTTGCTAATAAACTTCATTAATGCAGATTTAAGCATAAACTAAAAAATGATTGATTATACACTAATTATATATGAAATATAATATAGTTGGAGAGACAACAAATCATCAAGTTGTTTCAAATCGAGATTTTCTAAAAATCACGTGACATTTATAATACTAATTTGCGATTGGTTAAAATAAAAACATGGAATCACCATATCGGGAAATGTTTTACTTTATTAATTCATCAATATTTTCAAAAATAAAATCTGGAACAGCTCGATGCGATTTATATTTTTTTAGCACATATTCAGCTTGCATACCTGTTAATCCTTTTCGATAACAATCCATAAATTTTGCTGATTTTTGTGCATATTTTCGTATATGGTCTAAAGGAACCGAATCTAATGCTTGTGGAACTGTTTCTTGTAAACCTTTCCAAGTATAATTGCAATGCTGCCAAGCATAACGTTTTGAAGCTCCCCAGTACATTTCAATATAGTTGAGTTCACAGTGAAATTTGGGGTAAAATATAACTTTATGTCCAAGTCCTTCAATAACTTCTTGCAATATTGGTTTTTGATTAAGAAAATCCTCTTGAGCAGCCAAAACATGACGTGCACAACATCTTGGATTTTCTATTGATACCTCTTTATTACCACAAAATCCTTTTAATCCAGATCCCCATAAACCATGTTCTTGCAAAATTACTCTCATTCCTTTTGGTTTTCCACGGAGGTTTTCATCTGGATAATTGGCAGGAAACACCATACTTTGAACTTGTCCATTAAAAATGGTATCGCGCATTATTGGCTGTTTTTCACCAGGATTAAGATTCATATACACTGCATTAAGAGTGTCATCAGCTAATTTGGCATGGCTGGAAGAATTATCAAATGCAAATACTGCAACCATTCCAGGGTGCGTTTTTTCAAAAATTGGAATTGCTCGAGTTTTAATCTATAATTGCAAAAGGATTTTTAGACATTTATTTTGCTTTAACTGTTTTTTAATATACATACCTGATCAATTAATTGATCAATATTCCACCATCCATCAAAATTTTTTCCAGGATTAATTATAACACGTGCTTCATATGGAATTCCATCGTCAACAACATCACTGCTTAATTTTAATCTTCCGATAGTATCTGTTAAGAAGTCACTGACATGAATAGATCGACCTTGTCCTTTTTTTCATAACGGTTGCTCATTTTTGGGACTCCAACCAGATTTCTGTCCATCATTTGATTGGAAAGTCATTTCGTCATGGGTAATAAGAATATGTAAGCGTTCACCATTCTTTAATTCAGGATTAACTTGAATTTCGCATTTCTCACCAATAAATTTTGGCATTAACTTTTGATACCTGTAAGTAAAATTATGTTAATTAAAAAAAAAAATAGATAATTTCTATTCATTAATAGAAATAATATAATACCTATCCATAACTTCAAGAAATTCTTTTCGATAAGCAACAACATCCTCTCTTTCATGTCCATCAACATATATACCTTTTGCATACCGGCTAAATATAAATCCCATTTTCTTTAACCATCGAGTTGCTGTTTTTTTGCTGAAAATATAAACAGGTATTTAGAATCCTAATAAAAAATTCAAATATATGGAATAAATAAATTTATACCTAATTGTTGTTTTGTTTTCTATACCAACAGAAGGAAGAATTTCTTCACTAATAAAATCAAGAAAGCTATCTACAGTAATATCAAATTTGTGTTGTCGCAAATATGAAGCTACTTTTAACTGAATATCTTCATCATCAAGAATACTGCTTCCCTTAAGATGTTGTCTACGGTTATCTTTTGGAATATCACCATAATTTTTAAACGCTTTAGCCCAACTTCTAACACAACGTGCAAACCATAATCCACGATTTAAGAGTTCTGCAACAATTTGGCTTGCTTTTAATTTCGCATGTCCTTTCCTAAGAAGCTGAAAGTAATATTGAACTGCTTTAAGCCGCATTTTATATCCTGGAGTTAGCTGTTGATCTTTAATTTTTAATTTATCTTCAATCTGATTAATAAAAGATGCGTATTTTATAGATTGATCATTATTTTTTCCATTAACTTCCTCGTCATCATGAATATTAATATCTTGCATCTCATCATTTAAATTTTCTTGAACCTTTTTTTTAGGCAATAATTGAAAAAGTGTTTGTCCATTTTTTTTTTGATTTTCCAATGCTTTGATTTTTCGTCGATATCGAGTTGTGCGAGAATTTCCCAAATTTACTAATGGACGTTAAGACATTTTTAATGTTTCCATACTTTTCATTAAAACTGAAAAAATTTGTTCTGCTTCATCTTTGATTTTGTTATCAGTCCATTCAACTTCATCCTCTGTGCTGTCATTATCATTGGAACTTGAATTATCAGTATCTTCCACGACTTTTTTTCTTTTTCTAGCTATTTTTTGACAGTGTTGCGTTCGCCTCTTTAGCCGTGCTATGGGAAAAAAATTATGATCTGCATTACCGCACAGCCACATTTTATACATAATAGATCATGTCATAGATCTGGCCTAAATTATAGAATTTTTGCAAATTCTGGCCGGAATTAAATGTTTCAAATCCTACCTTTTATTATGAAAATACCGAATCTTGCAGGCTAATAACTTTTGATTTAGATATCCGATCAGAGTAAACTCAACGTCATTTTGTAGTTTATGTTAACAGCAATTAATCTATGTTAAGATATTTTAAATATATGCATTCAAAAAATTTTTATTAAATTTTTTAATTTGGACAGTTTTTATTTGATGAATTGTTATGTCCCAAACCGTACAGTTTCTAACTTCTTGCATGAATGCTGGTATTTTTTTATTTTTATTGGGTTTAAAATATAAATCCATTTTTTTGGCAAGTAGAATGGATGGACCAAAAATATCACAATCTTTACTAATAGATTTGTCCACTAACTTATTTTCTGTAAATACAATACCATTCATTCTAGACTTCATATTCATCATTACTTTTCAGAAATATTTTTCTACGTTATTAATGAAAAAAACTGAAATATTAGGTATATTTGTTATTTTAATTGGAAATGTTTTCTTGCTTATGTTCTAATAAAATTTGATAAATAAAATATCACAAAATAATTGTTCATATTGCGAAGTGATACTTTTCAGGTATTTTCATTCCCAAAAATTCTTATATAGTGGAAAGAATCGTTAAATAAAGAAATCCAATTCTGAGCATAAAGTACTTGTTGTTATTTATCATACTAGTACCAATTAAGAAGTATTGCTAAAACATTTCCTAGATAAAGAATTAAATAACTATTGCACATTTACACATAAATTACAGATTAGCATTTATTACACATGCAATAATTTTGTAAATTTATGTTGCTCATTCTTTATTACTTAATGCAAAAGATAAACTGAAATTAGTTAAATTATCAGAATTATATATCAATTCCAATATTTTGAAGATACAATTTATTATATTAAAATATTACAGATGATTTTACATATAGTATTATCATAACGAGATGATTAAACAGGTTATGGTGCGAATAACTACATTTTACACTATATTATGATAAAGATTCTGCCTCTTTATAAATAATAAAAGCAAGACTGTGAACCAAATTCACTATATTACGTGATCTATAACTACAGCTAATTTTTTTCTGTTTATTTTGTAGGATACCAACCACATATTTCAGTGATATCACTCTTATTTATCTGTTATATTAATAGCTCTACCATATTATTTTTTTTGCTAATACCATTAAACAATTTATAAATCTTTTATGTTTTTTTTTATTATTCTTTTAAAATAAGTTTTTTATTATTTTTATAAGTGGTTTTTTGACTTTTTCTTTAATGAATATTTTAGTAGTTTGCTTTAGATAAAAAGTTTTATAATAGTTCAAGTGATTTTCAAATGCTTTTCCAAAGTCATAGTAAATAATCTTCTGATTTATTTTTTTATTTCATTTTTTAATATTAGTGATTTTGATATATAAACTGAGAAATTAGCCAAATTCTAATTAAAATCAAAAACAGATTTCTGTTATAAATGCATAATAATTAGTTCATAAATCCAGAATTCAGATTAGATAATTCTTATATAACTTCTTTAAAAAATAGATTTCTTTTTCATTTGCTTTTTTAATTATTTTAATAGGAATTTTTTTGTAAAACCTTTTGAAAAAATTTTTTTTAAAAATTATTAGTTACTAAGAAATTTTGTATACAAGTAATAGATAATATGCTAATAATTTTATTATAGTTATTTCTGGTAATTTGTAAATATAAAATTTGATATGTCTATAATAAATTAATATTTTAATTATATCTTAATTGATGCAAAAGTATTATTTACTAAATTTATTAGAGTTTACAAGAATTTCAAATTAATTTTTTCATTCTTTAAAGTGACATTATTTTTTTATGGTAGGGTTTAGTTTTTTAATATAAATATAAATTTTTTTTTAATAATCTTAGTGAAAATAAGATAAATCAGTAAAATATATTTATATGTTAGTATAATAAATACTTTAAAAGAAAATAACAAATATCTTGAATGTATAAAAGAAAAAAAATATGTAAGTAATAAACTGAATAATTATATATTATAAAATAAAGTTATTATTTTTGATATAGTATGTCATTTTAATAAAGATATTGCGATTTCATCACCTTTAAATTTTAAAAAAAATATAGTATATCATTTATAAAAAACATTTTTTAGAAATTAATTAATCATATTATATATCATTATAAATTTATTTTTACATAGATAACTATTTTTAAATTTTTTAAATTATAATATTATATCAATTACAGTTAAAAATGAAATTTTAGAATAAACTTTAAAGCATTTTTTTATTATTTAAATTATTTTTTTATACTTTAAAAGTAAAATTGTTTAGCAGAATTAAATCTATTTACAATTAAATTTTTATAACAATTAGTTTAATATTTATAAAATACAAAATATAAGTAAATTTTAAACTTTTAATTATTTATTAATTATTGGATTTTAAGTTTAAAAGTATAATTTTATTATTTAAAGTCATTTTAATATTAAATTATTAGATTTTAATATTGTTATAATCATTTAATTTGAAATTTGTCAATGATGAAACTAGTAAAATTAAATATTTATGTATTAGTTATTAAATAAAGATTCAAAATTTAAATTAAAAAATTTGAACCAATAAACCTTTTTTTTTAAAAAAAATGAATTGTTGGATTAAATTTTTTTAAATAAAATCTAGTTTTACTAAAGAAATTAATTGTAATAAAATAATAAATATGTAGTATACAATATTATTTTATTTTATGCAATAAAGTTTATTATTTGCTTTATTTCAAAGAAAAGATCAATATTAATGAATAATAATAATTACACAAAAAAAATAAGAAATATGTTATAAAATAACAAATATATATTACTAAAATATTATTTGTATATCTTCTTAAGATATATCATATTTTATTTACAATTTATAAATAATAAATATTTATTAAATAAAGATATTGATTAATTATTTCATATATTTAGAATAGAGAATAGGATAGAGAAAATTAAACAAATCTTATATAGTAAATCCAAAATATTTTTTTATAATCAGAATCATGTATTTTTAAAATCCAGCTTGTAAATAGTCAAATAATTTACTAGTTAAATAAAATAAAAATTCAGATAAAACAATTTTATTATAAAATTACTATATATTTAAATTAGTTAGTTAAATTTTAATTGTATGGAATTTATAAATATTTAATATAAAATTTGATCATTAATTTATAGTTAGAAATTGTAATAAACTTATTCTTATTATTTTTATATTTCAATTTCTTATTACATATTTGTAATTTACAAGTTTTTCAATATGTTCTTTAAGTTTTTAAAATTATAAAAAATAATCAAAAAAAAAAAAAATTTGAATTTTATTATTTATATAAAATTTGATAATTAATTCTTTATTGTTATCTTTTAATAATCCCAATTACTGATATGTAAACCACTATATCAATCTCTTTTATGAATGAAATATTAAAAAAATATAATTTGACATTCTAATATTCTCTTTAATCACAACTTTCTTTTCATAAATATAATTATTATTCCAATTATATTCTATTAACTTTTTTTTATCTTTCCTCAAAATTATTTTTACTTCCTTATTAGGCCATACCGAGTTAATTATATGTTTAACATTATCCCTCCCCTCCTTTTTGTCCTTAAAATGGTTTTAAACAACAACTACCCTAGCAGTCCCACAAAAAAAAGCACTGGTGGCCCGCATTATGTGGTCAGTGCGGTGACAGATAATGTGTGAAGAATAAGATTTTACTAAGTCGAAAAAATCTAAGTCCCTCAGATAAATATAAACAATGAAAACGTGGCAGGGCGTGACGGGTGTGACAATTTTTTTCATCATCACGTGACCAGTGCTTTTTTTCGTGGTAACGCTAGGGTAGTCTTTAAACAACACCTATTTAACAAATTTGATTGGATAAAGATCATGTGACTGTTATACTGTTTGTATTTTAATCAATCAGAAATCATTCCCCCTTCCTGTCTGTCAGATTCCAAATGTAATGTTAAACATATAATTAATTCGAAACGGCCTTATAAATAGTTGATAAGATGTTGATAATATATAAATAAAATGATGTAATATATAAAAATATTTAACAAGATGATGTAATATATAATGAAAGTTTAATAAGATGCTAATAATATATAAAGATGTTATAATATATAAATGAAAAAGTTTAACAGAATGTTGCAATATAAAGTTTTTAACAGATGTTGCCAACTTTATATATTGTAAAATAATATAGATATAATATAAAAAAAAGATTATTATTAGTCTTAAATATTTTAGTATAAAGAATACTGCATAATGTTTATCTTACCCATTATGAATTCTTCACTTTAGCAATCACATCATCAACATCTTTAAAAATAAATCTACCAAAACCTAAAGATCTTGGCCACCAAGTTGTTATTGGTCTGGAAAGTACATGTAAATGAATATGATTTATACTATTAAATGGTGGTGAAACAAAACCGATCCTGAAAATCAAAAAAAAAAAAAAAAAGGGTTTAAAATTAAAATGAAATAATTATAGATAAAAAATTGACTATTAACTTACTGATATAATTTTGCTTTTATTCCTTCATTTAATTCATCAACAGATTTATTTAATCTACAAGAGAGTATATTTAATCCGACTTCTTTCATTTTTTTAACTAAAGAATTATTTTGTTTTTTTTTTTTTTTTTTAAGAATTATCAATTATTGTTAAATCGATATTAATTATAGCTATTATGATTATTTACCTGTTTCTATATCATCTTTTTTTAAACTATTAATACTAGGGATATGTCTTTTTGGTACAACAAGAATATGATGCGTTGCGGCTGGTCTTATATCGTTAAACGCTACAACTTTTTCATCCTTTTTGAAGGAAAGAAAAAAAATTTTTCTTATATAAAAAAAGCAAATCAAATTTAATGAAATAAAAATAAAATACTCACAACATGAAGTAAACTTGTAAGGTCTCGACTTGTTGTTATAGAACAAAATAGACAGTGTTTCGATGATTCTTCATGATTATGATCGTTACTATCACTATTATTGTGTTCGTTAATATCGTTACTAACGGAAGTCATTTTTAAGGAGATAAGAATATATTATAAACAGAAAAAAAAAAGAGATCAAAAACAAAAAAAAGTTATTAATAAATTAAGTTATAAAGAAATTCGGGGATAAGAAATCGACTTAATTTAAATACATTGTCGGAGAACAATTTATATTTTTTAAGGGGAACAACCGCTGGGCTGAGTTTTCCTTTCTAGCTAAGTTTTTTCCTTTCTAAGGAAAAATGATATTCAATCCTTCCGGCGTGTGCATCCAACAAACTTTTTCTATTTTAATTTCCATAATTTCATAATTTTGAATGGATTTTATAATCGGAGTAATGATTTTTCTAGAAATAACGGAATAACGTCATTTCAAGGGGCTCTTATTGTTCATATCGATTAGGTTAACTATTATGATCGAAAATTACACAAACTAGTATATTTATCATTTTTGACCCCTTTTTATCAGATGAAAGTTATCATACAATAATTCGTTATTTACGATTTTAAGTAAAATCAAATAATTTTTTTTTTTTTTTTTATTGAGAAAAAAGATGAGCACTGCAAGTAAGACTAGTTATTATTAAGTTTAAGATATACAGCAGTAATGTTTCCTGTATAACTTCTGTATAACTCCTGCATGTTCCTTATGCATACAGTATGTACTAAGGCGCGCTCATTTATAATCATCAAATACTTACTGAATAGAAGAAAAAGGAATTTTTTTTTTTATACATACAAAAATAATAAATTGTAATAATGCAATAAGAAAGGTATAAAGAACAATTAAAGTTAAACCAATCAATAGTTTACCTTAATTGTCAATAACTTACTGTAAAAATGCCACAATTCATAATATATAATAAATGTCTATAATTAAATGACCCAAAAACCTTCTAAAAAACATCTACAATAAATGAAACTAAATACAAAATAAATTATTCACAAAGAAAAATGTTGTTTGCTAAACTTCTTAAATTAAAAATGATTGCCTTAGATTAAATAGGTTGTTGAAAAAAAATAATTTGTTTGAAAAGTGTGTGTGTGTGTGTGTTTTTTGACATTCTTATTATATCCTTTATTTAATTCCCCCCCCGATTCCCCCAAATTCCCCCCAATTCCCCCCAATTCCCATAAACGACCAAACCAACCAACTAATGAACGAATTCATCAATTTGAGAATCACCATGTGTTCGCTTTCCAACGGAAGTTATGTGAGTTACACAACTCCAAAGACCAACTTCTCCTTCAAGTCGTACTTTACGTTCAATATCACGTCTAGTATTCATTGCTTTTTCGGAATTATTATCATCATCTTTTATACTGCTACTATTACTACCGACACTAACAACACTTTTAGCATCATCATCATCGAGACTTAATGAATCATCACCACTTTTCTTTCTTCTTACAGTAAATTTTGTGACGGATGTATTTTTTGCTTTATATTTCATGCTTAAATAATCATTAACATGAAAACCAAGATCCATAATTAAATGTTCTTTTACCAATTTATTTATAGTACCACCATGAGAAACGATGACAATATGTGGATTTCGTTTCTTTCCAGGTTGTTTTGGACTTGATGGTAATTCACTATAATTTTTTGGTAAATGAGTTGAGACTAAATCATCAAAGAAATCAACAACTCTAGCTCTAAAATCTTCCTCTGGTTCACCATAATCATCCCATGTGAGTCCTTCCTCTTTAATAAAATCTAAAGACTGTTGAATTGATAATCCATTTAATCTTCCAAAGTCCTAAAAGGAATTTATGTTAATATTTCATAATAAAATAGAAAAACTAAAATAGAATGATTATTTTGAACTTACTCTTTCACGAATTCGAGTATCTGTTGAAATTGGTGTATCAGGATGATGTTTGGCGATAGCTTCTGCTGTCTATAATACAAAACAAAAATTTAATGAGATTAAACCAAAATAACAATGTATCAAATCATTTTGAACTTACTTTCTTTGCTCTAGATAAGTCACTTGTATAAATATGATCAATCTTTACTTTTCGTAAACGTCGACCAACAGACTCTGCTTGTTCTCTACCGGTTTTATTCAACTTTGTGTCTAAAAAAGAAAGGAAACAAAAAAAGAAGGGTAAATATATAATCAATTAAGAATTATCTCGTATTAAACTTTACAAACTTTTTACATACCTAGTTGGCCTTGTAAAATATGGTTCAAGTTAGAGTTCGTTTCAGCGTGTCTAATAACTGTAACGTGTAACTGCGGTTTGGCTGACATTTTTTTTTTTTAAAATATAATAATAATATATATGTGTGTGTGTATATATTTTATAATAAGATAATAAAGATAAATTATATAAATATTTTTATTTGTTTTATTTTTTGGTTTTTTTTTTTGAAGAAAAAAAAAAAATTTTTTTTTTTTTTTTTTTTTTTTGAAAAAAGGTGTCTGTCTCGTCGCTTTATATATGCGGCGGCAGTAAAGAGGAAAAAAAAGGAAAAAAAGAGATTTGATATTTAAATAATAATCTTTGATCGACTCAAAGTTTTGGTAGTGCAATTGTTTAATCGAGAAGTGCACAATATAATTGAAGGGGGATTAAAAAGAACAACCAAAAATAGAAATTAGAAAAAAAAATAATTTTTTTTTTTCAAAATTTTTTTTCTTTTAGGAATTGGGAAGTATAAATACTTTTCGATCATTTCACAATTTTTAACAATAGCTGATAACGTTTTTATAAGATCGACAGTAATTTTTATGAACTAAATTCTGATCTCAAAAGAAATAACCATAATTGGCACAGTAAAATTCTTGTACCCGTTTAACAATGACAAAGTTTGAAATTCTAGTTGATACTAGATGATAAGTGACTAATAATAATAATTATAATAATTTAAAATTCCCACACAAAGGGAACAATTTATTGGAAGAAAAAGGAAAACGTGATAAATTGTAATACGTATTGGGCGTCTTTTTTTTTTATCAAAAAAAAGATTTAAAATAAAAAATGCAAAGCCAGATTGATAAATTAATGATTACTTATTATTACTTATATACCGAGAAAAAAATTAATTAAATGATTTACAAAGTTGTACTTCGTGACAATATTTATTTATTTACCAAGAAAGAAATTAGATATTTACATGTCACAAAAATGTATCACAACAACATAAACGGAATTTAACTAAATTTATACACTTATTTTTCGGAATAAAGAAAGGAACTTTGATATCACACACACATAAAATTATGAAACGTACTTGTTCCTAAATTACACATGCTTTTTAAGCCCAAAAATTCTCCATTAATAAATTGAATACAATGCAAAAATAAAAAATCAATAAATCAATTAACTTTTTACATGCTTTATGAAATTCAAATGTTTCCACAGTATTAATATTATTAGGTCATCAATATGTACAATAATTTTAGGCGAATTTCATTGTTTTAATACTTACTAAAATAAGAAATTTCAATATATATAATGTCACTGTATGCCAAAATAAATCTCATGACCTTTTATTTATTATTTTAGCAGCATAAGTATCAAAAGTGACATGGCATAATTGGCATAATTGGTATAATTACCGTAAGCATTGAGTAAGGCGGGCTAAGCTGATTTCTCCCAAAACATTATCCAGAAATTCGGCTCATAGTGATCGTAATACAGCACAGCAATCACGTATACTGTATATACTGTATACGAGTTTAAAAAATTATCTGTTATTCATCGGATTTATATTTTTATACCGGATTGATATATTCCGTTTTTTCATTATCTTTTGTTCATTTTCTTTTTTTTTTTTCCATTTTCTCATTTTAAAAGGACCTGTTATTTATTTTTGTCGGAGATACCGGATACGACCGAAAACAAAAACTTTTTTCTTTTTTTTGCATATTTATTTATTTATTTATTCCGTTTTACAACGAAAAAAAAATACAACGGAAACAGTCGAAACATGTTTCCTGATCTTTCATATTTGGTAAAAAAGAGTTGAAATAGAGATAAGTTTACGTTAAGTACGTATGGCCCTTAGTTATTAGAGGAAGTAATAATAAATCTTCATTATTTTGTTTCACCATACTAAGTAATTTTTTTTTTTCATAAGTTATTCGTAATTGTTTATGAAAGTATGCAGTTTTATTTTGGATGTACTGAGTACAAGGTTCATAACTTTCAAGCAATCAAAAAAAAAATTCATTTAACAAACATTTTCTTACTTGTTGGATTTTTTTTAACGAATAATTTTTAACGGGGGAAATTATTATAATACTTACCTCCTATTGAGTCAGTCATACATACTATATTTTACGGGGATTTTCTCTTTAAGGTTTAACAATCAATTAATTATTAGTCTTTTTTCTTTCTTTCTTTTTTCTTTCTTTTTTTAAATAATCTCATAAAAGAATCTTCTTTCAGGAATTTTTTTTTAAAGACGATCTAAAACTATTTGTTATTTATTTATTTATTTATTTCCTGTGTAATTCTTACTTGAAATTTCGCCACAACAAATAAGTTGAAATTAAAATCATTGAATGATTTCAATGAAAATCATTCCTATCCCATTTTAAAAAGTAAAAAAAAGTTTTTTTTTTTAAAAAAAAAAAAAAAAAGGTTTAAAAATACTAATCATAAGTTTGAAATAGTTTAACAAAGATTGTTACAAAAGTATATACAGTTGAAAGAGAAGGAAAAAAAACCGGATATTCAAATTAACTTTCCAATAACTTTTAAACTTTGTAAACTTTGTTATTTGTGTTCACTTATTGAAATCTCTATTGAATGACCAATGAATATTAATTTTTATATTTATGTATTTAAAATCTTTGATCTCTTTTTTTTTTTTGATTTTTCAATAATAAAAAAAAAAAAGGTTAAATTTTTTTTTCGTTCTTTTTTTCAGATTTATCTTTCAACCTGGTCGGTTACACGAACTAACTAACTAATGGTTGCTGATCGACAGTTAAAAATTTTCCTGTGTTCCCTTCCGAATTTAAATTTATTTTTTCTTTAAAATGTCTTCTCCAAAATTACACGATCCTTGGGCTAGACGTGAAGCTTGGCGTACTGCTCCTCATTTTTCTCCTCGTTATTCTTTAAGACACGCTTGGCCTGGCCTTTCTTGGGGAATTGGTGCTTTTGTCATTTATTTGGGTATTGATGCTGTAACTTCTCGCATGAATAACCATGATAAACATGCTGAAACAAAAGAATCTCAAGCTCAAAACAGTTAAATCCTTGAATTAGTAAAAAATTATTATTATAAAAAAAAAAATTCTGTTTTAAAAGGGAATACCTCTTTTAACTTTATAGGTAATAATTAATATCATTTTGTTTTTATTATATTAAAGAATTTAAGAAATCAACAAATTAATTCTAAAATAAATCTTATAATTAATAGGTGATCATTTAATGTACATATATTTCTTTATATTAAAAAAAATTTTAAAAAAGACTTTTGGGAATATATAGTAATGAAATTAATGAAATCATAATCACTTATTGTAATTTAGATCTGTTGTATAATTTTTCACAAATCATAACTTTCTTATAATTTTTATTGATTATTTCCACTTTAACTATCCGTTTTCTTTTTTATTTCTATTTGTCTTCTGATATCTGATAATAAATCATTCACTGCCTGTTCTGATAATTGTAATACTTTGTTGGAAGTTTTATTAATTGTTGAATCCGTAGTTGATATATTAGAGGTATTTGTAACATCTGAAATATGTGGTTCTGTTATCGTGTTTTCCGTTGTTTGCGTAGGTTTCGATTCACTTTTTGAAGATTTTTTTTGTCTTTTTGCTCGAATCATATCCATCCTTGCATCTAATTGTGCTTTTCGTTTTTCTTTAATGGTTTGACGTGATGCTCGTTTCAATTCAGTCTATAATGAACAAATTATTATTAATGTAATTTCTTATAAAATCTTATATCTTCAAAGTAAAATTACAAACCTCAAGACGTAACTGCTTCAAAGCACGCATTTGTTCTTGACGTTCCTCTTCATCTTTGGAAAATCGATAGAAACCAACACCCTTTGTGCGAATTTCTACAGATTAAAATGAATTTAGATATCAAACATCTATGGTATCTCATACAAAAATTCAAATCATAAAATATGGGTTCAAACCTTTCGTTTCATCATAATGGATAGGGCCGTTACCCGCTATATATAATATTAATATAATTTTTTTAGTATATAATCTTATCAATAAATTGTACAATCAAACTCCAATATCAGGAATTCATATGAAACTTTTTGAAAAATATCGTTAAATCGATATTAATACCGATATATCGAATATCGATATATCGAGGTCTGATTGTATTTTATCTATATCCTAATTTACGTACTTTCCAACTCCCTCTTAGCAGCCTCTTCCCAGCGTTGTAATAACTCATCTGATATCGATTCATTATCATCACCTGGTATTGTTGGACTAATTAAAAGGTATAAGCCAAGAACATACAATTATAACGAGAGATAAAAAAAAAAAAATTATAAATTGCATACCCAATGACTGGTGATTCTATTTTAGGTACTTGACTTTTTCGTGCTACGCGTGTTCTTCCAAATTCATCTACATATTCCACCCAGGGATCTTCGCTTTTATCTTTTACATTTGTAGGTTCATCGTCCTAATGAATAGAATCAACATAACTAATTTGAGTTAATGATAGGAGGTCAAAAATCTAATGATATATTAATAAATCTACTTACCGATGGTTGTTCCCAAGCTTTCCGATCAAAATCTACTAAAACTTCTTCCGCTAAAGCGTCATCTAAATAATTTTTAATTAGTAAATGATCAGATTCAAAAGATTCAAAGGAAATTATTTCATTGAATATGCTTACCAGTTATACCAGTTTTACTTAGACGATCATATAATTTGGCTTTTCTTTCCATGGCAGCTCTACTAGCCTCCAATGTTGATGTTTCTACGATTTCCAATTCATCTCGATGTGATCTTTCTAGCACTCCTTTATTTTGACGTTCCCAAATACCTGGTTTCTATAAACATCAAGAAAATCATTGATCAGGCTATCATAATCAAAAAGAAAAAGGAGTTATTTTCTTAACTAACCTTTGCTGCTTTTCTTAAAGCAGCAGAAACAGGTTGATTTTTAGCAATAACTTTTTGTTTTTCGAACTCTTCTTTTTGTTTAAAAAGTTCGGCTTTTAAATCTAAAACCTACAAAGAAGTATAAAGAGTGTTAAAATTGGTTATATTTACGTGTTTATTAAGTTTTTACTTACTGATGTACTACTTATATCGAAAGCTTTGCTAGGGTCTTGCATTGTTAAAAGAAAAATATTCGTGGGGTGAATTTTTTGAACAAAGCTTTTTTTTTTTAATGGTTTTGAACACGTGATAATAATGCGTTAATTGATCTCCTCTGTGTTTCATTGTTTTCTCTTTCCTTTTTTGTTAAAAATTATTCATTGAACATACTAATGAAACTCACGTGATTTTTTTTTTGGAAAAAATTTATGGCACGTGCGGGAAATAAAATGAGAAATTTTTAAGTTTATCCGTTACTCCGGAAGAATTTTTTTTTTTTTTTATAAAAATGGCAACTTATGAAGGACTTTCCAAAATTCAAGATCTTTTACATGCAACAGATCGACCATTTGAAAACATAGCTGTTGAGTTCAAAGGTTTAGTTCCTGAACAAAAAAGATTTGAAGCCGCTTGTGCTTTGATGGCATTATTAGAAGATGACAAGTCCCAGGTTTGTCTACCTTTAAAAAGTTCTTGTTCATGTACTTGTTATATCAAAATATTATAATTTATACTTTGAAAATCACTTTACATTTTTGTTGTATTATTGTGTAACAAATTTAGACATACGAAAGAGTTGTAGCCCTTTATATACTCTACAATTTATACAATGTTGTACCAATTCGACAAAATCCATTCCTTATATTATTTTTAAATCTTTATAAATCTCTTTCATCAAATTTCGCTTTTGTCGAAAAAAATTATGATCTATTGGTTGAATTTCGAGTAGAAGCCTTGATCTTAGCGAATAAAGGTTCACAGGTATTTTCTGAATTTCTAACAAAAAAGTAAATATTTCTTTCTTTTTTTTTTTTTTAACGATCCTAAATTGAACTAGTTGGCTGATAAAACGCCCGGGGATGTATATCAACAATTTGTGAATGGAGATAAATCATTAATAATCGACATGGAAGAAATAAATATAGCGGAATTCGAGTGTTATATTAAACAAGAATTTGATATACGACCATCAAAAGAGGAGCATCCTGAAAGGTGGGAAGAACGTTTCCTAAATTGGATAGCGTCAGATCTTACGTGTTACACAAAGCTTATTCTAATATTTTATTTAGGCACGATGATTCATGGACTACTA
Source organism: Rhizophagus clarus (assembly GCA_015698045.1). NCBI lineage: Eukaryota > Fungi > Glomeromycota > Glomeromycetes > Glomerales > Glomeraceae > Rhizophagus > Rhizophagus clarus. The sequence continues at coordinate 2,126,542 of BLAL01000162.1, forward strand.
TTGAAGATAGTGAAGTCCCTCATGCTTCTTTGTTGCGAAATGAGGTATTTTAATTATAATTTTTTTTTTTTTTTTAAAAAAAAAAAAGAATTTCTTTAACGTTAATAAATTTTTTTTCAAAGATACCTAATCAAGATCAAAATCATGATCACGAACAAGATCATGAACAAGATATAGAACAGGATTATGATATAATAACAGAATTTACGGGTCAAGATGGAGTCCGTGTTTTGATGGATAAAGCATTACAAGGAGCTTTAACAATACCCGAAGAAGAGGTTAAGAATCAAAACAAAAAAATACAATTATATTTATTTAAATCTAACTTTTGACTTCAAAATTTTAGTTTATTTTGGGCCAATTTGAAAAGAATGACAAGTTAGTCTATCAATGTGATCTTGTACCAGAAAAGTTCCCTGATCTGGTAGAAAATAACTCTAGAATTGCTGTAGAAGCATTATTACAACTTAAATCATCTCCTCAAGTTGGCAAGTAAGTATCAACAAATCTCAATTCTTTACTTTACGATGTATTTTATACTAAGAGATTATATTTTTTCAAAATAGATTTTTGAAAACTCTTGTAACAATTAATGATCTAGAACGATCGCAACAATCATCGGTGGATCCAGTAAATAGGATGAGATCTTCCATGGAAGTTGTAAATGGGCTAACATCTTTCCCACTTCCCCCGGAGTTTTTACACAAATACCTTACTAATTGTGTACGAGCTTGTGAAGCGAGTCAAAACCGAGATACGCAGGATCGCCAGGTTCGTTTGGTAAGTGCTATTTTTTATATACATATATTATATAAATTACATAATAATCGTGTTAACTAATTTCTTTTTTTAGATATGCGTATTCTTTCAATCTTTAATAAGAAATAATATAGTAGATGTTAATAGATTTTTTGTAGAAATACCTGCATTTTGCCTTCAATTCTCACGAATAAGAGAAGCTGCAGATTTATATAGACTTTTATTAAATTTGCAAAGGAATTCTGCTGTTGATAATGTAATGTTAAATGCAGATATTGTTGAAGATATTAATGGAGAACTTAATAACCTTGACGATTCAGGACAATGGGATTTATCTTAACATAATATTATATATATATCATACTTTGTATAAAGTGTAATAGAAAAGCATTGTAATATATAGAAAATATATAATCAACCCAATTTTTTTTCTTTTAATATTTATATTCTCTGACAAAAATATTTATAATATTATATTATTTTACTATATAAAAAGATCCTCAAATTCGAAATTATTAAAGAGATTAAATTATTTATCCTGTTTGAGTCTAGTTAAATAATGATTATCTTAATACAACTGCAGCATGTCTTAATCCAAGATAATCTTGAATGACACCAGGTGCCAATTGTTTAATTTCTTTATAAACTTCCGCAGAATGATATCGAAGACGCGTTTTTGGATCTGTATATTTAGCCTATATATATAACAAAAGGACAATGTATTAATTGTATAGAAAATAAATGACTACAACGTATTAAAATATATTGTTACCTCCAATCCTGTAATGTCACAATATTTCTTTTGCGGTCTAATTGAAGGTGGTGCTTCTATATTTGAATCTAAAATTAAAATTAAATTAATTATCAAGTATAAAAAAATGATTATCAAATAGCTTTTAAAGAAACTTACAAGTTGGTACATCTAAAGGAGTATTTAGATTTCTTTCAGCTGCTAAAATTTGTTTAAGAGTTTTAAACTTTTTCGGAGTTTTATAATGAGGGTTCTTAAAAGGTTTTCTTACAAGATGAAGATTAATCGGAGTAGGAAAACCATTTCCAAAAGGTGAAAATGTATCTGATGAAGAAGAAGTGTTAGAAGGAGTAGGGGTAATAATAATAGTCGAAGCTTCGGAATCATTAGCTAAATTGGTCGTATTCGGTGTTGTTAAGGGTAGTTGTTCATAAGCAATAGAAGTATCAAGATCCATTTGTAAAGAATTATTATCATTATCAGGTTCTTCTACTTCCATTTGTGTTGAAGTATTTGTACTATCAACCTCTTCTCCTTCTTGTTCAAGTTCCATTTGTGAGGAAACATCCGTTATTTCTGCTTCATATGTAACATCAGCTTCTAACTCATAAGTTAATGAAGCAGCTTCTGATTGAGCAGCAGCTTCTGCAGCGGCTTTTTCCTAATATAAATTTGATAAAAACAGTTGGTAGGTTATTAAAATAATTTCATTATGTAAGGGAAAGCCTTACCTTTGCGGCTCTTGTTACACTTCTGGTTGTCGTCTTCTTTGGAAGTCGTCGCGTCCTATAAATAAAAGGAAAGAAATTTAATTACACAAAAATTTGAAGGAATTAGAAATTAGGAATTAAAATTATCTATTTACATTTTTCGCGAAATGAATGTTTGTGAATGAATTTCAATTTGAAATACATACAGGTGTATTTATTTTGATCGGAGATCGAGTTTGTGTTACCTAAAAAATTTTTCTTATCGGTTTCTCAAATTTCACAACTTTATTCTTGCCACAAACCACAATGTTCAAAAAGTATGTTTTCGGTCTCTTTATTCTTTTTTTTTTCACTCCTTGACTTGTTTGCTAAATATTCTTTATTACCGTTTAAAAGATTTAACATTAAGGAAGATATAGCGAATAGGTCTTTAGTGAAATCTTCTGTACAAAGAAATATTCGTTCTAAAATTTTAGAACAATATAATAAACTGGAACCAGTAATAGATGAAGTGTTACCAAAAAAATCTTCATTAATTTTAATTAAATGGTAAAGTTTTTTATTAAATTTTATTTAAAAATTTTTTTTTTTTTTTTTTAATAAAGCTAAATAAATTTTTTTTTTTTTTAATTATTTAATAGTCATGAACATATTAATTTATTAACAGTAAATAATGAAATAATGTTTTTTCAACATTTTGATGGACCATACTATCCAACTTTAAGGTTACTTCATAAATGTAATTAAATTGATTTTTTTTTTTTTATTGTGAATTATTGGGCCGTATCGAAGAGCTATTTATGATAATTAAATATATTTTATTTATTTATTTATTTATTTATTTTATATAGATCCTCATGCTTTTCCAAGAGTACAAGTAGATAAAGGAGCGATAAAAAAAATTTTATCGGGAGCAAATATCATGTGTCCAGGGTTAACAAGTAGGGGTGCAAGATTGGATGAGGATCTACCTGCGAATACCATTGTTGGAGTATTTGCTGAAGGCAAAGAACATGCTCTTGCTATTGGTTTAACTAAAATGTCAACCGAAGATATGTGAGTAAATTTTTTTTGTCTAAAAATATATTATTTCTTTTGCATTAATTCAAAAAAAAAAATTGATTTTTTTTTTTTTTTAATTATGATGGATCTTCGAAATATTTTTGTATTTAAAATATCATGGATTTGAAATATGATGGATTTGAAATATGATGTGAATGATTGAAATATCTTGGATTTGATCAATTTGAAATATAATGGATTTTTGAATATTTTTGAATTTGAAATATGATGGTTTTTGGAATGTTATGGATTTGGAATATGTTGAATTGAAATATCTTATATTTGACGATTTTGAAATATGATGGATTTTGATTTGAAATATCTTTGATTTGGAATATTTTGGATTCGGAATATCATGGATTTGGAATATGTTGGATTTGGAATATGATTTAAAAAAATATTGTATTGATGAATTTGAAACATGATGGATTCTTGGATTTGATGTTTGGATTTGGAATATAATGGATTGTATATTTGTGTTTGAAATACTTTGTATTTTGATTGGATTTGAAATATGATTGGATTTATGAAACTGAATTATTTAAATATATAGTAAAAATATAAATAAGGATATAGGAGTGGAAAATGTTCATTATTTAAATGATCCATTATGGAAAAGTAGTATAGAGTCATAAAAAGAATATGATGAATAAGAAAATTTTTTATATGAATTTAACAATAAATTTTATAATGATGAAATAAAATAATAAAGAATTATTGTTTTTTTAGAGAGTCTTTTTTAGATAAGTTATATCATTATTATTTAGATTATTTGCTTTTTATAGAATATATTAACCAAAAACAAAAAGTTTTTGTAAAAATACAAGTTTTTTAATTGTGAATTATTTTTAGGAGTTCTATAATTACACATTTTCTAAAAATTACAAACCTATAATGAAACTTTCTAATTTAAAATATTTGATTACCTAATATTTTCTTTTTTTTTCTTTTGTAATAAAAAATGAAAAACATAAACATATTTATATTAAATAATTTGGAAAAAGCAAGTTTTCTTTATTATCAAACTTTTATATAATCAAAAAAAAAAAAAAAAAACAGTTTTAAAAACAATTATAAACAAAAATCTTATTATGCTGACAATGTTTTTTTCCGAAATTCTTGAATTTTTTTTTTTTTTTTAAAAAAAAAAACATTACTTAAATATGATTCATAAAAAGATTGTTTTTCACTCATCAAAAAAATTTTTACAATTGGAATAATAAATTTAATTTGGTTTTTAAGAGAAATTTTTTTTTAACTTGATTCAGTGAAAAAAAAAAGTTTTCTCATTGTTATAAAAAAATTTTTTAATCTAAATCAATATAAATAAAAATATTTTCATTGTATTACTTTTTCTAACTAAATCTTATAACTAAAATACGTTACAACGAAGATGAGCAGGTTTGTTTAAATGATGATGATGGTGCGTCCATTTTAAGATCAGGAGATCACAGACGATACGTGATTCGTGACGTTTTTGATGATCATAAAATATAAACAACGTCATATGATACTTTGGTTTTTTTTTATATCATCAAACTTTTTAATAAAAGAAAATTCTGTAGTCGTTTTCAACTCAATGTTATTTATGTTATTTGGTTACTTGGAATAAATTCTATTTATTCAAGTGGATTTAACCTTAATTTCATTGAGCTTGATTTATTGCTGTGACGAGAAAAGCATTAAATATCAAGAATATTTATCTTAATACATTTTATCAAGAGAATATTTTTTTTTTTTAAAAAAAAAAAAAAAAAAAAAAGAAAATTACTTAAATGAGTAATACAATAACGGTTACAAAAATGAAACCAAAGAAACAAGTTGGAAAAAAAGTAAATAAAGTAATTAATACTTCTTTAATTCCTCACCAGTCACAACAGCAAAACCAAAGTCAACAACAACAATCCCATGTTTTGAATAGTCAAAGTTCTTTATCCATATCTCGTAATAAACATTGGAAATATATTTCTTTCTATCATGGTCCATGGCTTCAACTTCCTTTAGAACTTCTTGAATCTTTATATGTGATTAATAATGAAAATGTATCAACACCTCCATTGATTGATCCGATTATTTTTGGTAATCTTATATCAATTCGTCGTTTAGTAGACGAGGCAGCCGATTTATCCGTTCGTGCTGCTGCAGGAATTTCAACAACTGGAGGTGGTCCAACTAGAAGTTCAATGTCTCATACGCGGCAACATCGAATGCGGGAACTTGCTGTTAATAAGTTAGCTCTTGCTTATCGGATTGATGAAATAGCTACGGCCGTAGTAACAATGCAATCTGCTAGTGCGATTGATGAAGTTGCTAGTAAAGTATTAAAAAAGAATCCTACAAATTTAGAAGCATTATATGTTAATTTCTTTCATGAAAAAATTCCATCAAGGTAAATATAAAATAATTTATTATTGTGTTTTATTATATCAAAAAAATTTTTTTTTTTTTTTTGTTGTTTTTAATTATTAGAAAATTGATTGGTGTGCGGCAACTGATTTGTTGTGGTGGTACTATAGATAAAAATAATCTCGATACGGAGGATATCTCATTTCCCGTTAATTAAAAACAAAAAAAAATTAAAAAATAAAAAAAAAAAAAAAAAAACTAAAAAATAATTTTTGGCTTCAACCTAATATTTTCACCACTTTTTATCCACCCATTATACAAGTAGAATGCTATCACAATCTACGTCCACTGACGTACTTGATCAAATCATTCAACATCTCCAACAACAGCAGAGTTTTATAGAACTCGTGGTGTTGTTAAATGTTTTAAAGAGGAATTTGCTGGTGCTCTCCGTGATTTTAAAATGGCTTTGACACATGTAAAACATCGAAAACGTGTAAATAATGTTTTACATGGGAAAAAATCTACTTTACCTCTTCATAATCATCATGGAAATGATGATGATGAATGTACAGGGACTGAAAGTCAATTGTATTTTTTACGTGCTGCTTGTTATTTACAATATGCTATTAGTTTGATAGACAAAGCAATTCAAAAAGTAGATGGAGTTGAAAGTAAAGATGGAGAAGGTAGTGAATTAAAGTTAGTGGCTAAAAAAGGCACAGCTTCTCATCATGGATCATATTCGAAATTAGAGGAATATAGAAAGGAACTTTTGCCAATAATGCAACAAGTACAGAATCTGGCAAAACGTTCGGTGAGAAATTATACTCATTTTCTTAGTTTTTATCCTAATTCATTACCACCTTTTTCACCTATGAATGATGAAACTGCTTCAAAAGGTAGTACACCTGTAACCTCAAGGGATTCTTCCCCTGCTAGGTCTCTTAAAGAAAAAGAAGATAATGGTTCTTCTTCAAATAGTCATAATGATCATCAGGGTAATACAAAAAATGAAAGAACAAGAAAATTTACTGAAAAAGTCACAGGGTTATCATCTGATATCGGTAATAGTTCTTCAGCTATTTCAACTTTTTCGAAGGACCATCACCACCACCATCATCATCACCATCATCATCATTCCCATCATTTTCATCAGAATCATACATTTGCTACTTATCATCCGTTACTTATTGAAGCTTGGTATGCTATGGCGATAAATTATGTACTTATTGGTGATATTCATACTGGAGCTATGTGGCATTCACGTATTTCTGAAATGCATGAGTGTATTGATGGATATCCTGTTTTTCTTCCAGCTAGGTCAATGGCACAAGCGGACTATATGGAAGTTTTGGAAAGAATTAAGAAAGCTACTAGTTTATTACAAAATGACAAATTAAAAGAATTAATGGAAGTGGTTAAGCAAAGAGAGAGAGAGAGAGAAGAAAAAGAACGTGAATGGGTAAAACATCATCATAATCATCATAGAATGCTTTTAGCTGCAGCAGAAGAAGAAAAGGAAGTGAATGAAGGAAAAAAATCTGTAAAAATTGGAAAAAGATCGAAGAATTTGAAACAAGGAAATATTAATAGTAATAATAATATTACACCTGTTATAGGTATTGACGGCCAAAGACATCATCCTTGTTGTCCTCTTGCACCGGGAAATCATTCATCTTCAAAAGAACATAATAGTAATCATGTTCATCATTCTCATAATTCCGGTTCTTCTATTTCAGCTTCGAGTAGTTATTCAAATAATAATGGTAGTCCAGGACCGAGACAATATCCTTTACATACACAACGTGCTGATTCTGTTATGATGTGGTTAAAAGCAATAATTTTAAGACAAAAAGAAATTGATGGCAAAATCACTGTAGTTGCGAATACTAACGGTGAAGTTAAACCTATAATGAATGGTACGAGTACGAAAATTGTTAATAACATTTGAAGCTTAAAAATGATATTTTAAAATGTTTAATGACTAGTTTCCCATTTTTTTTTTTAAAAAAAAAAAAAAAATATATATATATATATATATAAATATACATATTTATTTGATCCAGAATAATAATAAATGAAAATTATGAAAAATAAATTAAGCTTTGATTGGTATTAAATTATTTCATTGTATTATCGCTTTTTAATATATTTATATAATTGTTAATAAATGATAATTATGAAAAATAAAATCAAAATTTTAATTGGTATTAAATTATTCATTGTATTATTGCTTTTAATGTATTTATATAATTGCTTTTTGTATATATTTGATTCTGTTTACATATATATTGTTTATTAACTAATAAATTAATAAAAAGAAAAAAAATTATTTATTTTTTTTTTTTTTTTTTTTTTCCAAAATCGAAGAATTCTTCTATCCGTTTTGAAATTAAAATAAAAGAGACTAATTTAAAATTATATGTACTGTAAGTGAATTGATAGCTTGTTTTACCCGTGGCTATCTTTATCACAAAAAGTGCCTCGAAGGATATTTACTTACTACAAACACAATTATTATATAATGGTTTTTTCTTCCCTCCTTACTATCATTCGACTTAATTTTCAAATTAGATCATTTATAAAAAGTATTGTCCAACACCAGCTCTAGCAGGAATAGATCTTTCTTGATCAGGTACGGCATTTAAAAATTTTAAAACTACTTTCATCAATTTGTAAATTTTCATTAATTTGCATAATTGATGCCACATTGCCACATCTATAACAATAATTTGGTGCAGACCATACTGTGACTAAATTATCATCAGGAAACATATATTTATATCCTTCTTGCACTAATTGATGTGCTCTAGCTATTAAACTTAAAGCATTGACATGATTAAACTAATCGTTTTTTTTTTTTGGAAAGAATATATTATTAATAAGTTTGAAGAATATAATTTCGAAATAATAATATATACGCGTTAATATCTCTACCTCATTCGTTACTTTAGCCCCAAATAACCAACCAGCACCTCGAGGACTTACAGCCCATGTTTCAATATCTTCAGGATCAGACCACATCAAATCTAGGATAAAAATTTTGTTAAAAAAAAAAATTTCTTAATTCTTATTATGTATCATTACCATATCTATACTCATACCACAAAAAGCACCCTCATGAGGAATTTCTTGAGCTCTAGGTATCGTTCTTATTTGGTCCAATGTCCTAACTTCAGGTGACAATCCACCATGAACACATAAAACACGACCATCTACGATCTTAAATTATTATCATAATTAAAGAGAGACTATTTAATTGAACAATAAAAATAAAAGAGTAAATGTTAATAACATAATTTTTAGACTAAACTTACAGCTGCTAATGTTAAGTAATCAAACACTTGACAACAATATTCCAAACGTTTGGATTTCCATATTTTGATTGACATTCATCTTTTTTTTTTTTTTTTTTTTTTTTTGAAGAAAGAGTTATTTTGATATAAATTCAAATTCTTAAAAATTATTATGTATCATTCTTTGTAGACAACTTACCATAAAATCCATATACTTGTGTGATTTGTCTACTTTCATGATTACCTCTCAAAAGTGTAATTTTGTCTGGATATCTATAAATATATAAAAAAAAAATCATTTATGGATCTAACAACTAATCAATAAATTATTCGATTAAATATTATTATACAAAACCTTGCTTTCAATACCATCAATAAAGTAAATGTTTCTAAACTATAATAACCTCTATCTACAAAGTCACCCTATAAATTTTATAAAAAAAAAATATATATATATATATATCCAAAATTCAATTGAAAATTTATATCAAGAGAATTCAATTACAATATCTTGGTAATTACTCACCATAAATATATAATGGGTATCAGGAATTTCTCCTCCAACGTGAAACAATTCTAGTAAATCGTAAAACTGTCCATGAATATCTCCGCATACCGTTACAGGTGTATGTACGGGTTGTATATTTGATTCCTCCATTAATAACTCTTTAACCTATTAATAATAGAGTTGTCGAGTGTTAGGAAAAGAGAGTAGAAAGTAGAAAATTACTAAACTTACCATTTCACATAGTTTTTTCATATCGGGTTCAGGCAAATACTGACATTTTCGTATAGTAGCTAACCATTCATCTGGCCCAGTCATTTTTATTGCGATAGTACAAGATAAAATTAATTTTGATAAAAAATAATTTTTTTTTTTTTTTTTTTTTTTTTTTTAAAATGGAAAGAAAATCGAATATGATCAAACCAAATATAATACGTTTTGTTTACTTTTTTTTAAATTAATATTTAGGAGTGATGTTTAAATCACGATTGGATAATTATGATGATGACAAAATGGCAAGATCTACATCGACAGTTTTAGCACGTTATGCTTTGTAAGAATTGTAACACAAGATCAAGGTTTCACTATCATAATATAACATACGTAATCAATTAAACAATTCAGAATTCGAAATTATCCAATTATCCATTATTCAAAATTTCTTCTCATAAATTCCGAATTCTGAATTGTTTAATTGATTACGTATGTTATATTTATGATAGTGAAACCTTAGATCTTGTGTTACAATTCTTACAAAGCATAACGTGCTAAAACTGTCGATGTAGATCTTGCCATTTTGTCATCATCATAATTATCCAATCGTGATTTAAACATCACTCCTAAATATTAATTTAAAAAAAAGTAAACAAAACGTATTATATTTTGGTTTGATCATATTCGATTTTCTTTCCATTTTAAAAAAAAAAAAAAAAAAAAAAAAAAAAAATTATTTTTTATCAAAATTAATTTTATCTTGTACTATCGCAATAAAATGACTGGGCCAGATGAATGGTTAGCTACTATACGAAAATGTCAGTATTTGCCTGAACCCGATATGAAAAAAACTATGTGAAATGGTAAGTTTAGTAATTTTCTACTTTCTACTCTCTTTTCCTAACACTCGACAACTCTATTATTAATAGGTTAAAGAGTTATTAATGGAGGAATCAAATATACAACCCGTACATACACCTGTAACGGTATGCGGAGATATTCATGGACAGTTTTACGATTTACTAGAATTGTTTCACGTTGGAGGGAGAAATTCCTGATACCCATTATATATTTATGGTGAGTAATTACCAAGATATTGTAATTGAATTCTCTTGATATAAATTTTCAATTGAATTTTGGATATATATATATATATATTTTTTTTTATAAAATTTATAGGGTGACTTTGTAGATAGAGGTTATTATAGTTTAGAAACATTTACTTTATTGATGGTATTGAAAGCAAGGTTTTGTATAATAATATTTAATCGAATAATTTATTGATTAGTTGTTAGATCCATAAATGATTTTTTT
>BLAL01000163.1:0-37116 GCA_015698045.1 Rhizophagus clarus
AAATTTATACAGTTTTGTGACATATTAATAAAACATTACACATTACCATATATAATATATTTCTTCTTCTACAAGACTACAAGTCTTCAAAAATGATCACAAAGAATTAATATATTATTACTTTAATTAGATATAAATCAATAAATTTTTACGGTTTCCATCAGAGTTCTCAAAGAAATTTATTAGATATCTATCTATCCGGAATTCATCGGAAAAAAAGAATTACATTGTTACAATTCCTTTTTTGAATTCTGATAATTAAGTAGGATTCTGGTCTGTTATAAAATTCATGTGCACAATGTGCACGTGTACACATTACTAGTTTACACTAGTTACAATGCCATATGTTTGGAGAAGGACCTGACTTAATTTCGGCTGTTATTCAGCTGGATAATTTCTAAAATTGTTTTCTGACCACACACTACCACGACTAATAAATTTCCATTATATTTTTTTTAAAAAAAAAAAACTTTTAAATTTTTGATTTTTTAAAAAAATGGGCAAACCATCCTTGTTTTCCAGAAAAAACATCTCGTAAACGGCAGCTTAAAAGAAGACAACGTTCATAAATTACAGGAAAGAAATTGAAATCGGGTGATGTTCAAATACAATCTTATCGATTTATAGAAAATGTTGAAGCATCAAAAGAGAAAGCAATTGATACGAATGAATCAATTGTGTCGGGAAAATGAAAACTTATTAAAATGGATTAGACGTGTACGCAAAACAAATCGAAATTCAAAAGAAAGAAATTATGATCTTGAACTGAAACTTTACGCACAGCACGCACAGCAATATCATCGTCGTCGTCATCATCATCACAGTCTCAATCTCGTCACAACCTTCATTCCAAAAGTTTGGATGAATACTTTAAATGGGAAAATAATCAAAAATAATCAATAATGTTTTTGATTTTTATTTTCTTTGTATTCTTTCTTTGTATTCTTTCAATAAATATTATAAAAAACCCTAGGTCTAGATTATATAATGATACTACTACCAATGTTAATTTTTTTTTTTTGAAATAAAAATATTTGGAAGGTATTTTCGTGATGAGAATTTAGCTCTATCGTGGGAAATATCAGCCCTGATAGAATATCATCGCAATCGTCATGCAGTTTAATGAGCTAAACGGAACATACATTAATTAAAGAATTAATGACTGAACAATAATTATATCATTGGCCGCGCCCGTGTAATTTTATTAAACTTTACGCTGATTCCGGACCGGGAACCAAAGGCTAAATTGCAGTGTATTAATTCAATGTAAAGTTTCTTTTATCATAAAAAGAATTTATTATATAAAAATACTAGAAAAACATAATAATGTAAAAATAAAACTAATCTCCAGTAGACCCAACCCAAATTTAAATCTAATATTTTAAATTATCATAATTCCTTTCAAGAGCTTGAAAGTCCTTCCATAATTTTTCATACCATTCTCTTCGGTATGAAATTTATCCCTGATTTACTAATATACACGTTATTAATTAAGTTAGCAAAGGGCTTCGTCCAAATTCTGATTTTGTTTCTAATGAAATTAATTTAAGTTAATTTAACAATAATTATATTATATTTTATTATGTCATTGATAATTACCGATTGTTGTCCTTGCTGTTGGCGATGCACTTTGCGACTAAAATATATTGTACGATTTTTTTTTCTCGAGGGAGAGGTCATTATTAAAAATTTCATTAGTTGTAGCCGGATGCAGGGGCGGTTATTTATACGGCTATAATATGTGTAAGTTGATTGATAATCTTGAAATTGGGTCAATTTCTAAATTTGTTAATAAATCACGAATTTTTAATGCTAGAATTCACATCATTGTAAAAAAATAATTTATATAAATATATCAAAAAATTATTCTTTTCTCGATTAATTATGAATAATGGTCATCCTAACGGCGTTATACAACTGGTAGAATAGAGAACTGGAAGCACTCGTGGCCACAGTTTGCGAAAGTTTTCAGTCAGGTACCCAGACCTGATATACGAAGGACGGCCTACTGTGAACGTCCTTCTCTATTCGGCCCTCCTGGATAAGGCGTTGTATAACTGATAGTTATTTGTAATTATTTTTTGGGTTGCGTTGGTACTGACGTCCTCGTCGTGCAACTTGGGTATCAATATAATTATTGATAGCGAACAAGTACCAGTTAATTATAATATGTTTTAAATTTTAATTATTTCTTGCATATAGAGTTAAAAAATTTTTTTACATACATTTATATGATAACATAATAAATAAATAAATAAATCTCTTTTTATAAATCACTTATTAAATATATATTATTTTATAATAATGGAGTTGTTACTATTTGCTTATGAAAAAAATAATTATTATATTATTGAAAAGGGTTCTCTAATATATTATTCAATTATTATTATTATTTTTTTTCTTCTTTACCATGACCACCATTATGACGGCTAAAAATTTATTTCAATATTTATTTGTCGTTATAACTAAATTTAAAATATATATTTGTTTACAAAATATTCATTTGACTTATCAAACCGGGGTACTATATGTACAATATTTTGTATAGCCTCAATATCGATAAAATTATAGATTTCTGTAAGTTCTAGTAAAGGGCATCCATAAAGATATGGATGACTTTCAGATTTGAAGTCATACCATTGAATTAATGCGAGATTTAACGGATCTTCAAAATCTATCCTTGCTATTAACAAAATCTTCAAAAATATTTTAATATAGTAACGTCATTTAAATAATTTGTACCAATAAATTAAATAATTACCTGCCCATAACAAATGCCTTGATCAGAAGCATAATCAAATAATTCATCAGAGTCCATGCGAATCGACACATTACTAAACCAAGGTTTGCCGTAATAACTATTAGTTGCACGTATTATTGCACCATTTTCTATTATAACTGATCCGTATATAGTCACTTTGCCTTTATCTGCAATATTTTCGTGATCTATATACAGATTTAAACATTCAGAAAAATTTTCAAACCCAGATTTCATTCTGTTATCTATATTAGAATTTTCCGCCTGTTCTACAAAGAAATCGTGCGCATCTTTTAGCAAAAATTCAAAATGTTTAGCCGCGAATTTAAATGTACGGGGGGTGATTGCTAAATTTGGTGTTCGATGGGTTATATTTATTATTGATCGCCGTCGAATCTATAAAAAAATTTAATCAATTAAAAATCTTCATTGTATAAGTACGTAATTTTATAATACTTACTATTTGCATTAATTGTATCTCTATATTTTTTTATTACTTAATCGGTATGGATTTTTGACATATTCTTTGTGAAGACTTTCGTAAGTCTCCGTAGTGTATCCATTAACTGCACCAAAAGATCGAATCGAATCAACTATATGGTATACCCACGAATGCAGTTTTGGTAATTTCAGTCCCGAGGGGGACATATGTTGAAGAGTTTTGACGAACATTTGAGACCATTCATTTATCGATTCCTGAAATTTGATCAAATCACTTTCTTTAAAATTTTCATATCGACTAATTGCATACATTTCATTCCAAGCTTCGTAAAGTTTTGTCAGATCTTCATTCTTTACAAAATTTTCAATATTCTCATTATTTTCATATAAATTATCCACCACAAAAATCATTATTTTCATCAGATTGCGATATTCATCGGCTGTTAGTCTGGCTAATGTTTGTATTCCATTTGTAAAGATCTTCAACCCGGGAAATCTTGGTATTTTGGCTAATCGATGATCTATTTCATCTACTAAAGATTTTCCGCATTGTTCCTCTAAAAGTTTCTTCGTATAATCGATTTGATAATGGAAAAGACCTAAATCGAGATGATGTAATCTATCGGGCACTGTGGCTTGATAGATATTTACATTACTTAAAATAAATTAATAAGTAATATATTAATAAGATAAATAAATACCGGTATAACAAATATTGCGTAAACTTACGGTAATTTCCAAAAAAAATTATATATATTTTCAATGCTAACGGAATTTACTGTGCCTTGATTAAAATGTTCCTGCATATTAAGGTGAGTTCGCGTTGTTATATCATCAAATTGTAAATTAAGATCAGCAAGATTGTCTCTTGCGACCAGACAAAAATGACAAGGATGGTTTGACATTGATGATTTATACGTAAGACAATACGTTGCAGCTTCCGGCCAGTCAGAAATTATAATTGAAATCTGAGGATGGAACCAAATAGTTTCGTTATTCAAAGTTAGATCAATACCCTTTTTATTTAATTTTAATAGAGGATCTAGTAACTTTTCTAAGGATCTATGAAAGCACTCTCGGACAGCTTTCTTAAATGTTTCAGACTTTCTCTCAGTATTATCTTTAGATTTTAGGATTGGCAAGTATCCTAATAATTGTTTTGCATCTTGTTTGTTGCGCCTCCAATTTTTAATATTACCAATTGACAAGTAAATTGGATGAAGTTGACTTTTCCCCAGTGTGTCAACATTTGTAGCGTCTGAATACAATATTAAAGATAAAAGCTTGGCACCAATTGGCAAGAGTGCTTCTGTATTTTCCCACCATGTTCCAGTATTCTGCTCACCATACACTCTTTCTTCATTATGCTTTAAGTTAATAATGATTAGTATATATTCTACATTTTTAAGTTATATGAAAGTACTAGTATATAAATAATTACCTTAACTTTTTCAAAAGTTAGCGCAAAATTTTGTGATATGTCAGGAATTGACAATATGTTTTTTATACAATTTATTATAGATCGATGATAAAGAAAATACTCATTATTTTTATAATTTATTACACAAGTTTTAGTATACTTTAAACTTGGTAGATTCATATTATTCATAAATTTATGACCTTGTTCGATAGATTTTGGAAGAGGGGATTTATTTAAATTTGCATGTTTGTTAAAAAATTTAATTATAGCATTGCCTGTCACATTGCTAAGTTTATGTTTTGTAACCAATGACATTAAATCACCATATGCTTCATTTGGATACGTTGCATTAATTTCTGGTTCGAATTCTTCCTCATTTAATTCTGAGTCAGAATCTTCGGGTTCTTCACTTGGTTCTGAATCAAAATCTCCCAAGATATTTTCATCGACATTTTCATTTTGATCAATTTCATTGGTCTCCGAAATTGACATCTTACTTTGAAAACTCTGATCATTTATTTCTGAGTCAATACTTTCATTATCAGAAAAGTCTTCATTTAAATTTTCATGGACCATCTAAATTTAGTATAAAATTAGGAATTATGTTTAAAGAAAAATTTAAATAATTTCTGTTTCTTACCTCAATATCATTATCATTACTTTCACTATCGCTATTATTATTAGTAGATGGTATACAATGATTTTTATGTTGAGTATATGCAGACCTTGTGCTAAAATATCTTGGACAAAATGGGCATTTGAAAGACATTTTGAGAGTATTTTGTTTACTTGAATTTAAACTTTATCGCTTTTTTATGTCGAATTTAAACTTTACAATAAAAATTTCTCTCGCTTTCGTCAATTTATAAAAATTTACCTCTTGTGACGTATTTCAAATGAATCAAAAAATTGCGCCAATTCACGATAATCAATGTTTCGAAACTATTTTCAAAATTCGAAACGTTTCACTCATGTTTCGTTCAATATAAGCCGAAACTATCTTTGAAACTTCTGAATCTAATATTTGTAAATCATTTTAGACGCGGTGTTTCCGCCCAAAACACACCTACGGTTTGTCATTTACGGAACATTACAGGTTTTGAGGAATAATGTTTACAGTGCTGCAACTAAAAAAAAGCAATAAAACTCGATTGTCCCCTCGATATAATACAACAAGTGTCATTTTTTTACTACCAAATGCAAATAATACATAAAATTTCCTTATTAAAAAATTTTATCCGTCTCTTTACCATTGTATGTGGATGATATTTATAATTACACTATAAATAAAGCTGATAATATTAAAAAATCTTTATTTATTATGACATTTCGTGGCATTTTATCACCTTCAATGCGAAAAAATTTTTATTTTATTTACATCTGCCCATCCTTTGGTTCCGGTCCGGAATCAGCGTAAAATTTAATAAAATTACACGGGCGCGACAACAACGACACATAATGACATGCAATTAATTCCTGTGATATCTAATTAATTAATGTAAGCCTTTGGTTCCGGTCCGGAATCAGCGTAAAATTTAATAAAATTACACGGGCGCGACAACAATGACAAATTGTTCAGCAATTAATTCCTGTAATATCTTCTTTTAAAGTGATTAACAATATTTAATTTTCGAATGGTTACTTTATCAACATAAAGAAAAGGAAGACACAAATTTTCTTTCGTCATAGGAAATGAAAAAAAATACTAAATTGGAGTGTTAGAGTAGTAGTCCGTGACCCGTTATTACCCGGGTTTGTAATTGACTATCGGAACGGGTTTCGTAACGTTATTGTATTCATTGGATGGTTTGACTTTAATAAAAATAGTAATCAAAATAATAAATGACTTATAGAATTCAACTATGCACCACTGCGTAATCTAATTCAAATTTAGTAATTATCATATTACTAATGGATATACAACGGATATAATAAGTTAACGTAACTAATGTCTGATTTTTTTGCGCAAAACCTTACGAGATCAGTTTCATGAAAATATTCGGATCTAGTGGGCTTAGACATCAAAATTAAATCAATGAAAAAATATAAGTTTCAGGTCTTCTTTCTTTATTCTATGTTTCACTTCATGGTTTTTTTTTTTCTTTTATTTTTTTCAAAATTATTATTTTAGCTTTTTGTATGAAAATATGCAAGACATTTCGCACTCCTTTACGTTTTTTGCAAAAAAAATATGCTAAATTTCCTTTTTTTACACGAAAAAAAAAAAAGAATCACGGTTTTTTTAACACTCTCTTTATTAATATTGTAGGTACATCAGCCTTCGTACAACGATCCGCACACATACTAACAGTAACTTCTATCTATTAGACTTCATCCTTTCGAAAATTTTTGGAATCCCGGAGGCTACAAGGATAATGTGAATTGACTTGGATTTTTTACTTCTTTTATCAAATGATCTCTTTTCTTTCCTGAATTTTTGTGTAAAATTATGTAAGTCAATATCTTCTAGTGACATTTCACACCTCTTTGCATTCTTTACAAAATGAATATGATGCTAAATTTCCTTTTTTTTTACAAAAAAAAAGAATTGCCCCATCTAGTATATTGTTCGCTTATATCAACCCTTTGCATTTTTCGCACGATTTGTCGCAAAAAAAGAATACCCACCCCTTTGCATTTTTCAATAAGCGATGCACGATTTACCCCTTTGCATTTTTCAATAATCGATGCGCGATTTGCCGCAAAAAAAAGAAAGAATACCCACCCCTTTCGTATTTTTCAAAAAGTGATGCCGGTTTGCCATAAAAAAAAAAAAAATAAACTTTTGCGAATGCGGCAAGTATTAAATCTAAGCTTATAAAAATATTTATAAATACTTTGTTGTTCTCTTCTTCAACCGGTAATTCTAACTCAGTTCGTTAAACTTGGTTTTAATTAAGTTCTTCCCACTATCCTCAAATTATCTATTTACAATGAATAAAGCTAATTATATCGAATCTAGCAGTTCGAAAAAAACCAAGCGTCCGGTTGATGTTAACAAACGAAAAAGAATCGATGAAGGCGAAGCTTCTGATGGTATGATTCGAATATATATTATTTGTTATATGTAAAGAAAAATAATGGTTAATTATATATTCTACTGCTATATAGAATCCAGCTCAAAATCAAAAAAAAACAAGTGTCCTGAAGTTCCTGAAGCCAGCTCAAAATCAAAAAAAAAAAAGTGTCCTGAAGTTCCTGATGGTATGTATTCGAATATGTATATGTAAAGAAAAATAATGATTAATTATATATTCTGCTGTTATATAGAAACGACTTTGGAGAAGATCTTGCGTCAAAATAATAAGATCATTTCGAAACTCGAAACTATTATTTCAAATCAAAAGTCTTTAGAAGCAAGAGTAACAAAGATAGAGGAAGCATGTAATAACGGCGTAAATAACGACACGGAATTTATAAAAGTAAGACTCGATATAAAAATTTGACCTAAAAATCAGTGAATTAAACAATCACTTTATATGTACATCATTTTACAGAATGTAATCAAAGACATTGCTCCTAAATTGCTCGAAACTTCAATATATCCGAATTCGGATGATTTTCGAGAAGCCACTAGGACATTTATAAATGAAAACCATAAAGAATTTATGAACAAATTCAAAAGACCCGATAATTGGGTGATTTATTACGAAAATAATATATCATCCCACGTAAGTATCGCGCAATTTTACGATTTTATATTAACACATTGAAAATTAATTAATTTTTTCTTATAGCTTTTGGAAAAACATCGAAGTGTCCGAGGTGTTTTAACTGGTAATATAAAGAACGCGATGTCCGTCACTTTTCGAGAACTCCAACTCCCTCCCATTCCTACAACTAGCAGAGAAACCATCATCAAAGAATGGAAGAATGAACCGGCCGTTAAATTATGTTACGATAAATTATTTAAAAAAATAAATAGTTCGGGCGAGACATATATATCAACAATAATAAGAAAGTTGGGTAAAGGAAAAAAATCAGTATCACAGACGCAAATTGCTTTCGCAATTAGCACATGTGAACTAATTTTAAACCCAGAAAATTCGGATATTCACGTTAATGAAACAGTAATCAAGCCGTTTCTTATAAAAAATTTGGTAAGTATTTGAAATCTGCATAAATAGTATAAATAGTATATAATATTAAAATTTTTTTTTTTTTAATAGAAAAAATTAGAGAAAATGAAGATTTTTATCTTTATGAAGAAAGTGACGAGAGAGATGAAGAGAATGAAAAAGAAAGAGATGAGAGAGATGAAGAAGAAAAAGAAAGAGACGAGAGAGAGGAAGAAGAAGAAAAAGAAAGAGACGAGAGAGAGGAAGAGAAAGAAGAGGGAAATGTAGGAGAAGAAGAGGAGGATTATGAAGGGACATTTAGCTATCAAAGTAGCTCGGATGAACAATCGAAGGAAAGTATGAGAAAATTAAGAAAAGTATACGGCAAAAAAAATAAAATATAAATAAAACTTTTTTACAGTATTATTAAACCGATATCAATTAATGTCAATTCCAAACAAATATGGTCCATCTTCTCTCCAAAATAATGTCTGCTATTGATAAATATAGTGATAAATACAGTCCACTCGCTTTTGTAGGGTTTGGCATCGTTATAAGAAAATTCGCTAACATGATATAAAAAATTGGTATAACATGGAAAAATTTGGTATATTACGGCAAGTTTACGTCACACAAATATCTCGTAAATTTATGTCATAGTGCAAAAATGGTCACGATTTGATCATCAATTTTAGTCTGATTGGTCAGATCTCTGCTTATAACAATATTACTTTTTTTCCGTTTTGCCCTACTCGCAAATTTTTTTTTTTGCCATTTTACGATTGCGTTACCTATTTTTTGTCTATTTTTACTTATTATATCACCGTTTACTGTTGGATAGAACCACCCATAACAAAACTACTAATGCCCTTGCGCTCGTATGGTGTCTGGAACTAGTGGTTAGTGTGATATAATTCCTTCAATAGTTAACATACCGATATGTAAGTTACTTGTACGAGTTATGACTTTAATTATTTTAATTATTTTCGTAGCAAACTTCTTCTAACTTTTACTCTCACATTCAACAATCGGAAACGAGAATATTCCGATTTTGTTCTGGAGACAGTTACAGAATCCGTTATTTACTACTAACCTTTCACTATTGATTTTCGTAAAACCTCTACTACTATCTCTATCGCTACGTTACGTTATGATACTTTAGTACTTTGACGCGAAAAATTCACACGGCTTTAAAGTATAGCTTATGCTTACGCTATGCTACGTTACATTACGCTACCTTACGTTACATATATATATATGTGTATATGTATATTTCAAATATCCTCCTATCTCATCATTAATGCTAAGCCTTCCCTTCATATCTTCTGGACTATCGAAGGGACGTTCTCTACGTTTAGGACGTATGTTATTTTGATGATTTTAATGCTTCTTTTGCTCCTTACATTTGATCGAGGTGGTATTTTTATATTTATATTTTCTTTCAAGTGGCATTCGAATATTTGTAACGATTTTTTCATTTTACTGTGTGACTTTAAAAATTACATTTGCGTTTGCTAGCTATTGGATACAAGAAAAGGTAAATTTCATCAAAATGATAAGCGAATATTTGTAATTTGTACTGATCTTTCACGCTTTTCTGGTTCTTTGTTTTCCCATTTGGCGGAGAAATATTTGTCTCCGGTGTCACACTCGTCCACTTTTCCAAGTAGTGAAAACTTGTCACATATATAGTTTCTTTATGTCATAATACTGGCCAAAACTGCTGTCCCCATTTTCCGGTAAAATACTATTTGTCACTAATTACATGTCACTTCTAACAACATAACACTATTTCGTTTTTAGCAATTAGAAACGAATATTTATATTTATATACCGATTTTGATGAACTTCATTAGAGGAAAGTAAAATTTCAGCCCGATCTTCATTCCTAGCAAAATTCGTCTAAGAAAAATTAACATGATGGTATCTTTAAATTACTCCCACTTTCAGTAATCGGAAAACTCGATTTCTGACGAAAGTTAATCAAAGTGATATCAGTATTTTTATAGTGGGGCTAATGGTATTATGTATGGCAAGTAATAGTAGGTATGTATTTTTCTGATGAGAGTTGAACTGAAGGGTGAAATATCATAATCATGCATATAGTTTTTTTATTTTTTTCATGTAGTACGCTGTGGTCTGGAACCGCCCGAGATTTTTGACTACCTAGGGATGAAGTTGTAGGGTACTTGTATCCGATAGGCCAGCCTCCTCTGACTTAGGGTCTCATTAATCGGGAGAAAAGGTGGTTTCTAAGTACCTTCCACATCAAGGGCGGACTTTTTTTTGTTAAACCATACGTCGAATTATATACTATCTAGTAACGGATACTTCAAAGACAAAAGAAGTGAGAACTAATTACCGCCATTGTTAGCGGTGAAATGTAGTGGTCATGCCATCTTATGGTTGCGTTGATTGATTGATCGATTGATCAACGTACATATTTTGTAGAATTAGCTAATTCGCAACGTGATAAATAAGACTTCTCAACGAACACAGCCGTATTTTAATTTCCTGCGATCAGAAACGAATTGTGTACCATATCGATTTTGACGAACTTCTTTAAAGATGAGTGAATACTAACTATTGTTTATTTTACCTCTTTTTTATTTATATCTTAACATCAACTATGTTGCTCTTACTTCCCTTCTCACATTCATTATTTATTCTATGTATACTAACAAATGTTATTTAAATGCGCGTGTTAACTAATTTTTCATTTTAAATATTTTCTTATAATATATAGGGAGGGCAAAAGAAGCCAGAGAGGATAAAAAGATGAAAAGACAACAACTTACAACTTAACGTCCAGAATTCATGAAAAATCTAAAGCTTTACAATAAGTATAGTGAAAAATGGTGGAAGATTGGAAAATTGAAATTTTATTATAATTTTAGATTTAAACTTATTAAAATAAAATTACATATATTACATTTACATAAATTTATAAAATATCTAATGAATAAATATTGTTCTGTACATGTTCAGTTGTGTGTATATATTTCACTAATAAACGAAATTCTACGGCGTAATATTACATTCGGAAATGTTTCGAAATACTACATCGTAAACATGCGAAATTTAACGACGTAATATTACGGAGTATTATACATTCGGAAAAGTTTCGAAATATTACATCGTAAACATGCGAATTTTAACGACGTAATATTACGAAGTATTACACGTTCGGAAAAGTTTCGAAATATTACATCGTAAACATGCGAAATTTAACGACGTAATATTACGGAGTATTATACAGTCGGAAATTTAGTACGCGTAAACTTACGGTATTATTACGTGTAAAACTACGGAATATTACGCTACGTAATATTCCGAAGGTCCTGTAAACTTACGGAGTATTTCGCAGGCGTAAAGTTTCGTAATATTACGCCTTATTAAATTTGCTGATGTATCTGACTTAAATAAGAGATGTTCAGGTTCCTGTATAGCGTTAATGAATTTTTTATAAATTTTACAATTTTTTTAACTAAAATATAAGTTTGCATAATGTTACTATGAAAAAAGTTACGTAAAATTAATAGTAAACACATACTAATTATTTATGAGTTATATTAGTATTATTTGAGATTCTATGTCACATGCAAATCATTTTCATATTAAAATTATCTTGTGTAATATCAATCGCATTACTTCATTTAGTAGTTAACATTAAATTTTTTAATGTACTACACTTATACAAATTAAGAAATTGATAGATTATCATGTGTTCTATCAATTTCTATTCTTACTTTCTGATCTTGAATAATAAAATTTTTTTATAATGTACGAAAAACTCTTCTTAAAAACACACTTTTTTCAAGATTAAAGTTAAGAAATAAAAAATATGCAGTTTTAAAAGTAAAAATATATGTAATTTTATGAGTAGAAAAAGTTTTTCTAAGCTCGTAATAGCGGTTATTCAGGTAGTTTTTGTATAAAACATGAAAAACTAAAAAAAACACATTATTTTTAAATATACATAAATTTTTAGAATGAAATTTCATTATCTTGATCAAAGTAAAGTACCTTTTATTGCTTAAGCAAAGTTGTTTAGCAAAATCCAAAATACTTGGATCTTAAATTTTATAAATATAGGTATAATATTTGAAAAAAAACTCGCATTTTTATAATGGAACTGACAACTAAATCTATTTTACATATTTAGAGCGTAATTTTGATACATTGACAAATTGAAATTGCTTACTGCGGCTTAAGTTATGTTGTTCAGAAGTGTCAAATATATTTATATTATAAATTTTTTAAGTATATAATAAACATTCATAGAGTAATATATATTTTACAAAACTGCACTAATTTTCAATTTCTAAATTTTTTTACATCTGTTTAGTGACTTCAAAGCGTAATTTCAATATTTTGATCAAAGTAAACTACATTTGTTGCTTAAGTAGAGTTGTTTAGGCAGGTTAGATCTATTCGTATCTTAAATTTTATAATACTATGATTAATATATATGGATAAATTAACGTTTATATTTTCTTACTCATTTAGAAATTTTAGAGCATAATTTCAACACTTTGGTCAAAGTAAATTGCTTTTTATTGCTTAAGTAATATTGGGTGTCTTCACAAAATGCGTGATTAGGATAAGATTAGGATTGAGATTAAGATCAGCTTGAGATTAAGATTAACACTTAAATCTTGATTCACAAAATATACTACTATAATTATGATTAACTTATTACGTGTTTTCATTAAATTTTTTTAACTAACGTTAACCGTTAAAAATTTTAATATAAATTTTATATCTTTCTCTGTCGTAATATTTTTTAGTAATGAACGATATTAATGAAATTCAAACTATAATTATTTTAATAATAATTATTATACTTATTAAACATATTGAACTTGAAGAACTTTTAATTGCTTCTTATTCAATTGAGTAAGAAGAAGAAGATTTTAACATTTTGCCTTTAATTTTATTATACTCACAACATAACAAAGAAATTAATGAACTGAGAAAATTAAATAGATTAATATCTAACTATTGGTTTAATGAAGTATGTTTAAATATGCAAGATTTTGAATTTAAAAGACATTTTAGATTAACTAGGTCTACGTTTGAATGGTTGTGTTATAAAATAATACCACTTTTAAGAAGAAACAGTAATGAACCTGGTATAATTGGGCTTGCATGGGAACAAAAAATCGCAGCTTCATTATGGTTTCTTGCTACTGGAGAGTGTTTTAGATCTATAGGAGAAAAGTTTGGAATGGGGAAATCAACTATAAGTTACGCATTAAGACAATTTTTTGATCTAATAATTTCCAAATTTTTAAGTGAAAAAATTATTTTTCTAACTACAGAATTAGAGGTCAATAGAATTACAAATGGATTCAAAATAACCAGAAATTTTCCTAATGTAATTGGCGCTATTGATGGTAGTCACATACCAATTAAAGCACCTCACTTGTTTCCTGTTAACTATTTTAATAGAAAGGGATTTTATTCTATTGTTTTACAAGCAGTAGTTGATCATAAAAAAAAATTTTTAGATATATGTGTTGGCTGGCCAGGTTCTACGCACGATAGTAGGATTTTAATAAATTCAAATCTTTACAATAAATTTAATAATCAAGTTACAACACATCTTAATAATAAATATATTTTAGGTGATGAGGGATATCCGAATCTTAGCTGGCTGATAGTACCATATAAAGATATTGGTAGAGGATTAACTTAAGAGCAAACATATTTTAATCGCAAACATTCACAAACAAGAATTAAAGTAGAACAGGCTTTTGGTTTATTGAAGGGTAGATGGCGATGTCTTCTTAACAAATTAGAAGTTTCATTTGAAATAGTATCACACATTATAACTACTTGTTATATATTGCATAATATTTGTGAAGAAAGATGTGACTTTTTATCACCAGATGAGCAATACCATGAAGTAGAAACTGAAACTAATGTAAATAGGAAATTAAATACCACTGAAACACCTGAAGGAAATGTAATTAGAAATTCAATATGTAATTTTTTATGGAATCAAAGAAATATGAGAAAGCGTTAATAATAAATTTTGCTAAAGATTCCTAATTTTTTTATTATAATTACAAAAAAAAATTACAATACCAATTGTTTATTTGTATTCAAATTGAGAAAATTCTAAGTTATCTGTAAATTAAAAATAAATTTAATGAGTTCGTATTATATTATGCATCAGGGTTTAGATATATGATATATATGCATGCGCATGCGCATGTGCATGAATATACACTACATGCACGACAAATTAAATACCTTGACTTGCTTTATCCACCTGGTTTAGTTGTTTTTGCTTCGTATGTAAAGAATTTAAACTGTTTGAAAGATTATTCAAAATATTAAATAGCATCATATCAGATTGCTGCTTCATATGAAGTAATTCTAATCTTTGTTCTTGTTCTTTTTTTTCCTTTTCTTCACTTTTTTTATCAAGTTCTATTTGTCTAACTTCTTGCTGTTCAATCCAATTTTGAAAAATATCTCCTAAGTTATTTCCACACTTTTTGGATTTTTTTCTATTTTGATCTTCTAAATTAGCGTTAGCATCATCATTTTTACGCTTGTTTTTATGCTTTCTACCAATTTTAGGGATCACATATGGAGTTTCCATTTGCGGATTTTCTTGAATATTGAGATCATCATCTTTTCTTAACGAAAATTCACATGAGTCAATACAAGATTTTGGATTTAATATAGGCCTATTTTTATCCAAAATAGCTTCAATTTCTTTTTTATATTGAATGGTAATTGGAGGACCGCCACTCTTCTTTGATTCTGCAAGTTGTGTCTTTAAAAAAAAAATCAAAAATCAATAATTAATAAAATTTTAAAATATTTTTTTATTTAATTTAAAAAAAAACCTTATAGTTGTCCATGAGATTCTTCCACTTATTAGCAATTTGAACATTACTATAAGACTGTTCAAAGTTAAAAGTTAGGAGAAAAACTTCGGCATCTTTCCACAATTGAATATTTCCTGGATTAGAGATAGCTCCACATGTGTACTTTAACTCTTCAAGCTTGTCTTTATGTTCAAGAAGGAAAGATAATAGTGCTTTTATAGCACTTTCACTCCACTTTGTTCTTGAAGGTTTATCTTTTCTAATATTTTTATGAGTTTGTTCCATTTTTTTTTTACTAAGAAAAAAAACTTATTATTTTATGTTGAAAAATAATTTTTAAAAGTTTCGCGTTTCGCGTTTTACATTTGAAATAACCATAAAGAAATGCATTTAAATAAAATAAATGCATATTACAATTACGAAAAATATATGAAAAAAAGAGGAACTTGCGGGTAGTTAATTTTTTGTTCCTAATCTTACTTGATGAGTAAGATTAAAATTTCATATATAATTTCAATCACGATCAGCTTGAGATTAGTCTTAATCTTAATCACGTTTTTTGTGAAACCAGATTAACCCTTAATCTCAATCTTAATCTCAATCACGTATTTTGTGAAGACATCCATTATTCAGGAGGGTCTAAATTACTTGTATATTAAATTTTATAATGCGATGATTAATACTTATGGGGGAATTAGCATTTTTTGTAACGGTATTAATTTTCGATCTTTAATTTTTTTTTAATTATAAAATTGTAAAGGCACTTAATAAGTTTATATTTTTGCTTTTAAATTAAAGTACTATATTATATAAATGTAATGCTATATTTGATCTGTATTTTTTCAATTTTAACTTAATTTAGGCCGAAATTACGAGGTTGGCCAGAATTAGCAAAATTTTGGCCAGAATTATGAATTATTGATTAGCAAATTTAACCAGACTTAATTAATTTTGGCCAACTTTAATTATATACATGCGCTATACATTTAAAGAGGATACTGTGCCACAAATTTTTTTTTGCTAATCTTAATAAAAAAAATTTGCCTTCTTTTTTTGTGACATTTCCAGTAACTGATAAGATTTAATTAAAATACTAAATAAATTGATAGATAATGTTGTTTTTATTAAATCATTTATAAAATTTTATATTGCTAAAGTTTAATTCTTTTAAATTTATTATAGAAAAACATAGTATTCTAATTATAAAATTTTGATTTATTTAATATTAATAAGATATTTTAAGTATATTTGATAATATTTAAATGGGGTTTGTTTTTTTCTGCACCTGCGATACATCGCACCCTGAACACTCTGGGCAAAATTATGGTAATGCCGGGCAAAATTAAATATGTGACATTTAACTAGGGTGTGAAAAATAGATTTTTTATAACTGAAAAAATTCTAAGTTCCCAGAATATATATAAAAAAATGAAAAAAGAAGGGGTGTGACATAGGTGACAAAAAAGGGTGCGATGCATCGCAAATGTGAAAAATTATTAAATCCTATTTAAATATATTATTTTTTTTTTGTTTTTATATTTATATTTTTGTAAGAGGAGTTATATATATTATATAATTATCAGATAGGAAAGAAAGTTTTCAAATATTTAACCTTTTATGTAATATTTTATTAATAACTAATAAAAAAAAAGTTAAAAATACAATATAATTGATTTTAATCTAAATTAAATTTAATATGTAAAATTATAGCTGAAATTAACTTTATATTATGCAATATGTTCATTTTTTGTTTTATTGCAACTAGTATAACATATGAGAATCTGCATAGCAAAACAAGAGGTTAAACTTCAAAAAAAAAAAAAAAAAAAAATTTTATAATAATTATATACCAATTTTACTAAAAATTACAGATATAATAAAATTTTTTAAAAAAAATTTTGGATCCTAATCCCTTATTTTGCTATGCAGATTTCTATATAATTATCATATCATACCAAAATTTAAAATCATTTCATATAATCTTTATTTTCTAAAAGCAAAATTACTTTATATATAAATTGTATTAAAATAATACTTTTATTTATCACTTTCTTTACTTCATATAAATATTATTATCTTACTTGCCTTCTAATTACACTTTTTGAAATTAATAATTAAAATTTATATGTCCTATACAGGTACCAAAAAATCATTAATAAAATTGATAACTGTCTTCTTATATTTACTTTACAGAAACCTTGAAAATATGAGCGATGTTGAATTGATACGGGTACGATATAAATTTCATGTCATAATGGTATCAATTTCTGTGATGATATTGTTATAATGTTGATTTGATATCGTTACTTCATCACCATAATTTATCGCGAAAATATCGTGACGATATCTATTCAAAAGAATATCAAATCGGCACAGCCTTGATATCATTACGATGTTGGTAATTTCAAAAAAAAAGGATGATATATTTGCGATATTGATTTGATATCGTCACTTCATCCCACAATTTATCGCCGAGATATCGTGACAACATTTATTTAAAAAAATATCTGATCGGTATAGTCTTGATATTGTTACGATATTGGTAATTTCAGGGATAAAAAAAGATGTATTTACGATATTGATTTGATATCGTCACTTCATTGCCGCAACTCATTTGTGGTATCGCAACTCATCTGCAATACCGCAAATATTAAACTTTTTTTTTTTTTTTACAACTTTTATATGTATAACGTGCTGCCATATTATTAAAATAAAATTCTGATATTTTTATACGATTAAGCAAGATTACATAAAAATATACTATGGACTTTGACTACTTCCGTATGTCGCCGCCACAGAGGTTGTTGAGATTGCGGTTGCAAAGGCTTCCAAATTTTAATAAGAGAATTCTTTTTACGAATTTCTTGTTCTTGTATAGGTTTATTACGATATTGAGAAGACATTTTTAAAACTTGTTTGATGATGATTCTACAGGTTAAAATGTGAGTCAAAAATTTTTTTTTCTTCTCATTTTTTTTATTATTATAAATCAATTCTTTCATTCCTTATTTTTGCATTGATCTTACCACATCATGATCGAGTATGATTAATATGGTGGTCAATTTCGAAAGAAAAAATATATTTTTTTTGATATACTTTGATGTATTTTCCATATGATTTTAGATATTGAGAATTTGGTAAGAGAAGAGTTTTTTTAATTACTACTTTAACGAAATGTACTAACACTTGTTCTTTTTTTTAGACAGGTTCAAAGCATGGGATTTCAACTGGAGCTCAGGGGTGTAGATTTCGGTGGGTATTTTATAACATTTTTTTTTTTAAATCTTTTTTTTTTTAATGTACTATTACTAACAGTTCGTTTCTTTGGAATTTTTCTATTTTGTAAATTATACTAGTAGTTTATGTATTATTATTTAGCCGTATAATAAAATAATTTATTGGCATTTTAAAATATATTAATCATGTTCTGTCAATCTTTACAAAATTGTGAAAATTATCATAAAATGGTTTTAAATACATTGTCAGGATGACATATTTTATGATGTTCTGGTAAGCATCGGAAATGGGTTCTAATGTGGTTTTCAAAATGATTTTTTATTATGTAAAATGTCTTTACAACCATATTAAAATTCGAATTTTAAGTACATTTATGATATCATAAAAGTATCATACGATATCTTGAAAAAATTGCCTTGTCCAGTAAAAGTAGTCTCATTTTATTTACGAATGTATATTTTAATATACAGTATTTGAAATGTATTAGAGACATTATTCTATTCAATACATTTACTAAATTTTATCGACATGGTTAATAAATTTTTAAAATCGGAACGACTTTAATAATAATTCGTGACGATTTATCGGTAAATTGATCCACGATCGGTAGACGATTATTTGCATGATATGTTTACTATTCGGACACAATTCAATACATTTCAGCAAAGAATAAATTATATATATATTAAGCAAAATTATTGATATGAACTTTATTTATGATTAAAAGTGTTAATAATAAAAGTATTAATAATGTAAATGTTAAGTATAATTACTAAATTATAGCTCTTCTATGCTAAATATTTACTATAAACTATTGATCGAATAAAAAAATCAAAGCGCTATAACATTATAAGACCATCAAGTTTCCACGAATATTTATTTTCTATCCCTTTTGTTCTTAGAGTATTAAAAATCTTCCAGAACCTTAAAGTATTATCGTCACCACCAGCTCCAGCTACAATGTCCTCTCCATTTGGAGAAATATAAAAATAAAGGACGTGATAAAAATGTAAAATGATACATAATAAAAATATATTATATAAAATTTATAATAACGCTTCTCACTAGCCTCCTTAATTTTCAATCTTCTTAGTTACTTTTTTTTATGCTTTCTTTGCTCTCTTTCATCATTATCATTCTTTTCGTCATCATCTTCGGGAAATGACCTTGCAGCACTTATGTAATAATGAGACAGCTCCATTGATCTTGTAACATCTATTTTATCAGTACAAGCAAAGTCCAAATTTATTGTGTATAAATCTGTATTTGCCATAAAAAAGTTGCGACGAGCTGTCTTGTCATCATCCACCTCCTCACTTAAACATCTAATCCCGTAAATAATAACATTTTAGAGCGCTCTTTCCATTTCTTCTGATAGTTCATTTGAAACACATGTCAACCACTGACGAAATATAGTTGAAACTGAAACTTTAGATTTTAACTGGGAAATATTATCGTTAGTGCAACTATTCTGATATGCGAAACCTATATTCGACCATAATTCGCTCCTCCATCCATCAAAAACTTTTCGAAAACGTTTGCTCATAAAACTAATTTTTTGTTTGTTTTCTTTCTTCTTAGAAAAATGCGGAAATAATTTACTAATTATATCTTCTATCATTGAATTTCTAGAAGAATGATCAAGGTGTCGAGTACGAAGGAATAGTGCTCTTAATTCAACGTAAATGATATCTAAGATCCATTTTGGGAGAGAACTATAATTATTTTCTAATATTTCACTCATCTGTTTTTGACTATATTCGCGACTGGTTTTAGGTTCCGTATATTTATCTGGAACATTCGCGTTGGGTCTTGGGGAAGGACTTCTGGGGTAGTGACGTTCTCTAGTAAAATATTGAGACGGCAACTCCAAATTGTTATTTATGAGTTGTCGTTCAAAATTATCCCTATAATAAAAATAAATGGGCTCAGAACATATGAATTATAAATATTACAGATTTACTATATATATTTACATTGGAGTGCGGCTCTTCAAAGGCGGAGAACGCAGCGGGGAATGTGGTGACGTCGCCGGAGAGGATTCCAGTGATGTTATTGTTGATATGGGACTTTGACTTTTCCTGTATTTCTCGGTCATAAAATTGATATAATCGGGTAAAATTAGGCCGAATTCATCCGCTATTTTCTTCTTAGTTTTATAGGGATCCGGAGATATATTTATTATTTCCTCAATTCTCAAGAACTCCTCTTTTAGCATTTTGTCTACAATTATTAAATATCAAGGTAAGTGAACTATTCATATCACAAAAAGAAAGAATAATGAATTTCAATTATAGGTCACCTATTTTTTCTTCATCATCAATTTGTTGAGGAGGTTGAGGTGGTAATTGAGGTAAGTATTGTTGAGGTTGTTGAGAAGGTGATTGCGACCATTGGTATTCATGATGTGGCCATTGACGTTGCTGATTTTGTTGAGGTTGTTGAGGTTGTTGAGGCCATTGAGGTAGAGGTGGTTGCGGCCATTGAGGTTGAGATTGTTGAGGTTGTTGAGGCCATTGAGATTGAGGTGGTTGCGGCCATTGAAATTGAGATTGTTGAGGTTGTTGAGGCCATTGAGATTGAGGTGGTTGCGACCATTGAAATTGATGAGGTTGAGATTGTTGAGGTTGTTGAGGCCATTGAGATTGAGGTGGTTGCGGCCATTGAAATTGAAATTGTTGAGGTTGTCGCGGCCACTGAAGTAGAGTTTGGGGTTGAGATTGTTGCGGTTGTTGAGATTGAGGTTGTTGCGGTTGATGAGATTGAGGTTGTTGCGGTTGTTGAGATTGGGGTTGTTGCAGCTGTTGAGGTTGTTGCGGCCATTGAGACTGAGGTTGTTGATATTGCGGTTGCGATGGCTGCCAATGTTTAATAAGAGAACCTTTTTTACGAATTCCTTGTTCTTTATCAAGATCTTGAGAAGACATTTTAATGATATCTCAATATAAAAAAAAAGAAATAATTGAATAAAAAAAAAAAAAAATTTTTTTTATCCCCTTTTTTTTTGCGTTGATCTTACCACATCATGATCGAAAAAAATTAATCTTTTTCTTGCATCGTAATTATATCTATGATTAATATGGTTAATTACGAAAAGAAAAAAAATTCTTTTTGCCATTGATCTTATTACATCATATGATACAGATTTTTTTAAGGAAAAAAATATGATTAATATAATGATGGATATTGTGATTAAATCATGGCCAAGTAAAATTAATATTTTTCTCACATTGTTACGATTAATTTCGAAAATAAGTTTCTTTTTTACCATTGATCTCAATAGATTTTCTAAGGAAAAAAATTTGATTAATATAATGACGGACATTGTGATTATCGAGTAAAAATTAATCTTTTTTTCAATTTTTTTCTTTTTTTTAAAAATTCTATATCGTGGTTATACCTATTACCAAAAAAAACTTTTTCTGCAAAAAAAGTTGTTTGCATTGATATCATAACACTACGAGTTATCTTTTCCTTGAACCTTCTCAAACATCTTAAGTCGTATAATTAATAATTAACCTCTCCTATAAACAGAGAGCAACTTACTTTAATATAAACACGAATACAAAATACGTTAGTAATGAGAACGAAAAATAAATTCTTTAGGAAAAAGAGATTATTTAAAGCACTGAACTGAAAGGAATGATTCCTAGGATAGCGAGTGATTTGAACTAAGCCAAAGTTAGAAACAAGATAGTTTCGGTATCTTCAGGCGGTATGGATGAAGACAATTCACGTATTAGCCCTTGTTCTACAATTGATTTTTATCAAACTCGCTCTACATTGATTATTTCAGTTCTGTCTCAACCGATCTCCGGGGAAGAAGCAAAGTAGAAATCAAAGAATGGGAATCATGTATAGAAAAGGAACATCTTAAAAAGAAAGAGGCAACGGTTCTGCGAGTTAGAAATATCTGAGTAGATGATTCATGCTGAAGCTTCTCTTCTCTCATTTCATCACTGATGCTTTTTTTTATGCGCCTTATCCAAGAAAGCATCCATTTCCCTTTCCTTCGATGACTTGGTATTCTTGAACTGGTCTTATGCGCATATACTGTATAAAACTTCTGGTCAAATGATCGTAGCATTGCTTTAAATTCCTAATTAGCTAATTACACATGTGCATATTGCATATTTTACCAAATTCTGTAGACCAATAAAAATCACAGTTTTGCACTGAGATTATCATTTAATCTCATTTGGATAAATTGTTTGTACTTGGCGTGAAGAACAGGTTATACTGTACTAATTAAACTGGCTGGTACTTACAAAAAAGAGATCTTTTTTTCTGTTTTTTTTCTAATTATTATGCTTTTTTATTTCTATCTAAGGCTGTGTTTTATTGTGCCATTGATTTACTTATTATATGGCTATATTTATTTCACCATCAATCATCGCTTTGTGTAAAGCTATAGTTTGTGGTTGTGCAAATTTCCCACTGGCGCTTTCCCGGGTGTTTAATAGAATAATTGGTCGGCAAGTCATGTATAATGTATATTGATATAAAAGAATTTATTTTTTAGTTGTCTTTCCGGCGCAGATTACTAATGTATATTAATTTAATTGATGGTGTGTGACTAAACAAATATTGACGACAACTTTTCAAATAAAAAGGTATCCGTAATTAGACAACTAAACAGGAACATCTCAGTGCTAGGATAAGCCTTGTTTAGAATAAGCCCAGCAATTCCGTACTGAGATTTTCGAATGATGTTTCCCATTTAGGATAGGCCCAACACTTCGCTAGTTGTATATAAATACCCCTAATTTTTCAAGAAAAATAAAGTTTTATAACGATTTCCCTTAATAACTTATTTTCACGTTCCTATTTTTTTTTTAAAAAAAAAAAAGAAATAAAAATTTTAGAAAAAATCTTATTCCCACGTCCTTTTTTTTTTAAATAAATATGATTAAAAAAAAAAAATTTTCTCCTCCTACCTGAAAGAACTTCGTTTTATCAAAAAAAAAAAAAAGAATTTTCTCCTCCTACCTTTAAGTTTTATCAAAAAAAAAGTTCATACTCTTCCTTTTTAAAATAACGTGTCTTAATTTTAATATGCCCGATAACATTGATAACACTACTATTATCGACAATAATAATGAAGTTAGCGATGATTTTTATATAATTGATAACCCGAACGTGATTAAAGATATATTAAGTATATCTGTTAATCATTCTATAACAATAAAGAATAATTCTAGTACAATTCAAATGTTAATTACAATACTCCAAGGTAAGTTAACACTATGTTTTTTTGGGTGCATTGATGCTGTATATGGCTCTATCAGGTTACTGATACTGTATGTTTTGATACTGACTAACAATATAAGAACGACTTACTTCTGCTTCATCTACTATCTCTCCTCCTATTGTCTCTACTTCTCCTTTTAATGTCTCTGCTATTGCCTCTCCTTCTCCTCCGGTCTCAACATACGGATCCTTGTCGGATTCAATTTCATCTTTAAGCTCTTCGCTACCCTTAGACTCTTCAGTAACCTCATCATCAATAACTCCCTTAACGACTTTAATTTCGTCGATCTCACCAATTTCCTCGATCTCCCCAATTTCCTCGAACCCGCCAATTTCTTCGAACCCGGCTCCCAGTTCAAATTTAAATTTTATATGCACGTCGGAGGGGGTCGCTTTATCTAGCAGGACAAATTGGATTGCGCCTATCGGCTCATATAAAGATCCGTGTTACTTATGTGAATATTACGGGCATGGTTTTAATACCTGCCCGAATATTCAGCAAAATTACCGGGGAAGATGCTGCAGGTGTTGGGTCAGTCCGCACGAGTCAAAAGATTGCCATTTACGAAAAGGTGAAAAGGTACCTATTCCATTTAAAAAGAATTTTTTAAAGCTGGCCGATTTAATCAAATTTTTTGGAAGAATTGAGGAATAGGTTTTTTTTTTAATTCATTTCTGGTCGCCTTGGTGGCGAATTTTTTATTCTATGTAGTTTGTTTGGTCCGCCTGGTGGCGGGTTTTTTTCCTGGTTCGTCTGGTGACGAGTTTTTTTTCTGGTTCGCCTTGTGGCGTAAAGGTTTCTGGTTCGCCTGGTGGCGTGTTCTTTTTTTGTTTTGATATTTTTTTATAATAATAATAAATAATAATGCATTTTATCAATCACACTGGCACTAAATAAAATTTATTAAGACATTTTTTGAATATTATCTTGAATGCCAAATTGATATGATGATAATGTTAAATTCATATTGCAGAAAATATAAAAAAAATTGTTCAATATGGAAGTCAGTAATTTGATGGCTGTTTAAAAATCTAAGGTTTCTGTTAAGATTGTTTGTTTCTTTACTATAAAAATGCTGATCAATAACTTTTAGTTCAGTAAAATTATTAATTTGTATAATAAATTCCTTTTATTCAGCAATAAATTTTGAAGTTCAAATAATTTTGACATTTAATTTTAATTTATAAATATCCAGATGTTCAAAGCACGCCTTAGCAAAATTTTTGCCAATTGTCATACAACTGAAATTTAACGCGTCTACTGGATTTTCTACAGATTCTACCCAATCACGATGTTGTCGTAAAAAATTTTTAATATAAAAAAATGCTTGCTCGATCTGTAAGCAATAAATTTTTAAATAATGGAAGATTAAATTCTTACGGGATTATAATCGGGAGAATAAGATGGCAAAAACTCAAGTCGTATTCCTTTCTCCTCACAAATATTCCGCAAACGCTGACTTTTATGTATAGATACATTATCTAAGATTAAAACGCTATACTAGTTATTTAACTAAATAAAATATTAAATAAAAATATTTATTATAGTCTATGTGGTTTTATATTTCGCTTCGAAAAATGGTAAACAAGTTGGGAAGAAAAAGAGATGGTTAACGCGGCACAATAAAAATCAATAAAATCTACGTACAACGCGAAATCAGGTCACATGAATTATTAGCAGAGTGGTGGCGCTATGATATATTGTAATCTTTATTATCATAAAGGAATAAAAAACATATCAATGTTATCACGGTCTTTTATGTGATATGTACTGTATTTATGAAAAAAGATGGAGTTTTAAAGAGCTAGCAATGTTTCTTCCGCTACGGGAAGGAATTTCTAGATCTTCTGTAATAACATCTAACTCCTTAACCTTTTCTTTGATATTTGCGCTTTCAGTTTCAACCCAGACTATTTTGAAGCATTTTCTGGAGAATTCTATTAATTTATCTAGTGAAGTTTCCGATAATTTTGTAAAATCGATGGCTGAAACGTATCGGCTTAAGATTCTCTTTAAAACCACCTCACGTGATATGAAATTGTTTACTTCCTCGTCGGTAGGATCTGAACTTTCCGTATATCCACTTTAATAGAAAAAAAATTTAAATCATTAAATCATTGTAATAAAACAACAACATAACGATATGAACGTATCGATCACCTTTCTACAATTTGTCAAAATTCTTTTACTAATGTTGAAAGTACATTTTTCAATTGATATCGATAGTCGGAAAATGATTTACGATATCGTTCGTTAATTGACTTCGCCACGCTTTGATAAGCATCATGCCCAAAAATTTTTTGTGTTATTTTATCAAACGCATGATCGGGCGGATTTCTAGTTCGCAAAAAAAGGCATTTCATTTCTTCGTCAATAAGACGATAATTATCCTAAACAGTAATAATATCAATAATACATAATACATCAGTAATTCTGTGTAATAACGATTGTTCTTAATTGGTAAGAATGTAACAACCAAAATAAGAAATGGATTTTACGTTGTCAGATGGTGACGAAGTCGAGGTGGTTAGTGGCAAATTTGTTGATGGCTGCTTCGTCGAGGCATCAAGCATTTTGTTTGCCAGATGTAGTACACTTGGATGTAAGACCAACCAATTGCAAATTTGCAATTGATTGGTCATTGCGCCAAATTGAACCGGAATTTCTTCTTCACTCTCTAGAAGTAATATTAAATGAGAATAAAATTATATTCATTAATTATGTTCAGATTTTATGTTTTTACCGCTTTCATCATTTTCATTTTCTTCTTGTTCTTTATCTTTCTCTCTCCTATCCCTCTCTCTTCTCTCTTTCTCTCTTCTCTCTTTCTCTCTTCTCTCTTTCTCTCTTCTTTCTTTCTCTCTTCTCTCTTTATCTCTCCTCTCCATCTCTTTCTTCTCATTTTCTCTTCTTTCTTTTTCAATATTTCTTTCTTCTTGCTCTGGAAGCATATCTTCATTATAACGAAGTAAATTTAGTTTTAAATAAATTCGCAGAAATATCATTTCAATTGAATAATAAAACAATTATTATAACGTATTTACCCAAAATAATTCTTTCAATATCATCATCTTGTCTATTATTACCTTCTCCAATATCTACATCTTGTCCATGTAAATTATCTTGTTCATGTTCACTTCCTTCCTCTCTCCTTTCATCTCTTTCCTTATTATAATCACGTGAAGAGTTGGCAACATATGTACGAATAGTTTTTGTAGTCTTTGCAGCTTTTGTTGCCTTGTCTTTTAGGTATCATTATAATAGTATTAGGCGCAATTACTATATAAATTTTAAATCAAAAATATAATATTATTACCTTTTTCTGTTACTCCTCTGCGTTTAGTCATGATAAACAAACAAGATGGTACTTATCGGTATTGTGCTAGTAGCAACGTAAAGAAATAGGTGATTCGTCACGTAAAGAAATAGGTGATTCCTGACGAAACGAATACAGCATCATCTTTATTTATTTATAGAGATTTCTCCTAATATTAAGAAAAAATTACATCGTGACCGCAGCACATAAAAGGAAATTGGGTTAGCATTCTCGAAAAAAACGTTCATGGTTACATTAAATCTTGGATAGTTGATCGGAAGAATTTGTTAATGGTTACATCGATTCTTTATGACGAAAATTTTGGGAAAATTTGACGTCTTAACGGTTACATGTAAAGAAATTATATATGAGTATCGTAACTGTAGGACATAAACGGAAATTTGGCCAACAAAATTTTCAAATTATTGGAATAATTGATCGGGAAAATCCTTAATGGGTATATTAGCTCTTTGTCCACAGAACATTAATGGTAATTTCGAGCAATATTAACGGTTACAAGTAAAGAAACTTTATATGAATATCGTGATCGCAGGACATAAACGGATTTCGGGATAATTGATCAGGAGAAAAAATTTGTTAATGGTTACATAATCAGGGTTGAAGAATTATACTGTACGTACTATATTATGCTGTCCTAATACTTAAATAGAGTACATTTTTTTCATATGTTTAATATATTATATATTTATTTTAATAATTAGGATTGTTCTTTTAATCTAATCTAAATAGAAAAATATTATATTAAATATTTAACAGTGCAATATTAATGCAATGTTTACAGTACATTGATGAAATTTTGGGCAATGGAAAAATTGCGGTTACATGTAAGGTGATCGCAGGACATAAATAGAAATTTAGATCAAAAAATTGGTCGGAAAAATTTTGTCAACAGTTCTGTTGATTCTTTATCTGCAAAAGATCTTTATTTGCAGCACATTGGTGGAATCTAGGGTAATGATCTGAAAAATTTGACATGAATATCGTGGTCGCAATAAATAAATAGAAATTTAGATCAATAATTGATCGGAAAAATTATTAATGGTTACATTGATTTTTTATCTGCAGCGCATTGATAGAATTCAGGGGTAATCTGAAAAATTTGACATGAATATCGTGATCGCAAGACATAAACGGATTTTCGGGATAATTGATCAGGAGAAAAAATTTGTTAATGTTTACATAATCAGGGTTGAAGAATTATACTGTACGTACTATATTACTATGCTGTCCTAATACTTAAATAGAGTACATTTTTTCATATGTTTAATATATTATATATTTATTTTAATAATTAGGATTGATAATAAATTATTAACTATTCTTTTAATCTTAATAGAAAAAATATTATATTAAATATTTAACAGTACAATATTAGTGCAATGTATACAGTAAATTGATGAAATTTTGGGAAATGGAAAAATTGCGGTTACATGTAAGGTGATCGCAGGACATGAACAGAAATTTAGATCAACAAATTGATCAGAAAAAATTTTGTCAACAGTTCTGTTGATTCTTTATCTGCAAAAGATCTTTATCTGCAGCACATTTGTGGAATCTAGGGTAATGATCTGAAAAATTTGGCATGAATATCGTGGTCGCAATAAATAAATAGAAATTTAGATCAATAATTGACCGGAAAAAAATTGTTAATGATTACATTGATTTTTTATCTGCAGCGCATTGATAGAATTCAGGGGTAATCTGAAAAATTTGACGTGAATATCGTGATCGCAGGACATAAACGGATTTTCGGGATAATTGATCAGGAGAAAAATTTGTTAATGGTTACATAATCAGGGTTGAAGAATTATACTGTACGTACTATATTATGCTGTCCTAATACTTAAATAGAGTACATTTTTTCATAAGTTTAATATATTATATATTTATTTTAATAATTAGGATTGATAATAAATTATTAACTATTCTTTTAATCTTAATAGAAAAATATTATATTAAATATTTAACAGTGCAATATTAGTGCAATGTAAAGTAAATTGATGAAATTTTGGGAAATGGAAAAATTGCGGTTACATGTAAGGTGATCGCAGGACATGAACAGAAATTTAGATCAAAAAATTGATCGGAAAAAAATTTTGTCAACAGTTCTGTTGATTCTTTATCTGCAAAAGATCTTTATCTGCAGCACATTGGTGGAATCTAGGGTAATGATCTGAAAAATTTGACATGAATATCGTGGTCGCGATAAATAAATGGAAATTTAGATCAATAATTGATCAGGAAAAAAAATTGTTAATGGTTACATTGATTTTTATCTGCAGCGCATTGACAGAATTTGTTACATTAGTTCTCTATCTCGGAATTATGTAATGAAGTTTTAAAAAAAACTTTTCAAGTTGTTGACCCAAATTTCCTTTTATATAGTGCAGTCATGATATCACAGTCGTAATATTATAAAAAAATTTACTTTGTGCTTTTTTCCCAAAGAATTCAATTGATATTTTTTTTAAAGTTTGACTGTCCATATCTTATCAGTTACATATAAAAATACCACATCTCAGATCAGAGTTTTTAGATTTCTAATAAAAAAAGATAGAAAGAAAATGTCCTCTCCCAAACCTAGTAGAGAAGAAACAGGTATAAAAAAAAATACCTGGTATATTAATTCATTAAATAACGTATGATAATATTCAAATAGTTTCTTTCATATATAGATAATATGATATTGATCTCGCTAGACGATCTAATAAAAGAACAAACCCGATCGAACGATCTTCTCCAGACCAACATTAAAAAGAAACGGAAACGTCCGTCTCGTAACAACCGAGCGAAGACCATGGGAGACTGGGCTCGGATGGTGAAAAAAGTATGATCATTTGATTCTTTAATATTTTGTGATAATTTGAAATATTTAACACTTTAAAATTATTTGTTAGAATTGATATTGCCATTATATGAAATTAATATCTCATTAATATTATATCCACCTTCTTTTCAATTTATTTCAATAAAAAATAAATCTTATGTAATTTTATAATTGTATATATCCGTAAAGCTCACAACTAGTGATTTTATCATAATAATTGATTGTAATAATTTAAAATCATAAAAATCAAAATTTCATATAAACTGGAACACGAATTGCTAACAATTTTTTTCTGATCATTTGTCTTGTCTAAATGTGCTGCGATCACGATATTCTTAAAATGTAATGTCAATTTTTCAGAAAAGCTTTGTTAACCAATTTCCGTTATGTCCAGCAGCCTATATAAATTTCTTTACATGTAATCGTCAAAACATCAATCCTAAATTCAAGAGCTTTGTTAACCCAAATTTCTATAGTTACGATGTTGTTCATTATATAATTCATTAGTTAATGTAACTAACTATTAACGAATTTTTTTTCCGATCAATTATCCCAAAATTCGATGATCTAAATTTCCGCTTATGTCCTGCGGTCACAATATTCATATAAATTCCTTTACATATAACCGTTAAAGAAGTCAACTCTTCAGATCATTGCCTCAAAACTTCGTTAATGCATTGTAAGTAAAGAACCAATGTAGCCATTAAGAAAATTTCCGATCAATTCAAATTTCCGTTTATGTCCCGCGGTCACAATATTCATACAAAATTTCTTTTGCATGTCGATTTTCCCAAAATTTAAGAAATTAGTAATCTAAATTTCCGTTTATGTTCTGCAGTCACGCACGATATTCATACAAAATTTCTTGCATGTAACTGTTGTTAACACGTCAATTTTAGATCATTTTCCCCAAGATTTCCATTAATGTACTGTGATCCAAGAACTAATGTAACCATTGACAATTTTTTTTTCTCGAAATTTCAATATAAATTTCCGTTTATAAATTTCCGTTTATGTCCTGCGGTCACGATTTCATACAAATTTCTTTACATGTAACCAGATCATTGCCCAAAATTTCCGTTAATGAGAAATTTGTTAACCCAAATTTCCGTTTATGTGCTGCGGTCGTGATACTATGATTTCCAATTAAAAATATTATAAAAGCAGTTAATGAATTAAATACACAAACGCGCATGGACATTTTTTAAATTTACTCATTTTATTATTCCTTATTATAATTATTATCATAGCCATGTTACGAAATAACCTCGAAAAGCGAATATTGCTACATTACCTTTTCGTATCCGTAATAATTTTTAGAAGGTTGCCCAACAGATTTTTATTATCGGATAATGATGACAATGAAAAAATGGTACAAAAAGATTTTGAAGATGATAATATTAGCGGCGAAGAGTATAATGAATATGGCGACGGAGATGATGATTTAGAACAACGAAGCGATGATGATCATATAGAACAGCGAAGCGATAATGGTGATGATTTAGAACAACGAAGCAATGATGATCATTTAGAACAACGAAGCGATAATGATCATTTAGAACAACGAAACGATAATGATGATGATTTAGAACAACGAAGCAATAATGAAGAAGGTGATACCAACATGATTTCAACATCATCAGAGAATAAAACAGAAGCGATTATATAATGTCCTTAGAAAGTGATGAAGAATATGAAACAATGTCGTCAGATAATGAAGAAAGACATGATTTCTGATATCTCAGAAGAAAAGCTATTCGTTGATGAAGCATTGGCTAAAGATAAGTTACCATCTTATGATGGTGATTTTGCTCCATATTTCAAAATTTAACTACTGCTGCCTTATTTTGTTGGATTTATAAGCATAATATTTCAACAAATGCATATGAAGATCTTGTTGACATTATCATGAGACCAGAATTTAATAGAGATCATATTGTAAAGAATATTCGGAGATTTCGAGCATGGAGGGAGCGTCTTCCTCTTCCCTCAATATCAGCAAAATCTATCTCAATTTCATCAAAAAAAACACCATCAACTTTAAAGGATTCAAAGATGGCATATCAACTTTCAATAAGTGATATCATTTGGAATGTTCTTAACAACCCATCACTATTAAAGGAAATGTATTTTGGTGCTGGTGTCGATTCAAAAACAAAATCCGAGTACTGGATGGTACCTTATGGGCAGAGTCACCTCTTTTCGGTCAAGAACAATTAATGATATCAGGGGGTTAATTATTTATTAAATGCAAGCTGATGGTAGAGAGGCGAAGCAATAAAGTACAAGAGACTAACACTTTTTTCATATGTATATAATAGAGATATACCAATGCGGCGATTTTGTTTACTATTACGGACAATGAGCGAAAACTTGGCAGATTGAGAGCGATATTATTAAATGAAGAGAACCAACAGTATCGGCTGAGATCCAAAAAGTTCTAGATTATAGTGACTTGCCTGGAACTTTTAAGGGAGAATTAAGACAAAATCGCTCTCTTTCCGGAGAAGTTTGGTTACAAGATGAACCATTCTTGACAATAAC
Source organism: Rhizophagus clarus (assembly GCA_015698045.1). Lineage (NCBI taxonomy): Eukaryota > Fungi > Glomeromycota > Glomeromycetes > Glomerales > Glomeraceae > Rhizophagus > Rhizophagus clarus. The sequence continues at coordinate 32,722 of BLAL01000163.1, forward strand.
AACATCACAAATTTCAGAAAAGGTTGCTGCAGATACACTACGAATTACCGAAATACTTTATAAACATCATACACACTGGCGCATTCGTGATGCAACGTTCTCTTATCAACATCCTTCGGAATATATTTCCATAAGGGCAGCCACCATCTCCAACAATTCCGGTTTATAAGCTGTTTTGGACATATACTACCGATGATTTGGAACATTTAGGAATGTTTATCATTCGTTAGGAGGTGTTTATGTGCAGTTTGGAAATATGCCTGCCCGTCAAAGAAAGTTGCTCAAAAATCACTTGTTCTCGGGTTTGTTCCTTTTCGGTGGTAATTTCAATGAATTCATGTTGCCATTTTATTTCTGAAATGAAAAGAATTCGAACAAGGAAAATTAATGGAAGTGAATGGCCAAGATGCTTGGGTGATAGCTGGTTTAGGTGTCGTAACTGCTGATTTACCACAAGGGAAATGACATGTGTGGTGTATTACGACATAATGCCAATAAAGGTTGCCGCACTTGTACAGCCTCTCGAGAATCACTTACCAAACTTCTCTCAGGATGTACCAGCAACAATCAAGATATCATCACATCATGACGATCAATTTAAAGAGTATTTAACGAACCTGCTACCACAAGGCGAAAGACGACTTTGTACTGAGTTTGGACTAAGAACAAGGCCTAGCATTTGGATAGGCTGCTGAAGAGAAAGGCATCTACAGACACCTCAAGATGTATATCATGCAACTGCTGGGAAGATTGGACGACTTCTTAAATTAACGGTATGATCTTTGAATTTAATTAACTTTAGCTAAGATATGTAACGAACAAAATCTTTTAATAAAGCTTTTTGATTTCCACAGGTGCGAATTATTTTCACAAAAAGGAGAGGACGAGTTTATCAAAGCCTGGAAGAACTTTGAGAAACCAAAAAAATGGTTTCGTTTGCCAAATCCAATTAGTCACAATGCTAGTTTCATGATGTCTGACTATCTTAGGCTCGCTATGATAATGCCTTTATACTTAATAGTTTTTTAGAAACATCAAGCTTAAAGGAAAATGAATCCAGAAGCATTCTGCGACGAATTCAAGAATCACGCATTAACATGGCGAAAAATGTAATAATTGCTTGTTGGGTATATGTAGCAAAAAACAATGAGGATGGTTTTTGAAAGCAAGTTTACATTAGATTCGTATGACGAATTACAAAATGCCTTGAAGAAGAAATGAAAATTCTTCCAAAGGTACAATTATTCATAATTCTTATATAATTTTTTATTTTTTATTTATCAATATATAAAATATTATTTAATAATGTGGCTTTAGGTTTTCCCTGAATTTGCTAACTTACCAAACCTGCATATCAATATCCACTTGCTGGTGCATGCAAGGACTTATGGTACTCTTATAAACACTCAAGTTGGTATCAAAGAGATGGTGCAATCGGATCTTTAAAGCAATGGTACCACGAACAAATTGCAAGAATGTCGAGCTAGACTTGTTAAAGCGGTATACTACGCTCTTTGCAATTCGTTCATTTAGTAGATGGAGGCGCAGATCAAAGATTATCACAACCTTGTAGAGGTTTCGCTACTATGTCCTCAAATTTTAGAAATTTATTGACTATTGGTATATTACTGAAGACAAGGTATCAAATGAACAAGAACCGGAAGAAAATGAAGAAGGTTTGTATTACAATTTTATAATAATAATATTTCCGCAATTATTAACGTAATTTTATTTATATAGCGATTTCATCTCCAGTGGATTTTATTACAAATATTATCTTAAAGAGGAGCTTGTCCCGTCAGGATCGTGAAAATATCATGAAAATTTGCTAAATTTCAAATCTGAGCTGCTTCTTTCATTTATGGACATTGGACAAAAGTCAGCTCTTATATATTCTCAAATGGGCTGGTATGAATTGGCGACATACACTATGGAAGAAAGCGATGGCGTCTTTTCCAAAGTACATCTTCATATTGGTGACGTCGTAACAATACACGAGGAAGACAGTGGTGAATGTTATGCGATTATAAAGGGATCTTCAAATACAAAGGCAATGATGATAAATATTATGCCTTTATTACAATTGATTGGTTTGACAATATTAACAGAATTCACAACGTATTGAAATGTCCTCTTTTTCGCATTCAGACAAGCCAAGACATTCGCTGGAGAAGAATCTTCCCGATATCAATAATTGACCACGTACAGAAAGTTCACTTTGTCTATGATACGAAAATTGATTTGTGGATAAAAAATAATTATTATTTTACGGCTATATAGCCTTTATTAGTAATATTATGTTAATAAATTTACATATAAATATAAGTTTATACTACGTTACTCATTAAATTCTTATTGTTTTAACAATATCAAAATGATACAGTATCTTTTTTTTTATTAAATAAATGCACAATATCGTTTTGATATCGTTATGGTATCCGTGACCGGTCCATTACTATCACGTGTATAACGTGACTTTGTATTGATTATCCAATCAAAATCATTGTTTTGTTTGTTAAAAACATTCGCACGACCGGTTATTTCTACTCCATTCTCTAACTTTTAACTGTAATAACTTACATTTTAATATTGTCCAGTCTATTTAAATATTTCTTAATAATATTAACATCATTATACGCGTCTATTTTTTATTTCGGCGTAATCTCAACATTGAAAATAGTTTATTCGACACCCTTGACAAGGTACGAAACAAAAAGTTATTTATAATAATATTAATTGTTTTACAAATTTAGCTCTCGCTGTGGCAATATTGTTTTAGAATATTTTTTAAACAATATAACAGAAATTCGGGATGTTATTTTATTTATTTATCTATTTATTATTATTTTTTTTTTAAAAAGAAAAATTTTTTAATAGTAGTGTATAATAATATTTGCGACGAAATTCGGACGAAATTCGGAATGTGCGCAAAGAAAGTTTCGGTATAGTATATTTTTCCCTCTTTTTTATACTTGGGAATGCGATTGTTCTAGCGTCATAATGATATCGTCACGTTGTTTTATATTAGCATTCGGAAAGAGAGATGTCTAAGTAATTTACCAGGCACGACCGTATCTTTAATTTCGCAGAAACTTGCGTCGTAATCAGAAACTTATCAATTCAACATTTTAAACAAGTTTCAAGATAATATTAGTGTCATAACGATATCGTCACGTTGTTTTATGTTAACCATCCGGTGAGAGAGATGCGAAACTTAATATTTTTTTTTTTTTTTTTGTAAGAATATATGAATTTTTTTTTTTTTCTTTTCTTTTTTTTTTTGTAAGGAACGTTATAATAACGTTTCTTCTGTTTCTTTTAGGTTCATCAATTCAACATTTTTAACAAGTTTCAATATAATTTAGTGTCATAACGATATCGTCACGTTGTTTTATGTTAACCATCCGGTGAGAGAGATGCGAAACTTAAATATTTTTTTTTTTTTTTTTTTTTTTTTTTTTTTGTAAGAAATGTTATATGAATTTCTTTTTTTTCTTTTTCTTTTTCTTTTTTTTTTGTAAGGAACGTTATAATAACGTTTCTTCTGTTCTTTTTAGGTTCAAGTGTTTCGGCTTAATTTAATCAGGTACGATCGTAACTTTAATTTCGCAGAGCTTGCGCCATAATCCAGACACTCTAATTCAACATTTTTAACAAGTTTCAATATAATATTAGTGTTGAACCGATATCGTCACGTTTTTTATGTCATCCTATCCAGAGATAGGATATTCTTCCTTTAATTACCGTAATTCGCAATATTTAACAATTAAATAACAATTAAAACATCATAATTGTCATAATTGCATTATAAAAATATATATATATTAATTAATTAATAAACAAATTAATTTAAACCAATTAAAATTGATTTATTTATTGAATGTATCTACTACGTTTCATTATCATCCTGATACAGTTTAAAGTTTAAATGTCGTCACGATATTTCAATTAAATAATTTAGCGATCTTAATGATCAGATAACGACATAATTATAATATCCTAACGATACATTTTCAACAACTTCACGATAATATTAATTTTTAAATGATATCGTGACAATATATTAAATGATATCGTGACGAATATATTTATGATAATCTTAACGATACATTTTCAACATCTTCACGATAACATCACAATTTCCATTTCAACATCAATCACGACATCGAGACTATAAATCGATGATATAATATTCAGAATGATATCAGAACGATATCAAATCAAATATATCGCGAGGATGTTGAAAAGGTATCGTTAAGATTATCATAAATATATCGTCACGATATCATTTAAAAAAATTGTGATGTTATCGTGTGAGATGTTGAAATGTATCGTTAAGATATGTGGCGGATTTGAAGATTTCAGCAAAGTAGCTAGTTATCTTCATCATTTTAA